>JAGFMF010011958.1:7568211-7610626 GCA_019455555.1 Galemys pyrenaicus | reverse complement strand
TAGTGAATAACACAAGGGGAAGAGAGGGATACAGATCTGTAAATATCCTACCAGTTCCTTGGAGCTGGAACCCAACGGTGCGCTGACAGCTGACTCCCAAGGAAAAAGGACCTCCAAGGCCCACGTGTCTGCTTTTATATTCAGCCTGGCTGCTCAACTCCACCCTCAGGTCCCAGTGATCCGCTCTTCGATAATGACCTTTTGGGATTTGTAGTCCTTGGATCTTGTAGGTCTGGAATGGGGGTCGAAGTCCATAACCTATTTGTATAATCCATTCTGGAGGGTCTTTCCCCCTAACATTTATGACCCTTTTCAATAGGTCTCTACTGAAAAGTCCTTTAAATGTGTGGCAGGTTTTTAGGCCTTACTTTGGGCCAATCCTATTTGGCTAGACTTTTACCCTCAAGGAGATGGGTAACTTTAAATGCTTAACTTAGTCACTATATTCTTTGTTCTTTCTTTATAGTACCCTAATTGTATTAAAGTTCCTTTCCATTAAAGGTTTTATATGTTTGTCTTAATGCAGCGAATGGCAAAACCCATTCAAAGAGGGCAGGCTTGGAGGTTCTGGGGTGCTCCTCTCCCTGCCCTGTAACACCCTTCCTGTATCTCAAGCTTCTTTTTTTTTTAAATATGTATTTATTTATGCATACAAGAGCTGGGGAACAGGCCAGAGTCAAAGGAGATGAGAGGATTCACCAGAGACAGAGTGGGGAGCAGAACAGGCAGACTGACTGAAACACACTGCTGAGGAGAGCAGCGGGCGAGGCAGGAGAGGTCTACTGTGCCATGTGGATCCCCTCCCTGGCCGGGGATCGAACTCGTGCTGCTGTGGGCTACGGAAGCTCCACAGTGCGCCACTCAACCTGCTGTGCCACCAGGGAAGCCCATGTCTCAAGCTTCTCCTCGCAGCTCAACTCCACTGCTCTTTAGGTGGAACAGGGAACATGAACCCTCCTCTTTTTAATGGAATGTCTGTTACAGAAACATGATCTGACCACAGAACGCACGACAGTGTGGAGGCAAATGAACTAGCCCTGAATTGGTCCCGGAGTCCCCGAAATGCGTGACTAGGAGAGGTCCTTCGCCTCTCCCTGAGGCCTGAGGCCTTGTCTACCTGTGACTCATTAACACAAAAATGGAGAAATATTCAAATCATATTAGTCATCACAACAGTGAGACTTGGCCTCGGGAAACGATTTGTGTAGCTAGTAAAATAAAGACTGAGTTGAGCCTTGACCTTATTTTAGAAGGTAGAATTTCTAAATGCCCTCCCCAGGGGACTCCTGCCTCACTTGATAGAATATTAATAGACCGCAGATAAGGCTGGTAGGCCGGTCAGCTGGGGGAGTAGAGAGCACGGCTGCCAAGTGTTTCTGACTCTGCTTTCTGGGTGGAGCTGCTTTTTCAGGGCCTTTTGTGGACTGCCATAGTCTTGTTTTTAAAGGGCAGGCTGAGGGGTTCTACCATCCGCCACATAAAGACGAAACATATTCTTAGTGCATAAGACCTTCAGTAGAAAAGAACATTAATGCAATTAGTGTGCGAGAAAGAGGAAAGAGAATATAGGTAAAATGAAGCACCCAGTTCACCCATCCCCTTGTGGGTAAATGCCAGCCAAACAGGGTTGGACCAGAGCAGGACAGCTGAGGCCCAGAGACTTGGCACAAGTCTCAGGCACCTTCTGGTAGGGACCCAGAGGAAAGGGGCAGAAGGGGCCAGGCGCATCTGGAAGGAAAAGAGCAAAATCAAAATACAAGTCGAGATAAAGACTGCCATGGTCAGCCTCCCCGGGGGTCTCTGATGTGGGTCACTGGGGGCCAGCCCCCCATAACTGCAGCCCAGGGTGTCTCCTTCTATGTACCCCAAGTGCAAGGCCAAGGTGGAAAAACAAGCACAGCTGCTTCTTCACATGTCTCTCTGCTCCATGTGCCTCCTCCAGTCTCTCCCCATCTTCTTCTCCTTCCTGGTTAGCTTCCCCATCTCTCTGGCTTCTTGCTGCCCTGCTCTGCCCTTCCTTAGGTGGGGCAGGGAAGCTGGAACCTCCACCTTCTACGGGGACCACCCTGTGACAGAGGGCCTGCCCTGGGGATGCCCTTTCTGGCGGGGGAGAGGGCTGTGCAGCTGGACACGGCACACTACAATGCTAAGTGCAAAGCTGGGACTCGCACTCCTGTCGCCTGACTGTGTGGGCTAAGCTGGCTGTGCCACCTCGCTCTGAACAGAAGCTTCTTTTGTTTCCACCTATTCTAATTGGGTTCCTTTTAAATAAGGGAACACTGTATCCACCAGCTCCCCATCATTTTTAGTGTTTTATTTTATATATGTCTTGCAATCTGGCTGCTTGAAGGGAAGTGCAGCTGTCAAGAATCTTACACGTGCACCCTCAGGGCTGTGGGGTGACCCTCCGGCTGAGTGGGGAAGGCGGTGCCATCCCCTGGACTACTGTCACTGAGGGCCGGCCCCTGGCCAGCTCTGACTCTGGCCGTCCTGCCAGTCCTTGCCCTGAACTTGGAGAGGCCGGCAGCCCCGTGCTGCACATAACCTCACACTCCGGACTCTGCAAAGTGACACCCCAGTGGGACAATGACCCGTGTCACTGCCCAGCTCCTCCCCCGAAGAGTTCTGGGGCTGCCCCTCCTCTCTTACTGTCACCTTCCTCTTTTTCTAATGTGCTTTTCTTTTTGGCTCGTGTCCCTCGGTTTCCTTTCTTTAATTGGCTTTACATGAATGAAACTCACCATTTTCTGTCTCCCTGACCCCCAAGATGCCAATTTGGCAGAAGGAGCAGAAGAACCCAAAGACATAGGAAGAACACCACCACCATCAAGTGTCCTAAGAGCTGACAGAGAAACATTCTATCACCCCCACCTCCACTAACACACTACATCCAAATGATAAATGCTGCAGAGATCACTTGCGTAGGCTCTGAGTTTCCCAAGCCTTCTCGTGAGCCTAAGTGACAACGTACACTCATCTCAGAGGTGCTGTGGCATCTGCAGGCACCGTGTCTGCCCCGCTCGCCCACAGGAAGAAGGCACGCCAGGTCCACACGGAAGGTGCAGTGCATTCTCCTCTCCAGGATCTGCAGCGGGGTCTCTAGCACCCTCTCTCCCCGAGGTCTGCCAGCCAGACCCCCATTTCACTCCCAGCAGATCTGAGGTGGTAGACTCTTTTCAAGACCTTGCTTCTGCCAGAGGGTCTGATGCTGAAATTCCATACTGGGAAAGAATCAGCTTTCAGGGAGACGGCCTGGAGGTCACTCTTCTCAAGTTCAAGTGCAAGCTCAGGGCTGGACAGAGTAGCAGGCAAGACAGCAAGGAAGGGACGCAAGCTAGAGGGTTTCTCCTCCTTCCATCCTGAGGCTTCCGAAGTTGGCTTAGTCCACAGGGTCCTTCACAGAGGTGGGCGGGAACTGCTCTAGGTCCTTGTCCAAAAGGGTCTTGTCGTTTTCAGGCTGAGCACCCTGACCATGGAAAATCATCCTATCATGTGCCTCTGCCACCACGGGCCTATCCTCCAGTGCTTTCGCATGCATTTTACATGGATTCAGAGGATTATTTGATCAGTGATTTTCTCCCCCATTAGACTAAGCTGCTTAAAGTCAGAGACCACATAGTTTTCCCTTACCTTGCCAAAAAGCAGGCACTCCACAAATATTTGTTGAAAGGATGAACTAATCTACAGTGCTGATAGAGCAAGAGCGAGCGGTATTAACTCAGCTTACTTTGGAGTGGACTTCCCGGCTTTAGACCCTGGCTCTGCAACTTATGTCTGTGAGAACTTAGGCACAAAATTCTTGCCTCATTTTTCAGTTCCAACTGGTAATTATAGTAGTTCATACTCCATACAGTTGTATGGAGGATTAGATGAAACAATACATGTGGGGCCTCCCTCGTAACACAGCAGGTTGAGTGCTGTACTGTGAGCATCCGTGGCACAGCAGCACGAGTTCGATCCCCGGCCAGGGAGGGGACCCACATGGTGCAGCAGACCTCTCCCGCCTCGCCTGCTGCTCCCCTCAGCAGTGTGTTTCAGTCCATCTGCCTCTTCTTCTCCCCACTCTATCTCTGGTGAATCCTCTCACCTCCTGCAACTCTGGCCCCAGCTCTTGTGTGCATAAGTAAATCAATCTTTAAAAAAAGAAATAATACATGTGACTTTCTTCCAACAGTCTCTGGGAAATATATATGCTTAATTAGTACTAGCACTCACAGAAGGTGAGTGGTGAGGGTGAGTTTTGATTTTGCACTTTGCAAGACACATGAGGAGAGGTGCTGTCCTTAGCCCAGGCAGTAGTTTTGAGAGCTAAGACAAAAATGATTTTCTGACTATAATCGTTCAATGAAGGTATTTTTAACTAGATCGTGAGCTTCTAACTAGAGACAGGTAGATGAAATCACCATAATTGACAGTGGATAGTTGGGGGTTTTGGGGTACACACCAGATTTGGGCAGTGGATAACCGATCATAGATATCTAGGATCAAAGAAGAAACTCTAATGAAACCATTTTACTTAACCAAAACTCTCCCAGTGTGATGCACAGAGACCTGTCCCATGGCACAAAACTCAGAATTCCAGAAAGGAAGGTGCAGGTGAAGTACAGTGGTTAGAAGAGTGATAACTCCCTGAAGTCTTCAGTTTCACCCACACAGGGGTTGAGAGCATAACTTGACCATGGGTGTCTTCTCAGGCCTCCCTGCCACCATGGTGCTTAGCTCAATTATGGGTTCATAGAAGGTACTTAGAACATATTCTAGGGGTTCATTGGGTGTTTGTGCTTTTCGTAAATTATAAAAAACAACAACAACAACAAAAAAACCATGAAGGTGATGAGACCTGGGAGCTGCTTGGCAGTCCACTGAAAAGCTGGCTCCCCTGAGTCTGGAGAAAAATCCAAACAGCAGACCTAGATGGAAGCAAGGGTGCTTCTGGGAGTGGAAACGCTTGAGAGTAACAGTCTCAATCTGAAAACCAAAGCTCTTTCTGCTGAGCTGCCTGAGAACACCGGCCACTTACTAAGGAAACTACTTGGTTGTCAAAACACACCCCAGCTTCTGCTGTCAGGGTTGTCAGCCAACCTCTAGGAGAACGGCGAAGCAGCCTCTCTCGGGAGTTCAGTGCTGATAAATGATCTGTAAATGTCACGTAGACCCAAGGGTGGATGCCAATGTAGATGGAAGTCACCTCTATTTTAAAGCACTGGAATGTTGTGAAGCCTCCAGCTTTCTTGTATAAGCTCATGTACCATATTTTAAAACTTATAAACAATAAACCACCTACTTGTCCCACCACACAACAATAATAAATCCTCCCCCACACTAAAAATAATTTATATCACAATAATAAAGTCTCCCCTACATTAAAACCAAGTTCTTAGGCATTTTTTCTCTTTTTTTTGGTCTTCAAAACCTATCATCTCATTGCTCCTTTTACTCCATCAGGTACATCTCCTCTTAGTTATTATTGCTCTAACCCATCAACCAACTAGCATTTATCATGGTCTGTTCTGTGAATAGAACTGTTAGGGGTATGGAGAGGCAAGAAAAATAACAGAAAATAAGCATGGCCTCATCCTCAAGGAACAGCTTCAAGTCTGGTTGTCCTGTCGATTCTACATCACTCGAGACCTGTTCACCTTCATTCAGTAGGTTGTTAGTCAACAAATAACAATTAAACATGGATGAGTGTGTCTGGGATATAGTGATGATGTAGCCCAGGAAGATGCTGGTTCTCATGAACATAACACTCCAATAGAAGACAGAGGCGATGAGCAAGTAAAGCAGAAACCTTAAGTTCAGAAAATGGGAAGTGTTATGAAGGAATTAACTTAAGAAATGAAGAGGTGGGTTTGGACCAGTGGGGGCCAGAGGAACCCTTTTGAAGAGTTGGCAGGACTAGGTTGTCAAAAGTACCAAGTAGAGGAGACTCTTTTTTTAAAAAAAAAAGATTTACTTATTTATGCATACAAGCACTGGGGTACAGGCCAGAGGTGTGACGGTGAGAGAATCCACCAGACAGAGCAGGATGCAGAACAGGCAGATTGACAGAAACACACTGCTGAGGGGAGCAGCGGGCAAGGCAGGAGAGGTCTGCTACATGCTGCAGTGGCTGCAGTTTGCTTCATAGTGCGTTGCTTAACACACTGTGCCACCAGGGCAGGCCCCTAGAGGAGACTCTTAAAACCATCCAGAGATGCATGTCAAAACCATAATGAGATCTTCTCCCTCCATGAGAATGGCATATGTTAAAATGACCCCCGACACCAAGTGCTGAGGAGGATGCTGAGAAAAAGGAGCTCCATTACACGGGTGGTGGGAAAGTCCATTGGAGCAGCCATTATGGAAAACTCTGGATTTATCTTTAGAAACCAAAAATGAAAACAATGTGACCCAGAAATCCCACTTTCGGGCCTCTATCCAGACAACATGAAACTGTCAACTCAAAAACTGATCTGCTCGACAATGTTTATTGAAACCCTGTGTACAATAAGTAGGACATGGAAACAACCTCAGTGCCCACTTACAGAGGACTGGATTAAGAAGATGTGGTATATCCACATATTGTAGTGCTATTCAACCATAAGAAGAGATGAAATGTTGCCACTGACAGCAAAATGGAAAGGGCTCGGGGCAATGAAGTGTAAAATAGCCAGTAAATATTTGTCCAAAGATAAATATTGGATGTTCAGATGGAAGACAAATTGACAAAGCAAAATACCTATTAAAAACTAGTGGATGATAATACACAAAGTGAAGTTTCCAAGGTTAAGAAGGAGTGAGAAGGGAAAAAAGGTCAAAGGGGTTTAAAAATCAATCCCTTCCAGACGGAGACTGGCCCATCAAGTCTGGAGAAGCATAAAGGAGGTAGCAATGATCTTCGAGTTGCTGTAACCGTCTATGCCGCTTGGCCAAGGGCTCTACTGTATTCATAGCACTGAGCACAGCTCCCCCCCCCCACACACACACAGTAGGAACTGAGGGATAGCGCTAAGTAACATTATCCACAATTTCCCATGTGTCAAGCAACATAGTACATACTTGCCATGTGCGATTTCATTTAATTCTTACAAGTGGCACACAAGGAAAGTGCTGTTATCCCCACGTGACAGACAAAAAGAGGTTTTTACAGAAATTAAGCCAGAGCTGGAGTGCAAACCCAGCTCTCATTTCCAAACCACCTGCTCTAACCCCCACATGCACATGGGCACGAATGAATGAAGATGAATGAGATGCTCAGCCATGTTTAGATCTTTAGGTCAGTTTCCAGAAGGGATTCAGAGTCACCTCTATGCTTCAAGACTTGGATTGTGGGAACCCACGTATTAAGTTACATCTGGGCTTTCTCTAGCCCCAAATGTACACATGGAAATAAGCAATGTAATAGCTCACTTGCCTCAATCAAGAAGTGGTGGGAGGGAGGTTTAGTTTCTGAGGTTGAACAAATCAAGTAATAAAAGAAATGGCATCGTTTTCCTGCATGTTTGTTTCATTCGTTCACAAGAAAACTTTGGGAACTGGTAGATGTTTTAGATCATTTTTCAGTCACTGTAAACTATTTATAGAGAGATAATGTACAGTGCCTTGCAGTGGTCAGGAATAAGACAGTTCTCAGATTTGTGTGGGAAATGAAGCCCAAGTTGAGATAAGGTGACAGAAAACAAGGTAACACAGGCAGGATTCATAGGATGGTTTTATCCCCTCTATATGGTCTAACTGGTCTTCTCAGAGCTCCAGATGTTCCTGCACCATGCCCCTGCCTTAGTGAATCCCTTCTCATCAATCACCTGCCCGTCCACCCTGGCTGGGGAAGTCTCCGCACCTACATCTCAACACCTGACTTCAATATCTGGTGTTGTCACTTGTGCTGTTGGTTTGGGCTGCTTGGTAGATTGTGGGCAAACAATTCCTTCCATTTCTTTTCATGGCATATATATTTCTAGCACAGCTGGAAGATATTAGTGTTTAGTAAACGCTGCTGACTTAAATTTGATAGTGTGCCCATTTGGAAGGGGCAGGGCTTGTTCTAGTCACTCCTTTAGAATTTTACATAAACATTTTTAAAAACCTGACTTTTATTGAGGGCTGGTAGCAGACATCTATGTACTTGTGCTTAAAGATGCTCTGAAGGGCCTCCCCGTTGGCGCAGTGGGTTAAGCAACACACTATGAAGCAAACCGCAGCCACTGCAGCACAAGTTCGATCCCTGCTGCCGGCCAGGGAGGGGACCCACATGGCGCGGCAGACCTCTCCTGCAGTGCCCGCTGCTCCCCTCAGCAGTGTACTTCCGTTGATCTGCCTGTTCTGCTCCCGCTCTCTGTGGTGAATCTTCTCACCCCCCCCCCACACCTCTGGCCTGTACCCCAGTGCTTGTATGCATAAATAAATAAATCTTTTAAAAAAAATTAAAAAAAAAAAAGATGCTCTGAAAAGTCTTAACTACTATATTTTATACTTGAAAAAAAAATCTATTTTACAGTAAGCCATTGTACGGTCAGAGAAAACTATCAGGTTTTCCGTCCTCCCACCATTGGTATAATGATGGAAACCTGCAGTGTTGCACACAGGTTTGGGCATGCACAAGTGGGTGCACCTGGGCTAATGCACAAGGTAGATAAGGCTAGCGTCATGAGGACGCCAGCAGCAGCGAAGTAGCTGAACATGCAGCAGCAGGAGGAACAAGACACCAGCAGTAGACACAGAGAGAAGCAGCAAAGCAGCCGAGAGGGTGATGATGCACTGGGGGGCTGGGAGGCTTACTAGCCTCCCCCCGCCCCTGCACCCCTGCCTGCTGTGTAACTGGTCGCCTCTGAGAGAATGGTGTCACCTCTCTAAAATAAAAGCATAAAAGTCACCGAGGGCTCCAAGACTCCTTCCTTTGCCCCGTCTGTTAGAATCATCCAGAACTTGCTCCGTACTTCTTCCTGCCACTACAGCCATTTAGAAAGTTATCACTTAATTGTGTCCATGTAGCTAACAAATGATGAAATTAGGGCTCTAGCTCAGATACACCTGCCCCAAACCGCCCACCTCACCGAACGCTTGGCTGACCCCATACCTGCCATGTACTGGCCCCAAGCTTCTCCTTATACCCTGTCCACCCTCTTTATCAACTCCCACCCTGGGCCTACACTACAGCCCTTTTTTTTTTAAGGTTTATTTATGCATACAAACACTGGGGTACAGGCCAGAGGTGTGGGGGGGGGGTGAAAGGAGTCACCAAAGACAGACTGGTTCCCCAGGCAGACTAACTGAAGTAAACTGCTGAGGGGAGCAGTGGGCATGGCAGGAGAGGTCTGCTGCGCCATATGGGTCACCTCCCCGGCCGGCAGCAGGAATTGAACTCATGCTACAGTGGCTGTGGTTTGCTTCACAGTGCAGTGCTTAACCCACTGCGCCACCAGGGAGGGCCCATTTTATCTTTGACCTTTACTGTCCCCTGGCACAGAGCACTCCCCAGCCACTCTGTGGGTTCCTAAGTTTTCCACTCCTCAAAATTCTTTAGCCCATTCTGGATTCCACTGCCAAGTTCTGACCCACCCCCACATCTCTTTGCTTAAATTCCCTTTCCTGGAGCATCAGACTAAGTTAATTTGCACTTGACCTAACTAGTTGTCACTAAACCATGAGTGATTGCCAGCTAGTTAAAGTTCCATGGGAACTTGCCTTTGACAAGAGGGTATCTGTCAACTCAGAGAACAATCCAAGAGTGTTCCCAAAAGAGAATTCCAAAGTGACTTGAGCAATGGCAGTATTGCATCAAGAACTATGCACAGCCTCCTCCTCCAAGTAGCCATCTTTGAACACTTATTTACACCCCATTCACATCTTTTACATCGTACAATTCAACCGTCTCATTCATATTCACTTTTCATGGCGATTCTGTCATTGTTCCTTGGATTCCAGTTTGCTCCTTCCAGCTCTGAAATTCAGTGTCTCACCACAAACCCTTCTGCTGCCCACAGCCCGGGGTGGTCCAGGCCCAACATCAGAGAGCGTGATTGCTAATTCACAACAGAGACTTGCTCCTCGGCTTTGCCCTCTTGGCGTTTTCCGAAAAGAACCACCGGGCCATGCCTCACTGGGAGTGGCAACCCAGAAAACCCTTCAAAGCTTCAGAACAAAGGCTCTATGTGGCTCTGAGAAATTCCATGCTCCATACAGACTCAGGTTTGCCTTGGCGGCCACCGTTTCTCAACATCTGGAATCTATTTCCACTCCAAAGAGTCACCAGACAGGACTGCTTACACCCATGGTTGGGCCAGTGGTGTGGTCAAGGGGACTTGGGGAAAGCACCCTGCTGTATGGGAGGGGGTGGGGTCAGTGCGGAGGTTCCAACCAGAGTCAGCCTGAGCTGAGGCTACCAGCTCAACAGAGAACATCAAAAAAAATATTTTTTTTTAGTTTTTTAAATAGTTTTTTTTATTTTTTTTTAATTTACATATATTTGACATCAATTGTAATCCCCATGTATTCCCCATCACCATCTCACCAGTGCACCATCACCTCCGTCCCCTGTGCTCCCATCAACCTTTCCCCTCTTCCCTCCCCACCAAGTGTTCCCAGTTTGTCCTTGTCTTTTCATTTTTGGTTTTTGTTTCTTTCTTGTTGTTATTATTATTACTGTTCTTATTCCTTTCCTTGATCCTTATTTGGTTCCCTTATATTCCACCTAGGGGAGGAACCATCTGGTATTTTTCTTTTGCCTTCTGACTTACTTCGCTGAGCATAATCCCTTCCAGTTCCATCCATGTTCCTATAAATGAATCTAGTTTTTCATTTTTGATTGCTGGGTAATATTCCATCATGTATATGTACCACAGCTTCCCAATCCACTCATCTGTTTTTGGGCATTTAGGTTGTTTCCAGGTCTTACCTATTGTAAAGAGTGCTGCTATAAACATAGGGGTGCAGGCATTCTTTTGAATCAGTGTTTTTGTGTCTTTTGTATATATTCCTAGGAGTGGGATTGCTGGATCCTATGGAAGTTCCATTCTTAGTAGACTGAGGAACCGCCATACTGCTTTCCATAATGGTTGGACCAGCTTGCATTCCCACCAGCAGCATCAAAAAGTATTTTAAAATAACCTGACACATGCTATTTCAGTAAAAGCATCAAAGAAAATATCAAAACTTTTGGGGACTTAAGCATATGTTTGGGCTAGTATTGCTTTTATTTTGAATTACATTTGGGGATGCATCATAATATCTTTGATTCTTAGAATGCCTAAAGATTTTACCCATTCTGTGGCAGGGAGTGGAGGATGAGATCATATCAGATTGAGGCTGAGGATATGGATTAAATGTCACACAGAAACCCCAAATATCTTCTGTATACCCAAATCTGAGCACCAAGTATCATATATGGCATGTGGGAGCTCAGATATGTGTGATGGCAGCAGATATTACAGTTGGCAAACTAACCTGACAACCTAGGGTACCCCTGAAACAACAGCAGAGAATGATAGTGTTCACCCCTATTATACCCCACCAGCACTTGGGTGATGTTCAACTCATCTCCCCATTTGGGACATTTGGAGAATGAGGGTTGGCATGTAATTAATAAGACTCATTGATCAACACAGGTTGATACTCTTGGTTTCTGCCAAAAACCTGATGTACATTCACTCAACAATTTTTTTTTTAATCCAGGGTAACAATTTCTCCAGTTTTCCACCTCTAGCCCACAGCCTTCCATTTCTACCTGGCTCTTCCTTGGTCTCTGAAACACTCCCCTGAATCCTTACCCAGAGAATACTTCATCTTTCTCATAAAATGAGTCCCAGCTCACATTAAATGTTATTATTTACCTAGACTATACCCTGGAGCATGACAGCAGAGCAATGACAACTGTCATTCAGCTGTCAGCTGCCCAGATGCCAAGAAATGACTGTATTGATGATTACTATAAAACACTCAATATGGGAAGTCCAGAGTGATTACATTTTTTTTATATTACAAACAACTTTTCAAAGGCTTAACCCAGTGCCCTATCCTTAGCAGAAGCCCCAACAGTATATCTTATATGAAGATGATGATGAAGCTGGCATATATGTCCAGTGACTTGGGAGACCAGAGACCTATTTCTACAGTGCAAATAAGAAGTCAGACAGGGGCCTCCCTGGTGGTACAGGGGTTGAGATGCAGCACTCTGAAACAATCTGCAGCCACTGCAGCACAAGTTTGATCCCCAGCCAAGGGGTGACACACATGGAGCAGTAGAACTCTCCTGTCTCGCCCACTACTCTCCTCAGCAGTGTGTTTCAGTAGATCTGCCTGTTCTCCTCCCCACTCTGTCTTTGATGAATCCTCTCACCCCCTGTACCTTTGGCCTATACCCTGGTTCCTGTATGCATAAATAAATAAATAAACAAATCTTTAAAAGAAAAAGAAGTCAGACAAAGAGTTAATTCGGTCCAGAAAACCTGACTTAGTACTGCCATATTTCAGGGTCAGTTCTAGGCACTGAGATGGATGGGAAGGTGATGTGCCCATTCCTGGTCTCGGGGAAGGATTTGAGCTTGGCTGGGAGAGAGGTAGGTGAACAACCAGAATGTGTTTATAAGTGGAGCACCAAAGAAGGGGAAAGGTTTTGGATGGAAAGACTAAGTTTGACACTTTTGAGGAGAAGACATTTGAGCTGTGCATTGACAATGAGAAGGATTTCAACAGATCAAGTAAGAGTCAAGCAGTGCGACCAAGAGGAGGACCCATGGAAAGCACACCCATGGGTGTCAACTGGGACCATGACGTCCAGTGTGACTACAAAGTATAGTTGTCTTTGAGGATAGACAGTATAAAGAAAGGAAGATTCAGCATCACATGATGGAGGGAGGAGTTTAAAAGTCAGGCATATGGGCTGGAATTATTCTGCTTATGAATCCTGGAATGAATTACCAATTGGGTCGTCCTCTGAGACACTAATTTGGAAGTCATGGTAGGGTGGACTGGAGGCATCAGTGCAAGGGAAAACAAGGAGCTTCCTTTGACCTCCCACATGCCATCTCAAAACTGGTGTTCAAATGACGTGGGATTTATAGATGACTTCACTACACCAAAGAAGAATAAATATCAATGATATATAACAACAAACACACCACAGAGAAAGTGCAATAGAGGAATGGAGCACAAACAACCATCCAGTGTCCAACCTGGAGATTCCATGAGAAATAGTCCCTTGCAATTGGCTGCCAAGGCCACTGGAGCCCAACTGGAACCAGTTGTCTCCATTTTCCAGGTGACATTCTCTGAAAATGCAAACTGTTGCAGTAATAGGAAGTTTATTTATTTATTTTTAAAGGTTTATTTATGCATGTAATAGCTGGGGTACAGGCCAGAATCGCGGGAGGTAAGAGGATTCACATCCACTAGAGACAGAGTACAGAACAGAACAGGCAGACTGACTGAAACACACTGCTGAGGGCAACAGCAGGCGAGGCAGGAGAGGTCTGCCGCACCACGTGGGTCACCTCACTGGCTGGCGGCAGGGATCAAACTTGTGCCACAGTGGCTATGGTTTGCTTCATAGTGCATTGCTTAACCCATTGCACCACCAGGAGATCCAGGTTGCAGTAATAGGAAGGTTAAGCAGCTTAACCTTCCTTGGAGGCAAGGAAGCAAACACACACAGACACCTTCAGCACAGTTCCTGTAAATCAATAAGGTTTACTTGAGAGGTTCCCATTCAGGCCTTAGCCATCTCAGCTGGCTAGCTGTTTGCACCCTTTGAGCAGAACTGCTCTATGAATCTTCAGTTTCATTATTCCAGCCATTTAGAAATTCAAATAAAAATGACATTGCAATAGAGTTATAAGCACTCAGAATCCCCAAAGGGCAGGTCCTGTGCTAGAAAACAATTTATAGGATTCCCCCCTAAAAAAAGACAAAACCTCTAAAACCAAGGTTTTTTCTAGAAACCAAGCACCATAAAATCGATATCTTAAAAAAAAGATAAAGTTCATTTTTTAAATGTGAAACTGGAGGTTCTGCCGGTCACTGCTGATGTTTCAATATAGCGGAGCCCACTGGGTTTGGTCGGGGTCAAAGCAGCTGAGAGCGATGGAGCTCGCAGGCTGTGACCACCAGCTCATGACCTGGAGATAAGACACGACACAGGTGGCGGGAACTTCACGGGGACTCCACCTGAGAGGAGAAAGTATACACTGCGCAAAAATGAAGACTGATGTAAAAGATATAAAAAATAATAATATATATGTTTTTGTTTTTGTTTTTTCTAAAAAGACACAACACAATTAGCCAGTTCAGGGGACAGAGAGACGAGTGACGAAAAGGCCTCTGGGAATTGAGAGGATGGTCTGGGGGCAGGAGGCAAGACGTATTATTAAGCACTAAACTTCTGTTCTCCCTCTTCCACGCCACTTCTGAAGCCCCCTTCTCCAGAACCCTGGCTCCCCCCGCCTTTTCCTGCTCTTATAATAGCCATGAAGTCTCCAGGGTTTTCTTGTTGCCCCCCCCCACCTACTTGTTGAATAAATGAAGGAATAAAAGAGGGGAGGGAGGAAAGCACTCAGTGCTCTGGATCACCAATGCTGTCATTTCCCCCCGGATGGTGGGGAGCTTGTCCATCTTGTTCATCACCACACTGTACCTCCATTGCCACAGTGGCTGACATCTGCAACCCGTGCGAGATACACTGAGTAAAATCAGATCAGAGGAGACAGATCTCAGCTTCGCAGGGCTGACTGGGCACCCTTAGCCTGATGTGGCAGAAGCTGCCTGGGGAGGGGGTGAAGTACCTCACCACGTGGCAACTTTCAGGCGGAGAAAGCAGGAAAAGACAGAGAGGAGCCACCCTGGGGTCAGGGACACCGTTCCAGGCCTAGTTTAGTTTAGCTGGGAGTGGGACCTGGTCGGTCTCCCCATTTCTCTGGGCCTCAGTTTGCTCATCTATAAAATGAGGGGACAGACCACATCATAGCTCCTTCCAGACAAAACACCGCACGGGTGTGAGATCTGACAGCAGAAAGTAAACGCAAATTAAAAGGGGGGGGGGTAACAAGCACATGGGGTGTCTGGAGGCCATGGCCAGCAGTTGATGCACCCCCTCCTCACCTCCCCCCACCACACACACATCCGTACGGCGCCCAGACATCATCTGTGCTCCCGGAGGCCCTCCAGCCCCGGTCCAGGGGTGTCCTGTCCAGGAAAGGACAAGGGCCTTGAGGAGAAAGCCACTCCTCTGGCAAAGTGGGCTCATTCTCACCCACAGCTCAGGAAAACTCACTGCCCAGAGCCTCGGGTGGAAATTCCAGTTTGGCATTTCCTTCCTGTTCACTAGAAATAGAGCAGCCTGTCCCAGTCACCTAGAAACGTCTCGTTTTCTCGAGGAGGCAGAAGTAAGCTACATTTCCCTAAAAAGCCTTCCCTGGGCTAAGAGATCCCCTTCCCAAGCCAGGTTGGCATTGACAAGAAATGTCAAGTGCGATGGCGTAAAATCAAATGGGGAACCCAGATCAGGGGCTGACAGGTGAGGCTGAGTCCCGCCCTCCATGACAGCGAGACATGGCAGGGGCTGGGTGTCTCAGGCACAGGCTGACTCTCATTTCGAGATGATTACTCTAAATGGTTATCCATCACCTACAATAAAAACTTCAATTTTTCTTTTTAGTCTACCAAGCCTAAAACATTTACTCTCTGCTCAGAACTTTTGCCAGCCCCCTTGCCATAAACAAATGGCTGAACCCCTGTCACTGGTGGAAGCAGAACTCCCAGGGAAGCAGCACCCCTTAGCGCTCATCCCCACCTCCCAGTGGTGCTCACGGTACAGGACAGCAAATCTCCTGCCCGTTGTCCCTATGTCCCTCGTCCTGAATGCCCTCCTCTTCTCCAGAAGCTTTTAGCTCTACCTCTTCCCCTCACCTCCCCATTTCCACTCTATCACCCCTCGTTCTGGAACTCCTTCCAAGGTGCTTGAGCACAGATGGACTTGGATATGTCATGACCCAGTCTGACTGACACAACTTGCTGTCCAGAGGAGTGCAAGCTCTCTGAAGGCAGGGACCACGTCCTGATGCATCTTCAGTATCACCGAGCACACCAAGGAGGGCCGGGCCCACAGCAGCTGCTGTATAGATACATGCTGCTCTGTCCAAGACAAAAGAAGAGCCTTGAACATGAGCCAGGGTTACACTCCTGGTGCATGGCCTGCCCTGTGCAGGAGGGCCGTGGGGTCAGGGGTCCCAGAGAAGCCCTTTGCTTCATCCTCCCCAAGCCGGGAGGTGCTCATATCACTCACACTAGGAGAACTCAAGGCCGGACTCCCTAGAATAATTCCTCCAGGGCTGGTGTCTGGCATCCCCTTCTCCCTCCAATGAGAGTTCCAGGCAAAGGCCGGGGCTTTTAAAGCATGCCAACATAGTTTTCCCCCTAAACCTGTCATTGCTTAGGATTTAACGAGCCTAGGAGCAAGAAGAGAAAGGCAAGCCATGAAAAAGAGGGTCCAGGTGCTTTGTAGCCAGGATGCTCTCCTTGCCCAGAAGTGGGGGGGCCTGAGCCACCCACCCAGCCCTTTTGCTGCCCAAGCTAGTGGGCTGGAAACCAAGGGATGACTCTCTGCTGGGGAGTCCAGAAGCAACATCTGGATGACAAGCTTGGCCGAGGCGACTGGAACTAACCACCTCCTCGGGAAGATAAAGAATGTGGGAAGCCAGTGACAGGGAGAAGGGAGGTGGGAGAGGACAGGAAGGAGCTCCTTGCCTGAGGAAGCCTGGAGAATAGACTTGACATTCAGATTCTCTCCCTGCTAAGCGTGTGAAAAAAGCACAGAGTGGAGCCTATTTCCAGAGTCTCAGCAACAGCCAGGAGAGATGCAAATTCTGCAGAGCCCCATAGGTGCCCTTCCCAGTGCGCTGCAGGAGGAAGCTGCAGCAGGGACCTACTGCCAGGCTAGGTGCTCTCTGGAACCACCTTGTTCCCCCTTGCAAACCTACTCTGCGGTATCCTCTTCTCCCACGCAAAACAGGGAAGTCCACTCTCTTCCTTCCTGCAGGAGGATTTGTATTCACTTACTAGACACTGGAGGACAGTGATTCTGTTCTATTTGGACCCATCTATTTGGACCTGGATGCAGATGAGACCTGAGTGCCACCCTCTCTCTGCTCCTTGGGTCTAACGGAGTGACCTTCAGGGATGAAGGTGGCAGCTTTGTCTCCAAGGAAGGGTGAAACTCTCGGGGTAGCCCATTCCCAACCACTAGGCGTGTGCTAATCACACATTAGTGTCAGTGCCATAGAGGACTTGGAGGTGAGATTGTGTGCAGTGAGCATTGGCAAGATGCCCTGCTTTTTGGCAGATTGTAAATTATAAATAAATAAAGTGGTTCTGCTCTTCTTTCCTCGCTCTGGCATGTGATGAGAAACAACAGAGCTGCCGGCATCGTCCTGCTGTTTCCTCCTCAGATCTGCTGACTGAAAATGACTCCAAGCTGACCCAGACACTGGTTTCTACTATTGTGCCCGTGTCTCCTTTAAATCCACAATTCCCAGACAGCAATTTAGTGAGTCCCCACAGAGACCTGCTGCACCCTCAGAACCAGCCACTGGCGCATTGGTGGGGGATGGCCCCACCACGGGAAGGATGCACAAGAACCCGTCTTCGGACTATTCAGTAGAAAAAGCAACAACAGGTGCCCATGTGGGGAGTGAACTACGAAACCCAGAGAGAAACTGTAGTCAGCGTAACACCTTTGCCACTGTGGCCCTTTCCACAACCACTCAGTGAAAAGGGAACAAAGGGGTCTTCTGAAACTCAGGATTACTCAGGGCAAGGCCATCATTTGCAGAACCCAGTCTCTAACGTGGATAAGCAAACCCTCCCATTGGCCTCTCCCTGCCAAGGCACTATCCTTGCCCCGCCCCACCCCGCCCCGCCCCATGGGGAGTGGAGTGGGGGCTGCACAAGGAAGGGTTCCCTCTCCAGCTCCGGGACTTAAACAAGGCTTACTTTTGTCAGCAGGTTTCATGTCTATGAGAATCAGGTTTGTTTCTTGGAGTTGTGGAGAGTCAGGTTAAGGAGGGTTTAGAAGCTGTAGCCCCAAAAGAGTTCCGTAATCCTGTCCAGGAGTATCCTTCACAATTTACCCCATGCAGGACACACTGCATATGGAGGTGAGGTTGGATCCCACACTAAATCATCACAGCACATCGAGGGCTGTCCGTGCCCTGTACAACCTCACACGACACAGCTCACCCACCCCTCTGCCATCCAGAGAGGACCTATCAAAAAGGTGTGGATCAAATCATTAGCCATCCAAATTTTCTATCCTAGTCAAGGTGATGTTCGTACAGACCTCATACCAGCAGCAGTCAAGTGACAAACTATATTTTAAATTTTCAAAAATGACTCCAGCTGCAGACAGACTAACACTTGCCTCAGCCAAATAACATTTTATTTCCTGGGATTACAAGAGAATGATGAGAAGCCTTCCTTGAACATCATCAAAATGTGTTTTGAAGAAAGTTACAGGAATTGTTTAAGGTGCACAGAAAAGTCAGCTTGCTTTCTTCTAGAAGATTCCTTGCCCTAGATGCAAAGCACTGATACCATATCCCAGAAGAGAGAAGCTTGCAGACACAGGAACCAGTTCTACTAGGGTCTCTGGTTCTAATATAAGTGTCACAGAAAAACATCATAACAACTCTCTTCTATAAATACAACATATGTCTTGAGTATATCCAAAATATCTCCATCTGAACCACAGTACAAAATCCACTCACCAGCCATAAAAATAATATTTTCCCCTATACACAAACACAATCACATGTAAAGCAAATTTGGAACACATGGCTGCGGGGGGAGGGGGGTTACAAAATCTCTTGGGACCTGGGCTTATATTTAAAGTCATTTTTGTTTGGGCTATCCCTCTGCTGGGTGTAGGAAACGGGCTACAAATACATCCATCTCACAGCGCTCACCATTGCAACAGCTCCTGCGTCATGGAATGTGGTACTTTTTAAAAATAGGCGCCCCTTGGTGTAATGGAAAGAAAAGAGAAATGGGGTAGCAGGGGAGGGAGGGCCAGCGGGAAGGAGTGAAAGAAGAGGGGCGGCCCAGGTTTCAGGGTGGGCTTGAATACTCGGTGGTATGAAGTAGATGTCCAGGGTCAGGAGACCTTGGCTCTGCACCTCCTGCCCTGCTCTGTCTGGAGCCCTCCTTACAAATCCGTTTCCCGGCTGGTGTCCAGGCAGAGGGCGTACAGGGACCTCCCGAAGTCCACATTGCTCTTGGCCTTGAGGTTATACTTCTCCACCGGGCGGCTGCTCCGCCGGGCTCCCTCCGCATTCTCCAGGGACCCCCCAGTCTTGCCAAGGGATCCCTTGCTCCAGCTGCCCTTCCGCTGGCCTCCGCTGTCCGCCCCCGGCCCCTGGTTCTGCGCGCCCTGCTCCTCCTTGAGGGCTGCCTGTTCCTCGTGGTCCGTCTCGCGGTGGTAGAAGTAGTTGAAGTTGGAGACGATGACCGGCACCGGCAGGGCGATGGTGAGGACCCCAGCGATGGCGCACAGCGAGCCCACGATCTTGCCCCCGACGGTGATGGGCCGCATGTCCCCGTAGCCCACAGTGGTCATGGTGACCACTGCCCACCAGAAGGCATCCGGGATGCTGGAGAAGTGGGTCTCCTGGTTGTCGGCCTCTGCGAAGTACACGGCGCTGGAGAAGAGGATGACTCCGATGAAGAGGAAGAAGATGAGCAGGCCCAGTTCCCGCATGGAGGCCTGCAAGGTCTTGCCCAGGATCTGCAGCCCCTTGGAGTGGCGGGAGAGCTTGAAGATGCGGAACACGCGGACCAGGCGGATCACTCTGAGGATGGCCAGCGACATGGCCTGCTGCCCGTTCTGGCCGCCCCCGCCTCCGCCACCTGGCTGTTGCTCGGCCAGCTCGGTGCCCAGGGTGATGAAGTAGGGGAAGATGGCCACCACGTCGATGATGTTCATGATGTTCCGGGAGAACTCTGCCTTGCTGGGGCTGGCAAAGAAGCGCACAAGCAGCTCAAAGGTGAACCAAATGACACAGGTGGTCTCCACAATAAAGAAGGGATCGGCCAGGGTCCTGGGCAGAGGAGCAACTGTGGGGCCAGAGGGAGGCGCCATCGCCCCGCTGCCATTGGCCCCCCAGCCAGGCCCAGGCGGAGGCTGAGGCACCGGGGGATGGCGCAGCAGTTCAAGTTCATCCCTGAACTCGGGCAGGGTCTCCAAGCAGAAGGTGATGATGGAGATGAGAATGACCAAGACTGAGACGATGGCGATGGCCCGCGCGGACCCGGAGCTTTCGGGGTACTCAAAGATAAGCCACACCTGGCGCTGGAACTCATTGCGGGGCAGGAGCTTCTCCTTTTCTTTGATGAAGCCCTCGTCCTCCCTGAAGCGCTCCATGGCCTCCTCCCCCAGCTGGTAGAAGCGGATCTCATCTGCGAAGACGTCCAGAGAGACATTGACCGGCCTCCGCAGCCGGCCCCCAGACTGGTAGTAGTAGAGGATGCCGTCGAAGCTGGGCCGGTTGCGGTCGAAGAAGTACTCGTTCCTCAGGGGGTCGAAGTAGCGCAGGCGCTTGGCGGGGTCCCCCAGGAGAGTATTGGGGAACTGTGCCAGGGTGCCCAGCTGCGTCTCGAAGCGCAGCCCAGAGATGTTTATGAGGACGCGCTGGTGGTGAAGGGACGCGGTGCCCGGCGCCTGGTCCTCCACCATGCCCAGGGCCGGGTCGGCGTCTCCTTCCTGGTCTTCCGGGGGCAGCTGTCCAGGCAGCCGCGGCTCCTGGGGTGGCAGTGGCAAAGGGCGCCCTCTCAGATGTTCGCCCCTCTGCAGGCCGCGCCCCCTTGGCTCCTGCAGTTTGGGTCCATCCTTGAGCACAGCCGTCGGGGGGCACTGGAGTTCTCCCCCTGTCGCCTGGCCACAGCCTCCAACCGGGGCCTCACCTCCTCCTCTGACGGTCATGGTAACTCCGTTCTCCAGTGGCACCGGGAAGATCTCCATGGCCTGGGGGCAGGGGCATACTGCGCCCCTGTGAACAGCCCTGGCGCCCCCTGGCTGGGCGCCTAGCCTCGGACCCTTCTCCCTCAGTCGGCCGGTGCCCCCATGGGAAGGGCTGAGGTTGCTGGCGCGATCCCCTCGCTTGGTCCTGACGTCAAGAAGCCGCTGCCCTGCTCTCTGCCTTTCTCTGTTCTAGCAGCCCGTTACCAAGCAGCCAAAAGCCTCCTTCCAGCAGATGCAACCTCCAGCCGCCCCTCTCTGGCTGCTGCGCGGCAGCGCCGGGGCCTCCCCCCGCCGGCTCCCCCGCCTCTTCCCTTCCCCTCCCATCCTCCTCCTCCTCCTCCGCCTCTCCTGCGGGGTTGTGGCAGCGGGTGTCTCCCCGGAGGCGCAGCTGGGGCTCTGGACTAGGGTAGGGAGGGGGGCTAAGAAGGGCGAAGCCCGGCGGCGGAGAGAGGGAGGGAAGGAAAGAGGGAGGGAGGGAGAGTGGGGAGAATGGAGGAACAGGTTGTACCGAGAGCGCTGAAACTCTCGGGGCCACCAGATGGGAATAGCTCAGGGTTTCAGTTCACCTGGGAACCCGCAGCGAGTGGACTCGCAAGGAAATGTATTACCTAGATCTGAGGCTTTGAGCTGAGTTGAAGTCAAAGAGCCCATTTTTGCATTTCCCTTTGGGCGAAAAGTCTTGGCGAGAATGAAGAATTACAGACAGGAGGGGGCGTGCAGGAGCTACCGAGTCTTGAATTTTATAGATACCTGTCCCAGTCTTTCTACAAACCCACCAAAAGGTAACTGGCAGAAGCCTTGCATTGACCTCTGCCCCTGCGCTTGCTTTTGGTGGGGGAACCCTGGATTCCAGTCTATCCTGGATAGTGTGGTCAGCAAGGCAGACCCAGGTGGCAATCTCATAACTAGGTGAAGCACAGCCCCTCAGGTCTGCACAAGGGGGGTGCGGGGGATAAAGAGCTTCTGACAAGAGTGGTTGCTGCAGAGCTAGCAAGTGTGACAGCCAGGTCTGTGTGTGGGGTGGGGGTGGGGCGGGGGTACCTGCACTTTTGGAGCAGGAGGCAGGGAGGTTGTGGGATCCCCAGGGCTAGAGCATTCCCAGGAGTAGAATAACAATAATACTTCTGATGCAGCAGGCCCATTCTCAGTGTCTTGCAAATATTAGTCACAGCACCCTGTTTTGTAAGTAGTGTAATTATTCCCATCTTCCAGATGAAGAAAATGATTGGCTACTTGGCCAAGGTCATACAGGTGTAACAACACAGTGATGGTGGGCTTCCAACCCAAGGCAGCAGAGTTTGTGCCCTAGCTCAGTAGAATCCTATAACCCCTTCCAGATACAAATGCTCCCTCCCCTGACATCTGGCAGAAGAGCTTGAGCTCCCAATTGCAGGAAGTAGGAGAATGGTTGAGATGACAGAGAAGTCCTTCAGGGCCAGACCCCACTGCAGCCCCCCACCCTGCAGGTTCTAGTGGGCTTCCATGGTCAAGGGCAATGTCTTCCGAGGCAGATCTGATGGGTCCAGATGCAGCCTATAGATGTGTGTTGGTTTGAGTGACCATAAAGTCACTGTGATTTTGACTGTCTGTTTGGTTGTCTATTTTTGTTGCTATTGTTGTTTGGGGTTTATGCATGTGGATGTTAGAGCCTCTGGTGTATGACTGTATCTGCACACAGACCATGTTTTGGAAACTGGATACCAGGCTGCACATGTGTGTTTAAACAGCAGGGCATGGACATACAAGCTTAGGGAGGGTTGGAGAAATAGATGTGCATGTGATTCTTTTAATGTATTATACATGAGGAGAGCGTACTTGAACTTGGCATGTGTAAATGTTTCATTGTGTGTGACTCTGTGCATGTGGCTGGCCATCTTACAGATGTGCTTGAGTGAGGAAGGAGCGGGCAGGGTGGCGGGGAGTGGAGGTGTCCTTGCAAACCCATGCCCTTGCAACTCCTCCCAAGACCATGTTGTCCATGCTTCATCTCATCTGGCTTCTTATTCTTCTGGCTCTGAAGCTGTCACTCAGGATCAGGCTTGCCCCTGGGAGCCCAGGGGCTGAGCGTGTACAGGGTGTGCTCAGAGACCTGGGGCCACCTTCTCTTGTTTACTGACTCCCGGATCTCGTAAACACAGGGATGTCATACTGGTTCACACAGACTCTTCCTGTGCTCTCTGGGGAAAAGACTTCTGTAGACCTGGGAGTCTGTTCCCTGAAGAATCAGAGTTCAACATAAACAGTCCTAAAAAAGTACTTCAGTCAGGTCTCCTTTAAGGTGTTATTGTCTTAAATCTGCTTTCTACACACCTGCCATCTTCCCTAGGTTTCTTGCAGTGATCGGATGCAGAGGGGATCTCCCTTAAAGAAAGAACTTGCTTCTCAGCTTCAGGTGTGCAGGTAGCTGGCTGACTCCAGCTGTTAGGTCTTTTGGCTCTGCCTCCTCTTCATGCAGAGACCCAGGCTTAGGATAGCTCTCAAAGCACAGTAAGATTACGGGGACCTGCTTCCAGGGACACAACTGCTACTGCTGCTCCACTCTGCTACTGGACACTATTGGCTCTGCATCTCCCATTGGTTGGGTCATGACTTTGTAAGACCCACCTTGCAAGACCCTTTGTAAGACCCACCTTGAGGCCCTCCCTAGTCACCCCTTCTTCCTCCCCTTCCTTCCCCACTACCCGCCAAGAGAAAGGTCATTGCAGATCTGAGGGCAGCATCAGGTCTGAAATCCTTCCCTGATGAGTTGGGCAACATCTTTTATCTTTCTTTTATTGCCTTCCAATAAATCCCTTGCATGCCTAACTCCATTGCATTGTCTGCTCAGAAGAGGACACAGCTCATATATCACATAACTAAAACCAGCTTTCTTCTCCACCTTTTGAACCTAGGAGACATGCTCTTTCACAGCAGTGCTTATTGTGCACACCATCTGAGGGGCTTGCCAAAATGCAGGACCTGATGGGGCAGGACTTGGGCTGCATTTCAAACCAGCCCCCAGTGATGCTATTGAAAGATCACACTCTGCCTGGAAACTCAAAGACAACCTCCAAATGATGTCTTGAGGGAATTGCTTACAGCACCTCCAGTATGTCCCCCAGAATGAGACAGCCAGAGCTGGTCTTGGGAAAGTTATGCAGAACAAGAAAAAAACAAATATCATTAGAAGAAAAGGCCTTGAAGGGAAGGAGAGCTGGGCTGGAGGAGAAAGAAGAGGAAAAGCGGAGGTAGAGAAAGAATTCTAAATGTCATCCTTATTTACTCACTTAAAAAACAAAAACAAACATACTGAGTACCAAGATGTCCCAAGCATTGCTCCAGGTCTTGGCACTGCACTGGTCATCAAGAGACACTGTTTCCTAATCTCTGTAGAGTAAATCCTGGGGAAGGCAAAAGACACCCAGCATCTGATTCTGTGTTGGGCACTTAATTGCAGTTATTAGCAGTGCCACCCACAATATTGGGTGCTGGGAGAATAGTGGGAAGCCCCGCCACCCCCAAAGCATTCCTTATGTTTCTATAGTTCTGGTTATCATGAGTAAAACAAAACAAAATGAGTAAAACATCACCCATGGGGAGTATGTCTTTGTCTGGAAGACAAAGTATTCTGGATAGAAGGAAGGCCAAGGCCCTGAGGAGGAAGGAAGGGCTGGCTTGAGGCACTGAAAGTTACATCGTTGACACAGAGGAGCTAGGAAAGAGTTCTGAGAGGTCTGGCTATAGAAGGGGAGGACAGCCAGCTTGGGAAGCACTGGCTAGATCATCTCATCATCTTCCCAGCAAGACGCGACAGCACCTCCCTTCTTCCACCGTCAGCTGCTTTGCTTGTGTCTCTATTAAACTAATATTCCAATAAGCAGCTATTTTAGCTTTCCATTACTTGTAGCTTTTCCTCCCCTCCCACATCTGCTAGAATATACTTTATCTTTGTCTTCACGTGTGCCTATTTATCTACCTTGATGATAAATAAGTAAAGAGGGTGGGGGGGTGGATGGATAGATAGATACATACATACATAAATACGTATATACATACATACATAGACAAACAGATGGATGATAGACAAGAGAGGGAGAATTTTTTTTTAAGATTTATTTATTTATGCATACAAGAGCTGGGGTACAGGCAAGAGTCCAGGTTGGTGAGAGGATTCACCAGAGCGGGGAGCAGAACAGGCAGACCGACTGAAACACACTGCAGAGTGCAGCAGCGGGCGAGGTAGGAGAGGTCTGCTATGCCATGCGGGTCTCCTCCCTGGCTTGTGGCAGGGATCGAACTCGTGCTGCAGTGGCTGCAGTTTTGCTTCATAGTGCGTTGCTCAACCCACTGCTCCACCAGGGAGGCTCAAGAGAGCGAGAATTCTTAACATCGGGAACCATATTTTACTCCTCTCTTACAACACCAGATACGGTGACATCTTCATTAGCTTCTCAATAAATGTGTGTTGAATGCACTTTGAACTTAAAAAAGGAATTCAGCTATAGGGAGAGAGGAGAAATTAAGAGCTAGGAATGGAATGGTGATTTCTGAGTTTAGCTAAATACTCATGTGGTGGTGGAGACAGGCCCCACCGAAGGAATTTAAGGCTTATCTGGATGTTTAAATAAGGAAAGTGGTGAATTAAATCTACCTGATCCTTGGTTCAGGTTCTTACTATTGGATCAGAGATTATTTAGAATTATCTGTCACAACACAAACTACCTCAGCTTTGTGGATAAAACCAATTGAATATGTCAGACTGTGAAATTTAATTGTTAAATTGACATGTGTGTGACAACTAATGTTTCTATAGTTCTAGTTATCATAAGTAAAACAAAACAAAACAAAAATATGGAGGTCCCAGCTAGGTCAAGGGGGAAAAAAATCCCCTTTGGACAAAATATAAAGGGACAGAAAGAAGCAAAAGTAAAATTTCTAATTATGTTTCTAATTATGTTCTAATTATGCCAATGGTCTTTCCGGTCAAACATCAATTTGGTTCATCTGCCTTGGAAGGGCTTACAGACAGGAACCTCTTCAGAAATGCCACAAGACAGTCTTAGTAGTGTTCTGGACAGACAGACCACAAGCTGCTAGATATTAACTAGTCAATTCCAGGCTCAGGGCTCAAGTGACTTCTGTTCCTTCCTTTCAAGGGGAAATGGGGCTCATAAGAGGACATGACACCTCTAGGTGGCTCTGATGAGGGGGGCCTCCCCAGTCAAATCTCTGGGGAACAGGGCACAACTGATTGATCTCGAATTTCTTAGGAAAGACAAGAGTCACTGCAAGCTGTTTCCCACTTCCTTTATCACTCTGGTAACCAGTTATCTTGGTTTACCTCGGTCACACCTGTGCCCTATCTCCCCAAAACTCTCCTCCCTCACAAAAGAAAATTGAACAAAAGCATCCTGGCATCTCCTCCACAAGAGAAGCTGTCACCCCCAGATTTGGGAAGACCAGCTATCTCTAACATCTTCATCAGCATCTTTCTTTTTTTTTTTAAAGATTTATTTATTTATGCATAAAAGAGTTGGGGTACAGGCCAGAGTCGCGGGAGGTGAGAGGATTCACCAGACAAACGTGGGGAGCAGAACAAACAGATTGACTGAAACACACTGCTGAGGGCAGCAGTGGGCAAGGCAGGAGAGGTCCGCTCTGCCATGTGGGTCCCCTCCCTGGCCAGAGGCAGGGCTCGAACTTGTGCTGCAGTGGCTGCGGTTTGCTTCATAGTGCGTTGCTTAACCCACTGCACCGCCAGGGAGGCCCCCATCAGCATCTTTCTAAGGCAATACAGAGATGTGAAGAGTCAAGGGGAGGACTCGGGACTTTTTAGGCTGGACCAGGAGGAACCCCCCCCCCCCCCCAAAACNTCAGCATCTTTCTAAGGCAATACAGAGATGTGAAGAGTCAAGGGGAGGACTCGGGACTTTTTAGGCTGGACCAGGAGGAACCCCCCCCCCCCCCAAAAGCAGTAAGGTTAAAATAACTCAAAATCAATTTCTTTTTTCAGAGGAAAACATTAGTAGGCCCTTGATAGGCTGGGTCTTATTGTTGAAAGGAACAATATATGTGATTCTATGAAACGTTTACTATTACTGCATCACAAGGAGAAATCACCAAGCAATCATTGGTAACAGAGTATTAATCAGCCGAGGATAAAGCTCTCTCCCACCTAATCCTGCTTCCCAGAGGCAGTCTCCTTCCAGATCCGCAGTAAAAACATTTTAATGAGGGGAGCAGATACCTTTTCCCTCCTGTCTTCCCTCTTCACTTGTCCCTTAATGCCACCCCTTGGGAAGGAAGCTCTAAACATGCTTTTTCTTTGATGGACACAGCAAAGGTGGAGTAAAGCAAAGTGAGCATACAAAACAAGTGTGCATGGGGAGTGTGTGTGTGTGTGTGTGTGTGGTGGGGTGGTGGTATTTATTGATTGTATTAAGGGATGAAAGCAGAAGAGGCTGAGAGCTAGAAGGGAGGGAGAGATTATGATGAAATTCCCCCAGAGCCTCAGAGAGACCTCGGGCAGACCCAGACGCTCTGGCATCCTGTTCAGAGGGATTAAGATGAGAGGCCATTCACAAATCAAGCTTCCCATACAGAGCTTGGTATTTTCTCTCCCTCCCTAACTTAATCCGGGAGCAAACTCATTAAATTTAGGAAGGAAAGTGACCTAGATCCCCAGTGGCTGGAAGGTCGATGCATGCCTTGCCTTGGGGAGTCATCACTTGCCTTTCCTCCTAACCTCCTCCCCTGACAGGCTGGGGCGTTCTTCCTATGGGGTGTCTATTTTCCCCAATCTCCCCTTTTCTCATGTCCATCTCATCCTCCTCCAACATAGCTATGGTTTTCAACTGTGTAATGTAAGCTCCATCTACCTTTGAAAGTGCTAGCCCGTGGCTTCCTTTGTGGCTTAGGTTAGACATAGTTGAATGATTGCTCACTTTCTCAAAGACAGCTGCAATTTTTATTCCCTCAGTCTCTGTTTAGGTTCTCAGCTCAAGGAAAGTGTGAGTTGAGTATTTGATGGTCCATGGCTTTTCTAGCTAAATGATTGTCTCCATGAATACATTTATGAATGTAGGTTCTATCGCAAAATAAATGAAAAAGATGCTTTATTTTAAAAGTGCTAAGCAAATATAAGCCATTATATTACTACCACCACCACCACCACCACCACTACTACTACCACCTAAGGAGCTTATCTTCCAAGTCTGGAAGAGATGTGGTCACTACACTCTGGCCAGAGGTGTGGGTGATATTAGAGTTTGTACTCATTTTTCTTTTTCTATCAAAATAAATCCCCCCCCTTTTTTTTTAACAGACATTGTTTGTCTAGTTCATCTGAGTTCACTAAGTCACCCAATTTTTTTCACACCCAAAATGGCCCATCCCTAATTGTGGGAAAGGTTTTTCCTTTCCTAGAGGAGTATGATCAATTTCCTAGAAGAGTGAATTTACCTAATTCACTCTTAAGAAACCCTGACTTTTAAACATAAAATTGAGGATTAACCAAGATGTGGCTTCGAATTAGCACAATTATATTAATCCTGACTAAATTTCCTTATGAGGTCCAAAGGTTTTGGGAACACATCCAACCTGGGGCATTTAGTAGTGAGCATGAACAATTATTACAGCTCTTCCATAAGTTGCCCCAAAACAACAACAACAAGAAAGAACCTAGTACATCCCCTTTATTCTCATTGACAGACAGTTGTCTTGGTCCTGGAAGAGGGTTAGAGCTCAGTTACAGCTCCAGTGTGACTGCACCTGCAGGCGGGGGCCTAGAGGGGCTGGCTGTGCAGTTTGCTACTCAAAGTGAGGTCCGCGCTGCTTATTGGAAATGTAATTTCCCAAACCTCCCGCTCAGACCTACTGAGTCAGAAGATCTAGCGATGGGGCCCAGGAATCTGAGCTGTAACAAGTTCTTGAGGTAATTCTGACATCTAGCAAGGTTTGCGAATCACTGTCCAAAAGGCCCATGATAGGAATCCAGTCCTCTAGCTGCTGTGGCAGGAAGGAATTCGGGAAAGGGTAAGGCATTGTCCTGGAGAAGAGCTTAGGATATGCATTGAGGTTAACCTGGGCAGAGTGCCAGCCACAGCACTCACTATGCCATTCAACCTCTCTGGGTCTCAGTTTCCTCATCTCTCAGAAAGACATCAGTATAGATGCCAATATATCGTCCTTGCTCTGAGTAGTGAAAGTCTGGCAAAGCATAGCGTGTTGTGAGCATTGGTTGCTACTGTCACTGCCAGCTCACCTGTGTGATTTGACAGGTGGCAAATGCAAGCACAGACCCTAACCCATCCACATCAGTGGCCTGTAGTGACCAGTGGGGTCGCTATGATGATGTCCTCTCTCTGTGCTGACCCAACGGTGTTCCATAGTCTGCCACTTTGGGGGACAGTAAGGCAGATTGCACCCCAGGGTGTTAACCTCAGCATCACAGTGAGGAGGGGCTATCTGTCTCATCTCTTTTTTTTTCCTGTGTTTTTTATTTTTTTAATTTACATATATTTGACATCAATTGTAATCCCCATGTATTCCCCATCACCGTAACACCAGTGCACCATCACCCCAGTCCCCCGTGCTCCCATCTGCCCTCCACCTTTCCCCTCTTCCCTCCCCACCAAGTGTTCCCAGTTTGTCTTTGTCTTTTCATTTTTGGTTTTTGTTTCTTTCTTGTTGTTGTTATTATTATTATTATTGTTCTTATTTCTTTCTTTGATCCTTATTTGGGTCCCTTATATTCCTCCTAGGGGAGGAACCCTCTGGTATTTTTATTTTGCCTTCTGTCTGTCTCATCTTTTGACCCTAGCCATTCTGTTCATATTAATTTCTAAATGCTTTCCAACAAACTTCCCCAAACTTTGTGACTCAAAACAACATGAATTTATTTATTGTCCAAGTAAATAGAAATCCAAAATGGATCTCTCGGTGCTAAAATCAGTGTCAGCAGGGCTGGTTCTTCTGGGGACTCTTGGGGAGGCTCATGCCCTTGCCATTTCCAGTCCCAAGCAGCCACCTGCATTCCTTGGCCTGTGGCCCCTTCATCAGCACAGCCAGTGAACGCATCGCTGCCACCTCTGCTTCCTTTGTCACAGCTCCTTTTCTGATACTTCTGCCTCCCTCTTTCATCTTTTCGGCTCCTTGAAACTGGTTTTGCCCATGCATTCCAGATGGTTTTCCTCTTTTATGATTCTTCATTTAATCCATGTGCAAAACCCCTTCTGCCATGTAAAGAAACATGTCCACAGGTTCCAGGGATGAACACCTGCACACCTCTTAGGGAAAATTATCCTACCTGCCGCACTCTTCCTAGCTCCCCATCCCAGGCACACAGAAAGACTCCCAGGATGGAACTTCGAGAGTTGAAAGGAACCTAATCAGTTAGTCGAATTCTCTCACCATGCAGTCAACAGTCATTTGGAGACTTGCCCTAGAGAAGAAACACAGGCCACGCAAGCCATGATCCTGGTCCCCAGCCCCGCCCAGCTCTGCAGAGTTCGGGTTCAGTGGTTGGACGAGCTGACGCTATCCCACAGCAGGGAAAAACCCACAGAAGTCAGTGGCATCGAGTCATAATTTTTCAGATCTGAACTTGCTGGAGAATGAGGGTATCTTGTAAAGGTGGAGTCATCCCATCCCTTGAGTATCTGTCTCCCTATCAGTGGAAGAAACATTTATCACGTTTTCTTCATCTCCAAGAGCTGCCGCTGCTTCTGAATGTCCCTGTGCATGGATGAAGTATTTGCAAATTTAAAGCCTGGTCTCTTATTAATCACTGTCACTTCTCATGAGGCAAAAGACAGCATGGTTCTCACACACAGCCATCATTTCTTCCTCTGGTAAAGACAGTAATCTGGGGAAGGGCAATTATCTCAGCAGAATTACCAACCTTGCAGCGTGACATTATCGACTGTTTGAAATTACATGGTATTCATTTGCTGCTATTTTAACGTCTGTTGTCTTCTCTTTCCCCCTTGCCCAGCCCCACGCTGAAACCCCTCCCTCCCAGCCTCTTCCTTTCTTTTTATTAATCTTGGGAAACAACTTCCTTATTTTTAGCAGGCTGATGCCACTAGGAGGAATATGATATTGAGGTTCACAATAGGGACTTGCCTGCTTTCAGCTGGGGCTCAGCCACCACGGATTGGATTTTCCAACTAAGCTTCAGAGCCTTTGTCTCTGCCAACAAAGAAATGGCTGGCAAATGTGTCCACCACTGCCCGGATCCTCTCAATTCCCTAGAATTATTCTACTAGATTGGATCCTATTGAAAACCAGTTACTAAATCATGAGGACTGCTCTCCCCGAGCTCGGGAACAGAGGGATTGCTCTGTGTGTGTGTGTGTGTCTATGTGTGTATGTATACGTGTGTGTGTGCACGTTGAGGCAGAGGAGGGGGATGGCTACTAAAACTGTCTCTAGATGATGTCAAAAGCATGACACTGGAAGGCAGAAAACCAAGGTTTTGAGCCCCACTCTGTACCTTGACTAGCTATGTGGTTTGGGTAAGTCATTTAGTCTCACTAAGTAGGAAATATAACACTGAGTGTGTGGATTATAGTGGTGTGCATGTAAAATAGTAAATTTCATTTAAATTGGAGTGTATGATGTCACCATAATAGTTAACATTTTTCAAACTCTTATTATGTGCCCACCCTTAAATGATGCCTATTACATACATGATGGCATTTATTTAAACAACCCTACGAGGTCACCCATTATTAATCCTAGCTTATGAATATGAAAAGTGGAGAGTTAACACAGTTAGGAAAATTGTCAAAGGTTCATCTAGAAGTTATTAGGGGGTCATCTCTGCCGAACAGCTCTAGAGCAGAGGCAGTTTTCTACTGGGTTTCTCTCCCTAACTTTCTATACCCTCCTCCCACCCTACCCTTGCTTCCTTCAAGTCCCTATTAAAGCCTATTGGGGAAAAGTGTAAATGACCGATAGCCCAGGAGAATTTCCAAGCACAAGGATCTCCAAAGGGTGGGATGTCTGACATCTTGTCCAAACCAAGTGATTCCAAGAGATATTGGACCAGTGTTTCAATCCCTGGCTTGGGCTGATTGCTTGGTCAGAAGAGACAGCGCCCCCTGCCAGCAACTCCTCCCTCCTGCACCACACCAGCCTGAACAGCCTGAGGCCACAAGGAGGAAGAGGGTGTGAGGAAGCTAGGGAGAGCAAGTCAGACCAACAGGGCTAGAGATTTCATTTGCAGTCTAAAGAAGGAGCCTTCTTGAAAGCTATCAGCACTCAGCAAACACTAGAAATGAAGGGCCTGTTTTTTATTTTGTTTTGTGTTTTGGGAACAACTGATAAATGCCAGGAACAGTTGGACCATGCCAGTTTTTGCCTAAGGAAGGATATTTTTAAAGTCTTGGGCTTATCTAAGACCTTTCTTCAGGGAACTCTGAGCCCTTGACCTCATCATCTTCTTGGAACTCACAGGAAATAGTTAGGGAGCAGGTTAGGATGAGAAGTCCAAATCTCTGTAGGAAGAGAGGTCACACCCCAGGCTAGTAGATGAGAAACCTGGCTCTACCAAGTATACTGGCTGTGTGACCTTGGGCCAGTCACTTAACTTCTTTGTGTCTTAGTTTATTTAATCTATGTAATAAGAGTATTAATAATGATTATTATAATGATAATAATGATGATGGTAATGGTGTTTTCCTTTTGAGTTGTTACAAAGATTAAATGAGTTAATATTTGTAAATTGCTTATACCAGTGTCTGGCACACAACGAGTATTATATAAGTATTTATTAATAAATGAAATTTCAAAGATGCCCAGCATTCCCTATGAGGTGCAGTCAATGCCAGGAAGAGGGCCCAGCACATTCTTCTTTGGAAAGACTATAATTAGAGCCAACCAAAGGATGCAGGAATTTCCTGTGAATTAAGGAATCATGATGGCCAGGCACTGAAGCAGTGTGGGAAATCACAGATGTTGGAATTATACAAATCAGGGATTAACTTCTCCATCACTTATTTTCTATTTTGCTAAACAAGTCATCAAAACTCCCTGAGGTTCCCTTCTCTCATTTGTAATTCAGGGATGAGGATATCTGTTGTCATGTCCATCATTGTCATGGTGATATCCCCATCATCACCAATCTCCTAGGCTAATGCAAAGTCTTGGAAAGAATACAGAAAACAAAATAGGAGCTAAGTCAGCAATGCAAAGCTTAGAGATTCTAAGGAAGCATGTCAACATGAAAGAGGTGGGAGGTGAATATGAAGGTTATAAAGTCTATTCAATATAGAATGCATTTAAACATTTGGAAAATGAAAAACTGTGCTGCTTGCACTAGTCAGACCAGGTAAAGTGAGCTTCAATAGATCTCTCTAGAGAAAGTCACTTCTCCTGGAAATTGCCAGAGTGGAGAGTGAGAGTAGGGGGATGAGATGGGGAAATATCATTTTTCAAAAGTTTTTATATCTCTCTCCAGCTGGTGCTTTAAATGATCAGATATGTGATTACTCTGAATATTTGAAAGTCTCACATGAATTCATATGTGGCCAAATGTTAATTTCTGTAAATGTTCTGATAACTCAATTTACTTTTGAGTATTAAGGCTCTGACTGGTACAGAAAATGAATCTAGTCATTTCAGGGTAAACCCATCAAACTCAGCAGTGTCAACACGCTATCTTCTAGAAGTCCTAAAAAATCACTTTCGGTCGACAACTCAGTCACTCAGTCATATTGAGGCTATTTCTCCCATCCCCTTTCCTCCTTCCTGGGCTTGATGTTAAGCTTGGGGAGGAGATGAGAAAGGAGGGGAAGGGGAGTGCTAAAACAAAGGTAGCTGCAGCTTTGGTGAGAACTAGAGTCCACTTCTAGACCCAGATAAGTCTTGATCTTATACTCTTACACTATAACATTTATTTCTCCTATAGTTTTGGGGGTCCTTCCTTATCTTGGCGGTTCATTAAGACACAGCTGCATCCTCATCCAGTCCTTGGGAGGACGACCATATCTTCCCCTCCTAGATCGGACTCTCCTGGAACCCCATCAGTGTCTTCACTTTTTTTTTTAAGATTTTATTTATTTATGCTTACAAAATAAATGGCTGGGGTACAGGCCAGAGACGCTAGGTGTGTGTGTGTGTGTGTGTGTGTGTGTGTGTGTGTGAACGGATTCACCAGAGACTGTTTGGGGAGCAGAACAGGCAGACTGACAGAAATCCACTGCTGAGGGGAGCAGTGGGAGAGGCAGGAGAGGCCTGTTGCGCCATGTGGGTCCCCTTCCTAGCTGGAGATGGAACTTGCGCTGCAGTGGCTGCAGAAACCCCACAATGAGGTGTTCAACCCCTTGTGCCACCAGGGAGACCCTCTCTCTTCACTTTTTAAGCCTCCTAACTTTCTATTTGTGGGAGAACTTTTGGTTGCTCTCCTTGTAACAAACTTAACCAATAAAATTAAGGGTCCTCAGTTACATTTGGATTTCAGATAAACAACAAATACATTTTCAGCAAAGTGTGCCCCAAATACCACATGGGATATAGCCATGCTAAAAATCCTGCTTTGTTTTTCTGAAATTCAAGGGTCCGGGGCACCTGTCATTCTGGCTGGCAACCCTGCCTCTTGGACTCGTGCACAGTCAGGCGAATTTGGGAGCTGCCTGCCCACCACAGGCCGGCCAGCCACCTCCGACCTGAAGGGTGCCGCTTGGTGTTAGCACAGGAGACTTCTGTATGTGGAGACCAAGGGAGAACAAGCAACGGGTATTCGGAGCTGGATCTGAGAGCAGGGAGTCTGCCTCCAAAGCTCGCATTTGGGCAAAGATGAGAAAACTTGAGACTGGAAGAAGGAAAGGCCCTGATTGGAGACTGATTTGGGGAAGTGGCAGTGAAGTGAAGCCTCCAGTGTGATTGGCTAGCATGCACGTTTAGCTTTTTGTGTTTGGTTCAAAGTTGAAAGCAGGGACGCAAGTTTGGGAAACTGTCGGTTATTAATGAAATCCTGGTGTTTGGGGCCGGTTGTCATAGGAGTCATCAGCTTCCAGAAGCAGTTGTTGGAGATGGAGGCCGACTCCCTACAAGTGGGGCTTAGAGCCGGCCAGGACCTGGGTACCATTGAAACAGGAGCGGAGGCGCAGCGCCTTGGCCAGTGGGTGGCGCTCACGCGCCTCGCCGGTGGAGGCGGAGCTTCTGGAGTCCGCCTCTTGGTGTCCCGAAGGTCTGGTGGGAAAAACCGCAGAGCTGGGGCTTCAGTTAAGATGACTGGCACGGGACGGGCAGCTAAATCCCCGGGGAGGAGAGGTGTCCGTGGAAAAACTGCCAGCTTACCATATGCGGCTTCAGCTTGGACTTCAGTCTCTGCGCGGCAGTTGCTTTCTGGGGTAGGACAGACAGTATTTGGTCCCCTGCCAGCTTGTAAATTCTCTCTCCCACTCTTAGCTCTCCCTATTCTCACTCCCTATGTAAACAATTCCCGTTATTGTTCTTCACCGCCTGTCACAGGTTGTGCCCTGCATTTTTTAGTGTTTGGGTGAGGACCCACCAGCTTGGTGAACCCAGTTCACCAGAGGTTACTCGGAGTCATTATAGGTCATGGGTTGGTTTCCCGGGCTGCTTCTGCAGACTGCACATCAGAGTTCTATTTTTATATGTTGCCTGGCCCTGGTCCATTTGTACGTCCAGGGTCTCCTTAGCAATATTTGACATCTCCCCACACTTCACCAAGGTCTTCTCTTTCTCAGATCTCCTGGCTAAATGAGGGCGGGCATGGCGCAGCTCTCCACATTCATGTCTAACTCCTTTTTCATAATCTCAGCTTCTTTCTCCTTTATTGGAGGGAAGGAGGAGAAAAGAAGAAGAAGAAAAGACCTGTTTAATCACATATACTTATATACTTTCCAATTATTCTTTATGTCTGAACTGAGACTTTTCAACCTTGAAACCCAAACACTTATCTCTGTTCTCGAATTTTGTAGCTGATGACGGTAAAGCCAGGAATGTCCTATTGTCTAGCTGCCCTAATGAGGGAAGGGACTGAGGATCTGGGTCTTCAAAATAGCCACAAGTTCTCCCAGGGTGGGGGCTGCAACTGGACCCTGGAGTTCTTTACACAGTCTTTACACTGGGGGGCGCTCTGACTCACACGGAAAACACTGGCTAGTGAGAGCTGCTCTGTGCCCTCCTCCTCCAGTTCTCCTGGAGGGGCAGAACTACACCCCCCTCAAGACAAGTTCTTCCCTCCCCCCCACACACACCTTTTTTTTCTATTCAGGTAACTGATTTACACCTTTGTGTTTTAGGGGTATAGGACCACCCCCTTCAGGTGATGTTACCACACCACACCCACCACCTAGGCACCCACCCTCCACCACAGTCCACACCCATTGTGTTCCCCCCTCCTTTGTTCCTGCCTCTCCCCACCCCCCACGCCCCAGCCTCAGTTCCACAGTCAGTGGCTAGCTTTGTTATTAGTGTGGCATTATCTAGAATGGCTAGGAGGTGTGTGTCTTAAGCAAGCAGTCACCAGGACCCTGACACCCCACAGCTGGGGCAGCTATTAGTAAACCAGTCTCTGAGGCTGCCGCCTCTGTCTGATGCTGGAGCTGTGTCCCTGGGGCTGGCAGCAGAGAGGGGAAGAAGAAGGCAGTGAAGAAAAGCAAAGGGCGACAGGAGGCCACCTCCAGCCTCACTGCCCTTGGAGACAGCTAGCCCTGCTGGAGAAGTTGGCCCCTCTGGCATGGCATTAAACACACCAGATATGGGAGAAGAGAAGTTGAGGGACCAGGGAGGGGAGCACTGGTGGGCCCTCCTGGGCGAAGGACACCAGTGGACAGAGGAGTGACAGTGTGCAAGGGACAGAAGCACAGGCCCCTGCTCCTGAGGGTGGAGAACAGCGCAGCCGCCACTCACTCTGCCCCCACATCTCCTGTGAAATATTTTGTTCCCCTCTAACCTGAAACATACGGGAAAGGGAATGCTGGGAAACAGCCAGCCAACTTGACTCCTTAAAAAGTTGCCGCTCACAGCACTCGCTTGAAACCCTAGACAAGCCCCATCACATTTCCACAAGCTTCAAGGTTCACAAAGCAAATATAGAAATACACATTTTTATAACTAAATGTTCTTCATCTCATGCCACATTGGGTTGCTGCAAAGACTCCTGGGAGACATCAGCTGTGCAGTGGATACTGAGTGCCACTCACATATATTTAGGTGCCTAACCATAAAGTATAATGGTGGGGGGGTTTTTGTTTTTTTTTTTAAAGCAACTGGGTAGAAAGTGTATTTCTCTGCTGGGGCTAACAGTCGTTATCAGCTAAAGGCCATAGAATGTGCAGTGGATAAGGAGGGTTTGTCTGTGACCTGGAGGCCAGTTGTAGAAACTGGGTATCAGAAACCAATGCACGGGGGTGAACAGGTGATTAAAGAAGGAGTCACAGGAACCTGGCCGTTGTGGCAGCAGGTGAAAGAGTCGCAGGGAGCTGTCAGCTTCAGGTTCCAGTGCCACCTTGTCTTCCTTCGCTGCTCCCAGGAATCTGCAGACTGACAGGTAGCAAGCTTCCATGTTTCTTTTAAAAGCAGGCCTTTTGAAAAATCCCAGCCATCTCATTTCCTGTTGTTAATTTTTTCCAGATAAGCCTTGGACTCAGGGTAGGAAGCCCCTGCTGAGTGCTGAGTGTTAGCACTGAAATGAGTTATTTCAGTCACAAAAGCAAGTGGGATGTGCAAGCCTGACTCAATTACCTCTCAGGCTAAAGAGGAAGGAGGTTGTAGAAATGTCAGCGCCCGGCTAACGTGAGCCCTGAAAGCTTCGTCCTGTGACTATCAGTAAGATTGCTCAGATTTGGGGCCTCCCTGGTGGTCCCATAGCTTTAAAGCTATGGGCAGCCACCCCACCGCAGCATTAGTTCAATGCCCGACCAGGGAGGGGACCCACATGGCGCAGCAGACCTCTCCTGTCTCAGCCGCTGTTCCCCTCAGCAGTGTACTTCAGTAGAGCCACCTGTCCTGCTCCCCACTCTGGTTCTGGTGAATCCTCTCACCCCCATACCACTGGCCTGTACCCCAGCTCTTATATGCGTAAATAAATAAAATTTTGGAAAAAAAAAAGATTCATTAACACTACATATTTCAACCAAAGTATATTTTATCTGTCTATATATTAAACAAAAGCTCCAGTAGATAGGGGAAAACATAAAATAAAGTAGGCATTTTTAACTTTTTTTTCTGTGCCTCTTCTTTCTTCCCCTCTTTTTATCCTGCGTGTCCTTGTGGCCAGTGGGCTACATGGTAACTGTCATGAACACAGTTCTCCTTGCATAAAGGAAGGGGAGGTGGGAGAAGACAGGAGGATGAGAAAAACCTCAATTTGACTCAGTCCTGAGGACATGGGGCCCTGGATAGTGAGTCAGCAGGCTGGGTGGCCCCTTGCTCTGTCCGGGTGTCAACTCCAACCAGTCTTTTCTTACTTCTGGAAGGCCCTTTTGTCACTTCTCAAAAGTTGTTTGGTGCCAAGATTGTTTGAAACTTGACAGAGCTGTAGCTGTGAGATTACTACCATTCACAACTGCCCATCCTACCTGGCTGTCAGTGGGAAGACTTACTGGCCTCCACCCCCTGAAGTCCTACTCCAGAGACCTTGCTTATGAACTTCAAAGGAGCCCATGGTCTGAGCCAAGAGTCATTCTCAGGTGTGGAGACTTTTTTTAATGTAGATTTAATTTTTTTTTTTTTTTTTAAGACAGGAGACCTTTTAGACTTGGGAGACCACACTTCTGATGTTCTGGGAGCTCCCTTCAAGGAGTGGACCACACAGGATGATTGGGGGCTCCTCTGTTTTCACAGAGGCACTATTGGGGACATACAGATCTTGGAACCAAACAGTCAGAGCCTTTTTCACTGCCATTCTGGGACAAGACTGGTTTTATTCCTACCTTCCCTTGGAGTAGCCAAATGGATAAAGATTCTGTAAGAGACTTCTCCATAAAAAGGGGAGGCACGTATTCCATATTCCCTGCCCACAGTTACATGCAGTCACACTGAAGTAGCTGCTGGGAATAGGGGTGGAGCTGAGAGACCAGATATTCAAGTACCTATAGTAGAAGCTCCCTGGCCGCCAGCTCCCTGCCGCTGGATGAGTCCAGGAATGTGGAATTGAGGTTGTGGTGAGCTCAGTGTATTTACTGAAAAAAATTTTGCTTAAGAGCATTGGGGGAATAGTATGTCCTCCATCTCTCTCTCTGTGCTTCCTCTCTTTTCATTTCCCTTGTAAATAAACCTTTCATTAAATAAACCTATGTGTGCCTACCCCAGGTCATGTTCTGAGTTTTTCAAGTATGTGTGGGTAAGGACTTGTAGGGAGGAAATAGAACATATTCCCTACTCAGGATTCCCAGGTATGCTTAGATCAAGAAACCTGCTCAGAAGAGGCAGAGAGAGAAGACATGGAAGACGCCTGTTGCAGTTGTGGCGGCCCAACCCAATAACCATGACACCACACCTAAAGGACATGTGGCTGAAAGAGTGTGGAGAGTGGTCTGGACTGATAAACTTTTTGGACTTCTTAGCCCAATAACCATGGCAACCCCATGGAGTGACATGCACAGTGTGAAAAATGTTATGGACTAATAAACTTTTTGGACTTCCCAGACCAATAACTATGGTAACCACCTAACTGTGACATGCACAGTTGAAGGAATATGAAGGGTGGTCTGTAGTGATAAGACCCCTGTGTGTGACGTTTGGAAATTTGACATGTAGTTGGTTGAAGATGATGCAACAAGCATAAGACATTACCCGTGTGTGATGTTTGAAAACCTGATGTGTAATTGGCTAAAAATGATGCAGCTGGCATAGGTGTGTGTAAGGCTGGCGGCAGTGGATAGAATAAGGCAAAGAGACAGAAGAAAGAAAGAAAGAAGGAATTTATTATGCCCCTGGGCAAAATTCACAGATCCCAAGCAGGGGGTCTGGGAAAATCACTCCCAGCAGAAGAGCTAGGGATTTTTTATTTGCCCTTTCTTTGCCCGGCCTGGGGAGTAGAAAAATATCTGCGAGCCACATGCTGCCCTGCAGTTAGGGGGTTGTTTGCTCCAGGTCACTGTTCCATCCAGAGCAGCTATCTGCGCCAGCTTATCTTATTACTGTGGGCTACTGCTTTTCGACACCGCCCCTCCTCCCCCACCAATGGAACTGCCATCCTGAGGGCCTGGGTGAGGGGCCTGGGTGATCTTTCAGTGTGTGATGCGATTGGATAGTAATGAAGTAATTAGGAAGGTAGAGCTAGGATAAAAGGGCTCGAGACCAACGACCAGCTGAGCTTGTCTCTGACCAGCTATCCTGCTCAGCAGTATGTTGAGGCTGCGCCGAAAGTGCAAGGCCTCCACCGGCTCCACACCAATGCGTGTCCCAGGTGAAGGACTGGGCTGACACTGCCACCGCTCTCTCTTGCCTGTCCTGTTCCACTGTGGCCTCTTTGGAAGCCTCGATTCCATCGTAGACTGGGCCTTGCCTGCAGCAGACCCCCGAGCCCAACAATTGAGGTCTAGCAAAAGGGACCATTCCTGAAATTCATCTCCAATCTTCACGTCGCGACTGGTAGGTCTCAAGCCACAGACTTAGAGTTAGACTTAGGCTTAGCCTAGAGGGAAGTGATGGTATGTAATGGTCAGTGGAGAGGAAATAGTGTTTTGCTTTGTGGTGATAACTTTTGGAGTGTTTTCCCTTATATTTTACATATTGCATAAGCGTGACAATAAATTCCCTACCGTCTCACTCACGACAGGACTCACACCCAGCCATCCCATTTCCCTTTGGAGTTATCTGAAGAGGAACAGCAAACTTCAAAATCGTGTTGTTTCAAGGGTCAGTTGTATCTTTTCAAGAGTTTTTCATGCTCCTCTGGTATTATTCCTGTTCTATCAGAGTCTATTTTTGACTCTAACACATCTCCTGTCTTGAATTCTGCCCACGGAAAAGGCACTAGAAGAGCTTGTGAACTGCCCCCAGATGTCCCCAGCCAGGAAGGGCACAAAAGAGACTCTGAACTCAGCTGCTGCTTCTGAGAACCCAGGGCAGGCTCTGCTCTTAGGTCTGGCCTGCATGGGCCTCCACTTTTATTATGGGTCTGTGTGGCCTGTGTTCTGTGAATCTTCCTTTGCTTTATTCAAGGGTCCTTGTCCTCCCTGACCCCACTAAGCACAAGGTCCTGGCGTCAGGTCCTGCATGTCTCCTGGCCTACTCCCCCGACACGTCCCTGAAGCGGCCTCTGGCTGAACCCCTAACATGCACACAAGCCTTAGATCTTAGGTCCATATTGTGAGGGTGTTACAGAATTATTCTGGCCCTTAACCCAGGCTATGGAAGGAGAAACCAGGCGATACTCATGGCTTTCTGGAGACCAGACACTTTATTTCACATTCATATGAATATGGACCCAGACATGGACCTTTCTCCAAAAATCTGGGCCCTGAATAAAGGCTGGGAGCTCCTTTTATACTTCACTCTCTACATTTGCTACATAGATTTTAAAAAAAAATACACAAACCATCAGGACAGCTAATTCCCAAGGGAAAAGGGGGGTTTTTGCAGGGTGGTAATTTTCCAAGGACACAGACCAGCCTGACCTGTTATCTGACCCTTTGAAATGCAGCTCTGTTTAGGAATGTGAGACAAGGCCATGAATCTAACTTGTTAACTGTGCTTGCATTGGTATGTTAATTGAACTTAGACTAAACTCTGACTGGGGCTGTATCTCCACATCCATTGTCCAACAATATTTCTTCCACAGGGTTTGCATTCTAAAACCTCAATGATGTCCTCCTTTCTAAGGGACATTTTCCCCTAATACTGCCTGGGAACAAAGGACAATAGCCGGACATTGTCCTCTTTACTAGGGGTTCCTCTATATGAACAGAGAACTGCTAAATAAGGGAGAAACAGGCTTTTCTTCTGTTTCTTGCTCATCAGACCAAGCAGATTTGGAACCATGTGGTCAGCTGGCAGATAATAGAGTGTGTTTGGGGCAAGGAGGTGGGGGGTGGTCTTCACTGAACTGTCAGGAAACTGCTCCATTTGAGTGGTTTTTATTCCTTCAATTAGATATATAGCAGGTTCTCTAATAGCTTTGTTTTGTTTAAGGACAAATTTCATTGTAAGGTTGTTGGGGGGTGGGGTCTGGTGGGACTTGATTCCCTTTGGGGACCACTATCTTTGGAGTTTGCACCTACTCCCAATGTCTATGGAGGTTTTGTAACAGGGTGGTCCCAGGAAAAGGGGGAGTTCCAAAATCCTGGTTCCGCCCTAAGTGGGTGGAGCTGAGGAGGATAAGAAGATTTCTGCAAAGAAGAAAGGAGAAGAAAGGAAGATGGAGACCAGCAAGGAGACCTGGAGGAGGCACGTGGAGCAGAGCCACAGGCGAAGAAGCTGCGCTTGCTTCTTGGTCTTGGACTGGTTGGAACAGATGTGGGTGAGAGACCC
>JAGFMF010011958.1:7518564-7565779 GCA_019455555.1 Galemys pyrenaicus | reverse complement strand
TTCCTTTCCATTAAAGGTTTTGTATGTTTGTCTTAATGCGGCGGATGGCAAAACCCATTCAGAGAGGGCAGGCTTGGGGGTTCTGGGGTGCTCCTCTCCTGGGGTACTCCTCACCCTACCCTGTAACATAACCTTCTGTTAGTTAGGTAAGATTGGAGTTTCACAACTAGTAGCACCTGGGATGATACAAACTAATAGTGTTTGGGCACTTTGTTCTGAAATGTACTAAATTCCATTTCTACTCAAGGAGATGAGGGGTTACCCCTGCTTCTTTCCATGGGACATTCTCACCAGACTCTGGGCCTCCTTGTCTTTGCAAAGGGACACGCCCTGGCAAAGGGTTGGCCCTGCTGTATATTTTAATCCTAACCATCACCCTTAGCATTATCTTCAGATGTTCATAGAGGTGAACTTCTACGATCTTAATTAGGCATTTGGCAATGTTCTGACAAACAACTTTCTGTTTTATAAGGTTCACTCAATCTTCTACACTGACAAACGGTCCCTACGCCATACTCCTGACTCAGGTAGGGCATCTTAAAAAGGACACCTTCAGCTCATTGCGAATTGTTCTCCCAAGACCTTCTATGATGCTGCCTCACACCACGGTCTCCCCAGTCAAAACCTTATTTCATTCACACATGACCCAGGACAGATTCTTCCTGTGCTGCTTAATCAGGTAGAGGCAGCTGCAAAGAACTGGACAAATATTAGCTCTGACCTCTGGAGTGGCTAATTTTCCCCTTATTCTGACTGCTAAGCAAATGAATAGGCTCTAGCCCAATACGTTTAGGGGAAAAATAAGTTTGCCTTAAAATAGGCACCCACCTCTGAAGGCACTCAACCTGCCTAAGGAAAAGTGTGTGGGATGTGTTCATATCCTGTGTAACTTAGAGAAAATTTTCTCTGAGGATTCTGTCCACAGGATGCAGCCCTGCCTGGCCTTGAGTTAATTAACTAGAGTACCCAGTGGATGATTAGTCCCTAAATAGCACTGTATAACCTTCAACTGTTCTTTCATGTCCTTGGCTGTTGAGGCATGATATAGTAAGAACTTTCCTAGTAGAGGGAAGGAGCAAGGGTAGTAATTGTAAATAAGAAGAAGAACATGGGAGGCTGCTCCCAGGCAAAATGCTTTCTAGAGATTCATCCAGCTCCAGTTTCAAAAGGTTCTGCAGAAGTTGAGTCCGATCTCAGTCATAGGTTCCTTTCTGCTGCTCCTCAGCTCTCCTCTCTGTGATATGGGTAGCTGTTTGTGTTTAGCCTTTTCTTACATTTGAAAGTTCTCAGTGCAACATGTGTTCAGAGATGTCCCACGAGACTTCCATGTCTCTTATCTGACACAGGAGAGTTATCACCCAGCAGTGGCTTTATTTACCAGTATGATACTTTCAGAGATTTACAGAGAAGACAAGCAAACACAAAGAGAAACAAATGGAAACACACGTATATTTGTAAACAAGTATTCAGATATGTGCATATGCTTCTGTCTGTCTCCCATTTGCAAAAATAGAATTACAAAACTATATTAATACACATGCAGGTAGCAGTGAACAGACAGGAAGACAAACACAGGCAAGATATTCATATAGCCATACTGGAATCAAATAGACACGTGCTCAGTATAAATATCCTCTGTCATGGCTTCCCCTGCAAGGTGAGAGATCAAGTCAGCCTCTTTCTACTCCAAGCCCTGATCACCAGAGCTCATGACTGTCAGTCACGGAGGACAAGGTTCCACATGCACATTTATTGTGTTGTATTAGGTGGGGAACACAGAGAAGAACACTGAGGGGCTCACATTTAATAAGAAAGGAGATTCATAGTTACAGATCCACATGGGAAGTTCCATAACAGAAGTCAGTACAGGAAATTGCGTCCATTTCTTTCCCCTTGATCTCTGGAAAGAAAGCAATTTTCCTTCATAGGATGAAATGTAGTATCAGAGGAATCTACTCAGCACCAGTGGGCTGCAAGCCTCAAAGGCTGTCTGGTTCAGTCCCAGAGTCCACTCCCTTAAGTGAACTTCTCCTGCTTGCCCCTGAGGTACGTCTTGTGGTAGAAGTTGAGGAAGAGGAGGATGAGGCTGAGGGAGTACAGGAGGACAGCCATATTGAACCCATCTGGGAAGGAACACTCAGCAAAGAGATTGTAGGAAGAGTGGGCAGCAATGGCCACAAACTGACCCTGCAGGAGAGAAAGAGCAAGAGGAGCGAGATGGGTGAGCAGTAAGAGACATGCTGAGGAGCAAAACGGATGGTTCCCTTCACCCTTCCTGATGGTCTGTCTACAGCACAGGGACACCACCTCTCCTTCAGAAAGAGGAAAACAGTGCCACCTAGTGGAGCATGGCTCCCACAACTGTGAGTCTTCTGGGGTCTGTCAGTGATCACAGACGTGCAAGATAGTTGAGATCATTTCACAGATTATGAGACTGAGGCCTGAAGTATGAAAATACCAACTCTTGGTCCTGCATAAAATCAGTGAGCTGGGTTGTTTGTAGAATCTGACAAGATTGCCTCTGAGAACCTTGCAAATTGGGGAACTAAGGTAGCCCCAACAATAAGGACTTGTTCATGGTCAGATATCAAGCCTCTGGGGCAGCCTGGAACAGAACCCAGGGTTCAGCATAGACCTGGGAGCCGGGGGCGGTCGGGGAGGGATGTCTCTCACCAGCTGCAGTGTGGTGAGATGTCGCTTCCACCACAGGTAGCGCCGCATGCGGGGCCCCAGACTGGCCAGTCCGTAGTACAGGTACATGAAGACATGGACAAATGAATTCAGCATCCCGACAAAGAAGGCTGCAGAGCGGGGTGAGGGAGGTAAAGAACAGTGGTCTGAGGTTTTTCTTTCATGTCTTCTAAGCTGCAGAGAGCAACTCTGTGAAGCCTACGGAGAAATTTCTTGAGAAGACCTTGTCATAAGGAGGTCTGGCATGTGCCGCCTGAAGCCGGTTGTGATTCCAGGTTGGGATTTCCAGGCTGCTAACTGAGAGCCTCACTCCCTCCATGGTCTCTGGGCTGACGGCTATGCTCATGGCCACCTGCCTCCTCGTATAAAGTGGGAGCAGAGACCCGGCTTCAGCGCCGCAGAGAAGGGGACCCAAACCGTGATAGGGCAGGGAGGCACCCCCCCTCCATGCTGCTTACCTTGCCCACCGGGTACATACTTGACTCCAGCCCACCAGTTGAAGAGCATGGTGCCGTGATGGTAGACATGCAGGAAGGTGAGCTGCTCCTGCTTCTTTCGTAATATGAAGAAGACCTGGAGTGGAAGGAGAGTGTCAGCTCTGGGGCAGACCCTCCTAGATCCTCCACTGCCACGCAGAGTATGACGGGCTGACTCTGCCCGTGTTACTGAAGGGCAGGTGAAAACTCAAGGGAAGCAGCAATCACACACCTACACAGCAGGCGTGTGCCAGGTACTTTGCATGCATAAAAATCATACAGCGTGTGGTTTATAATCTTTATCTCCATTTCACAAATGACAGACCGAGGCACAGAGAGGTTAGGTTGTTTGTCCAAGGTCACACAGCTGACAGGTGGTCTAGTTTGGATTTGAACACAGTCTGACTTTGGAGACTGGGCTCTTTGCAGCATTGTATCTGCCTCCGAGGGCACTCAGGAGTTGAACACCCAGGTGAGGACCCAGGAAACTGGGAGGTAACTTTCCTAATGTGCTCTGCTTGGACTCCATTTTGGAAGAGATCGCAGAGGATTTCTTCCTTTCATCACTATCCCAAAATTATGACCTCGCCCACATCACTCAGTCCCACTAGCCCCCTAGATTCACAGGCAGAGAATCTAATCTCCTGAACACTTACCTGTGGTTTCTACTCTCTGGTGACCACAGTTGCCTGAAATCAGTTTGTTTTCATTTAACCTGGACTGCCAATTCATTTCATTTAACCTTGACTGCCAATGGGAGTTAAAAGCATTTCTTCATGTGCATGGATGAAGAGAGGGGCCTGCGGGAGCCTGTGGGCGTGAGGTGCTACCTCGGTGAGCATCCTTCCCCCTCCACGCTCTGACACAGCCTCAGGCGGGGCTGCCTGAGCAAACTCTGAGAACACCCGACAGAGACACTGAAGGGAAATGTTCACACGGGGAGCCAATACACCTCCCAGACCCAGCTGATAGGACCTAGTCCATCCAGGAGAACAAGAAAAGTGATTCTTACTGTGTCAAGCAGTTCAATGGCCTTTGAGAAGAAACACCACCAGCACACGCTCGCCATCTGCTGGGCAGGAGGGAGAAGTTCAGCCAGACACTGTCCTGCAACTCACCATGGCAGGGCTGACTTCCATCCCATCCTTACCTCAAGGCCCCTCTGCACCTCCTGCCCCCACAGTGCCCACCTCCCTGCAGGGAGATTCCTATTAGAGAGGGCCAGAGGGGAAAGGCTGCTGGGAACGCTAACAGACGCTCTCTCCAAGCACCGCTCAGTAGAGAGCCCTGCAGTCTAAGGAGTACATGGGCCCCTGTGGATCTCGTTTGTTGAAAAGCATATTCTTAGTCAGAGAACCTAGGGTGGGAAGGAGCTTCTGCATTTCCACCAAGCCACCAGGTGATGCTATTGCTCTGCGCACCATATTATGTGTTACAGGAATTTAGCCCATTGCTTAACATCCCTTACCAGTCCAACACTACCTGGTAACATGTCAGGTCTCAGCTAGGTTTTTGTGTGTATGTGTGTCTTGCTGCAAGGAAGCCTTTTGCTCTGCTTGCATAATATGATACCTACCACTCAATAAGTGCCAGGCACAGCACTAAACATCTTTATGTCTGTCAATCTTCTTGCAACGGTTTCCTTTTATGAAGTAAACATTATTATCTTTGTTTAGTAGATAAGAACATGAAGCCCAGACAAGGTAGGTAAGCTACCCAGGGTCACACAGCAAGCAACTATCACAGCTGAGATTTAAACTGAGGTCTCCTGAGCCAGTGCTGAACCAATGGGCTCACTACCTCCCATCACATGTCCTTGACTTGTCTCTCCCCACTCCCGGCCATACCCTTATTCCATGCTCACTCTGGCTGTAGTCCACTGGCTGGCAGAAGTAGCTGTAGTTGGCCAGAAAGGAAGTGACCATGAACTAGAAGGAAGGGAAAAGGAAGCATGAGAAAGCCTGTTCCCACCATGCTGGGCTCCAACTGGCTCTGGGCCCACAGGGTCAATACCTCCTCCAGCCGTGTTTCAGACAACACTGGCCCTTCCAGGTCCTCCCTGGCCCTCCCTGGCCCTCCCCAGCCTCCCAGTACTTGGTGAATGACTGCTGATCACATAAACCCTATAAGCGGCCAGGTCTGAGGCTGGGACTTGCAAACATGTGGCTGGTCTCTGTTCTTAGACCACAAACCCACACAGGTACCTACCAAGTGTGAGACCCTAAGTGAGGGGCTAAGGGGTTGGGAGGACACACTGAGCTGTCCTGTCCCCAGGAAGCTCAAAGTCTCATGGGAATGTGGGGAACAATCATACTTTTAAGGCTGGTGCCAGGTGACGGGCAGGACACAGGAGACGTTCCAGAAGTTGGTAGCGAGAATGTGGAAGCCTCGGAGGGGAGCCGGGAGGATAACTCATGGGGCCTGGACCTCTTCTAAGTCACCGTGGGCAGTAAGGCCTGGGCAAGAACCACCCCCAACAGATGGAGGGGTCTTGGAGGCTGTTTTAAGGAGTTTTAGTTTCATCATTTATCTATTTGTTTGATAATGGTGGCTTAAAAGGACTAATGCCATTGCAGGAAGTGTTCTGAGCACCGAGTCACAGCAATACAACAAAACTCACCTAAGTCCTGTCTTGAGAGTCATAGAGGCAGAGGGGACCTCTGAGGGCTCTGAGCTCTTGGCTAGGACATAGGACATGTGTCCCAAGTTATCCACGTCTGCTGCACGGTGCCAGACATGACGCTGAACCTGTCTCTAGAAAGTGAGGTGGGGCCCTGCTCTGTGGCAGTTGTGGTTTTAAGGGGAAACAGACTAATCTACAATTCTGAAAACAAGGAAAGAAACACACCCATGGCCAGTGGTGTGGGAAAACGTTTTGTAGACTTTGGTAGGAAAGGGGCCTAGTCGTAGTGTTGGCCAATTGCCCTGGTGAAAATACTGTGCCCAGCACTGATTTCAAGCTACTGAGGGATGTGACCAGACATGGAGCCGGGGAGACACTGTAAGATGCTTAGAGCTGGGGGAGCCCACCCCAGTCCTCCAGAGAGAGGAGATCTGAAAAGCTAAAGGAGAAAAACAACCTGGCCTTGGGAAGCCAGGAAAGACTTCATGAGAGGTGACAGTGGCCCGAGTGTAAAAGCTGTGGGGTGAGGGGTGCCAGGGCACCAGCAGAGAAGTGACCGGAGAAACGGTCATGTGTCCAGGCCCGGGGCATGGAAGGACTAAGGCAGGTTCGAGTGTCTGCCAGGGAGGCTCACCTTTGCCTTTGCTGACCAGGAGAGCTGGGGAGCCACGCTGGGCAGTGGCACGTAGCTTTCGGCATTTGGGGAAGATGACTCTAGGATCTAGAGCATGGACTGCAGGTAAGCGATCATGAAGAGGGAGGAGATGAAAGCGGTATGGCTGCCACGACCCGCTTCTCTGCTGGACCAGGGGATGGCAGTGAAGCGGCAGGCCTTAAGGCCAAGGTGCCTGGGTACAAATTCATCCCCTGCTTGCTGCCCCTGCTAAGTTACTCAACGCCTCTGTGCCCCAGGGTAGCAGCACTGTGAGGGTGAGACGACCCAGTTTGCGTGAGGTGCTGGGAACGTGCCTCACCACCATAAGTGCTCAAAGTGCCACCAGTCATGACCACTTTCTCTGAAAAGCTTTCCCAACACCCAAGCCCGGGTCCAGATACTGTCTCTGTCCCTGGTGCACTGACCTAGAATCACCGACTCCATACCTGTCACTCCTCCTGCATGTGAGCTCCTGACACAGCTGCTGAGAGCCTCTGGCCCCAGGCTAGGGGCTCTGAGAACGAGGCAGAGGCCACAGGTCCCAGGGAAAGCAGGAGGTGGTAGGGCGCTGGAGGATGAGGATGCTAGGGAATGCTGCTCCTGCGGCCACCAACCTCCACGGGCCTGACTTTCCAGCTGAGGCAAAGGGAGCTGGTAAAGCAGGTTTGTGTCTTTTTATTATTATTATTATTTTAAGATTTATTTTATTATTTTTATGTTATTATTATTTTTTAAAGATTTATTTTTTATTCATACAAGAACTTGGGTACAGGCCAGAAGTGTGGGGGGTGAGAGGATCTACCAGAGACAGAGTGGGGAGCAGAACAGGCAGACGGACTGAAACACACTGCTGAGGGGAGCAGTGGGCGAGGCAGGAGAGGTCTGCTGCGCCATGTGGGTCCCCTCCCTGGCCAGGGATCGAAGTTGTGCTGCTGTGCCGCAGATGCTTCACAGTGCAGTGCTCAACCTGCTGCGCCATCAGGGAGGCCCCTAAATAAAAGTCTTTTTTTTTTAAAGATTTTTTTTTTAATTTATGCATACAAGAATAGGAGTACAGGCCAGAGGCACGGGATATGTGAGGATTCACCAGACAGAGCAGAGAGCAAGGAGAACAGGCAGATAGACTGAAACACACTGCTGAGGGGAGCAGCGGGCGAGGCAGGAGAGGTCTGCTGCGCCATGTGGGTCCCCTCCCTGGCCGGTGGTAGGGATCGAACTCATGGGGCAGCGATCGCAGTTTGCTTCATAGAGTGTTGCTTAACCCACTGCGCCACCAGGGCGGGCCTGTGTCTTTTTATTATTGTTATTATTTTATGTATTTTTATATCATCCTCCATTTTTGTACAAAGCTGCTTTCTCATCTGGTTTGTGTCTTTGCAGGAAGATGGGGCATCCAAAGAGGAAAGGCACTCGCCACCCATTCACCTGCCCCCAAGGACTTCCGGCATTCAGTGGACAAAGGTCCTGGGTGTCTTTATCTCATGAGCCCCCCCCAAAAGGAAGTGACCCTAGAACTCTTCAGGGCACCCCGCAGTCTTACCTCATAGAATATGTATCCGGAGAGAACCACTAGGCCCAGGTTGTAGGCGGTGAGGGGTCCGGCCAGCCTCAGAGGCTGCCGGTGCCTCATGAGGGCCGGACCTGCGGCCACCAGGAGGAGATAGAGGCCGAAGAGGAGGGTGACCGGGAGCGGCGAGTGCACCAGGAGCCAGGAATCAGTTCTGGGGTCTAGGGAAGCAAAGGGGAGAGAGACGGATGCGCTGGCCACTGTGCCCGTGGGCCGCCAGCCCCTGACCACCCCGAGCCTTGCTCTTCAAAATGTCTGCCATGGACGGGACTGAAGATGGGCGTGAAGGCTTCCTCTGGCGTCTCCACCTCCTACCTCCATTCTCTAAGGCCCAGGTGTACCAGCTCCAGAGCTCGCCCCGGGCACCGGCCATGACCAGACCTGCAAGCGAGACAAGGGTTTGCTTCTCACCCAGACTGCCCCTGCCCTGCCCCTCTGTACTTACTCTCTCCTCACTCCCTCTCTTCCTCTCTTCTTCTCTCCCTCCCTCTCAGGGCCAGGTGAGCATCTACAAAACCCTGTTCTCAGTGCCCTCGCCCCAGGACACCAGCTGCCAGGCCTCCCTCCCTGCCGCCCCTGCCCCTGGACCCTGGACAACCACCCACCACGCACCTTCGGGGACACTCCATAGGCCAGAGCTCTGCTCTGTTCCTCACACACTTTGCTCTCCATGGGCTCGCCAGCCTCAGCCTTGGCCCCAGAGGGCAGCCCCACTCCCCACAACAGGACCTTCCTCCTGTGCAGCGGCTTGGGGCAGGGCAGAGGCACAGAACTCTTCACTTCCCTCCCCTTGCTCCCCCACTGGCACTACTTGTTCTTTCTGAGTGTCCTGGCTCCTCAGCCTGTAGCCGAACCGGCCACAACCTGTCCTTCCAGAGCCCAACTTACCCCGTGTCTTCTCGGGGCTCCCTAGTCAGTGGCGGGTGCTGTTCTGGCCGCTCAGGTACCACACAGGCAGTGGCTCCAAGTCACAGATCCTGGGGCTCCAGGCTGCAGGGTGTGACCCCCAGATCGCCTCCACCTTCTAGACGCGCTCTGCATCCCGGCCCTGATCTGCGGATGCCCTCCAGCCTCTGCGCACACTCACACTCACACTCACACTCACACACTGACTGAGAACTGGGAGCCAAAGCGAGCTGCCCGCCCCCGCTGGGCACACAGCCATCCTCACACACCCAGGGACAAAGAGAACAAGAGAGCCCTGCCAACACTCAGAGGACAAAGGGTGACCGAGGACAGCTATGTGGAGGTGGGAGAAAGTCAAGGTAGGAAGCCCCTACCTGGGGGACATGCATGCCCGTGGCCCCCACCCACCCTTAGCGCCCCATGACTGGTGCCCTGGACTCTTCATTCTCAGCCAAAGCTGTCCTTCAGAGATTTGGACAACAGGGACGCCACACACACAGGTGACACTGCCACCAGCTTAGGCCACACCCTCCAATTCAGGTTCAAGTTTCTGTCCACCCTCCCCTTCTTCCCTCCTCTTTCCTACCCAGTTGAGGATTAAGCGCGTATCTTTTAGAAGCTGCCAAAACCTCACACTTCCTTTCACTCTCTGTCCCCCAGTAGGTTATTGGCATATTGGGGGATTGAGATTCCTGAGACTCAAGGAACCCTCTTCCCTGACCCCACCTCCATCACGCTGTGCCAAGAAGCTGTTAGGCTGGCCGCTTGTCCACATAAAGCCTTAGACATGTGCGTCTCCTCTCTCTATGAGATACCAGGAGAAGCGCCAAGTCCAGAACCACATCACCAGATGAAGGGGCCTCAGCTGCCCAGTTCCAGTCTCACTCCCCAGTGATTTCAGGGTGGCTTCTAGAACCATTTCTTTGGAGCAGTGAATGCCTCGGTTTCTCCTACTGTCAAGACGGTACACTGAGATTTTGTGAAGGCTTGTGAAAAATCATGTCTATGTAAGCCCTGGATTATCCATGTCCAGAGCCAAGAGGATTAAGAGAGTGGAAGAACCAGAAGTGAGAGGTAAGTCCCACTGGGAGGATTTGGCTTGGAAACATGGCCGCCCACCATGCTTGGTTACATGCCTACGTTTGCACTGGAGGATACAGACCCTCACTCTACCTGTGCTTTTCTCTGGAAACACTGCCTGGCTGGGCTCCAGCCAACAGACACGTCTGTGGTTCCCCACATACGCCACATGCCCGCGGATCCAGCCAAACCCAAAGGTGTGGCTGGGACTTGAGGGTTGCCTTTCTCCAGGGGACCCTCCCCACTCATAGCTTGTCCTTCCCTCCTCACCTTAGTCTGGACAATGGAGGTGAGCTTGGGACGATGACCAGCCAGAATGAAAGGGACACCTGCTGTGGAGACGCGCACAGTCTGCGTGGGAGGTTGGGGGAGCCCAGAGGTCACCTCAGGAGGAAGCGCACATGGGGTGCTGACTCCATCCCCTGGTGTGGGGACAGCTTACAATTGTACAGAAGACCTTGCAAAGTCCCCTCTGCAGGACTTGAGACATCATGATGCCACTTTACCCCCAAGAAGCAGCTGGGGTCAAGAATTTTAAGCACAATACAGTGCTTAAATTGCTCTAGTGCTCTTTTGCAGAGCCCCACAGGCATCTAGAGTGAGGGAGGAGTCCACCTGCAATGCCCCCTCCTCCTTTGATGCACTGGGGCTTATAGATCAGACAGATTAGGGAAAAGCTTGTCTTTCAACCTCCCACAGCTGTAAAATGAGATGGTGGCTGGGTGCCACCCTCCCCGTCCAGGAACCCACTGGGTGAGCCAAGGCTCCCCTGGGGCTGTGAAGTGGAAAAGGATGCCTGTCTGAGGGCGGAGGGCTAGAAATTGCATGCAGTGCAAAGAATGGCACATTACGCACCTATAACATCACCCCAGCTAACACTGAAATCATTGCTTTTTCCCAAACACTATCCTAAACATCATGTACACACCAAAGCCTTTAATACAACCCCAAGAGGTAGATACTATCAGTCAACGCCCCTTTTGACTGATGAGAAAACCAAGGCACAGAGAGGTTAGGTCACCTGCCCAGTATCACACAGCCCATAGGCAGCAGAGCAGGGATTCAAACCCAGGCAGTCTGGCCCTGGAGCCCATGCACATCGCAAGTGCACGGGACTGTGTTTGCAGTCTCTGCATTTACTGTGGTTTCCTTTACTGAGTTGACATGAACCTATGAGCTGCTTTGTTCAATGACAAGAGAAAGTCCCAATTTATCAGAATTTGAGCACAAATTTTCCTATGGGTCCTGGCAGTAATTCTATGCAAGTAGCAATAAAGCTTTCCTTGCCTCCCTCTTCCCTTCCTGACACATACCCAGTCCTGATGTGACCTAGCTTAGACCAGAGTTGGAGGGGCAGGGACTCACCCAAGCTTTTATTTTTTTTAAAGATTTATTTATTTGTGCATACAAGAGCTGGGGTACAGACTAGAGGTGCGGGGGGTGAGAGGATCCATCAGAGACAGAGTGGGGAGCAGAACAGACAGATGGACTGAAATACACAGCTGAGGGGAGCAGCAAGTGAAGCAGGAGAGGTCTGCTGTGCCATGTGGGTCCCCTCCCTGGCCGGGGATCGAACTCATGCAGCTGTGCTGCAAATGCTTCACAGTGCGCCACCAGGGGAGCCCCTCACCCAAGCATTTAGTGGAATGGAAGAGAACCACTATTTTTCATATGACATTGATAGTGACCACTGTTGGCCATGGGACTTTAACCTCGGCTCAGGCTGGATAAATCGGGCTGCGATGTTCAGTCTCTTACTCGTGCTAACTTACGGGTGCCCTTCCAAGGAGTCATGAGCTTTATCTGTCCCTACTGAAGGGGCTCCCAGAGCTCCCCCCTAGGCCTCCCGGGTCTCCCCAGCAGGACCCAGGGCGATGCCTTTCTCACCCTCAAAAGTGGAAAGGGCAGAACGTCTCAGGGTCCAGCTGTAGCCTCTCTGGCCACACAAGAGAGCTGACCTTTGCTCTCACCTGACATATTCTTCACACATCAGATGCCCCAATTCGTGTGGCAAGTCACAAAACCAGCGTGGGTGAGCCCTGGCACATGCGCATCCTGGTCCTCTTGTGTCATTTAGTGTATCCTTCTGTGGCATTATGATTGTTGTCAGTTGCCTCAAAGCTTCTAGGGAATGGCGTGCACAGGCGCCGAGCTGAGTGACCAGCACATGTGCATCTTTTAAGCATCTGATGTATTTCACTATGGGCCGAGTGCCTGGTCAGCGTGCACCTACCATCCCTACACAGTCGCCGATACTTGGCTCTCGGGGGCCTCCCTGGTGGCACAGGGGGTTAAGTCTCAGCACTGTAACCCTATCGCCAGCTACTGCAGCAGGAGTTCGATCCCCCGCCAGGGACGGGACACATATGGCACAGCAGACCTCTCCTGTCTCGCCCGCTGCTCCCCTCGGCAGTGTACTTCAGTAGATCTCGCTGTTCTGCTCCCCACTCTGTCTCTGGTGGATCCTCTCACCCCCCACACCTCTGGTCTGTACCCTAGTTCTTGTGTGCATAAATAAACAAATCTTTACAAATCTTTAAAAAAAAGGTCTCCTGGGCTCTCTTCTCCCTCCCAGGTACCATATACCTGGGAGTCTTTATTCTTCCCTTTTTCCTAAATAAACCTTTCTTTTCAAGACAAAAAAAAAAAAAAGAAAGAAAGAAAATGTCTCCTGGCACTAAGGAACCCGACATGTCACCTGGGCTCTTAGGGTGTCCTGTCCAGGTGAGAGGAAGCAGCCACCTGTGCAGGCCAAGACTGGCCGACACGAGCTGAGCTCTGGCTTCCTTCTCATTTTGCCCGTAGAGGCTCCCAGCCCTTGATGGATCACTGGGGCCTGCAGGGGACAGGCTATATGTGCCCCACGGCCCCCTGCAGCCTTCCCTCCGCAGGCAAGTTGAGTCCAGAGAGCGCATTGTAGGAGCAGCTCACGGCTGCCTCGACAGGGCTTTCCCGCCAGCCTCCTGGAGACAGTAATGGTCTTTGTCCAACGTGGGCCTTTCCTGACAAGGATAAGTAAAGCGCTGATTTCATTAACAACTGCGTTTGGCAGATAATTGCACAAGAGGCAGTTATCAGCCATGCATGCTCCAAAAAGGAATGGGGAAGGCCGATTCTCCACAGTTTCCAGGAGAAATATGAGTCAAGGTTAAAACCACCGCTGGGCTCTCAGGCTCTGTCGAGCTGCTCTTTTAAGCCTGTGGCTTTATGGTCAGAGCAGGAGAAGGAGCAAGCTCCTTGCGCCGATTCCCTGGTGACCTCAACTCTTCTCGCCTGTTAGTAGGACAAGCTCCGAATCCCAGACTCCCTCAGTGAGTGATCCCATCACACTGCTCTTCCTACACCACTATGAAGCATCTGCAGCCACTGCAGCACAGGTTCGATCCCCGGCCAGGAAGGGGACCCACATGGCGCAGCAGACCTCTCCTGCCTTGCCTGCTGCTCCCCTCAGCAGTGGATTTCGGTCGATCAGTGGATTTCGGTGGTCACATGAGCCACCTTGCCAGGAAATGACTGGAGTTTCCAAGTTCAGCCAGGGGAGTACAAAGTCCTCCCTGAGCACACCCACTGATGAACAGAGAGAGGAGGGTGCTGTGTCCACATGGGATATTAGCAGCCATAAAATGAAATGAAGCACTGATTCTGCCTACAACATGGAAGAACCGCAAATATTCTGTGGCGTGAAATAAGACGGTCACAGAAGGTCACATATTGAAGGTTCGCATTTACAGAAATGGCCACAGAATACGCGGATTCAGAGAGATGCAAGGTGGATTAGAGGTTACCAGGGGCCAGGAGGCTTCCTCAGGGAGGAAGTTGGGAATAACTGCTAGTGGGTAAGAGGCTTGTTTTGGGATGCCAAAAATGCTCAAGAATTAAATAATGACATGGCCACATTATTCCAAGAATATACATAAAACCTACTGAATTGTACACTAAAAGAGTGAATTTTATAGTCTGTGAATTCAAAATATTAAAAATCTTCCCTGAACTCAAGGCCTAGATAGAACAAGGCCTGTCCAGTACAGGGCAGGCAGGGTAGGGACACTGCTTTGCTGGCACAGTCTTGGGAATGGAACCAGACCCCAGGGATGTTCATGGGTCAAGCTCCCTTTGAGGGGGTCTTTGGGCCACCCCGTTCACAGAATAAGTGCTGAGAGCCAGTAAGGACTACAAAGAAAGCCTTCACATTTTCTGACATGTTGCCTAGTGGGTGGAAAATCAAATTAACTTGAAACTGGGAAGGACCTTTTTCTGCTGGCCTATTCTAATTGGCAGAGGAAGATTCTGGGACACACAGAGTGTGTGATTTGTTTCCAGAACCCATTTCTTCATCTTTAAATGCTGCCATCCTGGGACCTCTCTGGTGGCGCAAGGGATTAAGTCTAAGGGGTTAAGCACTAGGAAGCATCCATGAGTTCGATCCCCAGCCAGGGAGGTGACCCACATGGCACAGCAGACCTCTCCCACGGCTCCCGTCAGCAGTGTATTTTGTTCGATCTGCCTGTTCTGCTCCCCACTCTGTCTATGGTGAATCCTCTCACCCCTACCTACACCTCTGGTCTGTATTCCAGTTCTTGTATGCATAAATAAATAAATCTTTAAAAAACATGCTGCCATCCTGCCTGATGAATCAACTGTCCAGAATAAAGATTTTTCTCAAATTGGAGTCTTTGTCCATTTATGTCCAGCTTGGTCCATTTTGCAGCACAATGTAAATGTTATTTGTTTCTTTAGCTACTACTATCCTTCTTGGGGAATATGGGATGAAAGAATAAAGACATACTATGAGAACATTAGAAATTATTGCCTTGAGCTCTCTACAAGACAGGGACATTGTTACAAGGAATAAAACCTACTCTGATGTCTCTTGTGAGCAGGAGAACAAGGAAGCGTGTAGTTTCAGATATATTTACTAAATTCATGCTCCTAGTTTATTCACGGTCACCTTTAGGTGCCTCTCTGAGTCTATTTCTCCATCTGGAAAACAGGAGAAAGCACCCACTGGTCTGTAATTCTTATGAAATATTATCCCTTTATTCCATTACTGATTTTTCAATATTGAGGAAAAAAACACAACATGACGATGATTTTCTTCCTCTACGTATTCTTGTTGTCTTGTACTGCCTATCACTGAGCCGGAAGGGGGGGAAAGACACCCATCAAGCCAGTTTGCTATTTCTGAGTCTTTCTCAAGACTAAGCTGGGGAACAACCTCATGGAAAAAAATTGAGGTTTCCTATAGAGTTGGGGTTCCTACCCTGGCAAAGGAAGCAGGACCGCGGTGCAGACGGTGGCCAGGCCCGATGACGGGGTGCTGGTGTTCTGGCCCAGCCTTGACTTCCATTTCCCCCAGGGTCTTGAGATCATTTCCCCGGACCTCCGTCTCCCTGTGAGTGTCTAACTAGGTGACCTGGCTCGGGTTCCTCAGGTCCGACGTCCACCTGGCATCAGCCCTTCCACCACAGCACCCAGCCGCCACACCACCCAGCCGGCAGCTCCGCGTCTCAGAGTCACTGTCGTTGGTAAAACAGTGGCCCTGTTACCGGTGACCGTGCCCGGTGCCTTGTGAAGCTGGCAGCTGGCTGCCTCTGAGGTGTGCGGGCAGCTGTGGGGAGCTACAAGGGTCCACCTTCACCACGTCCCTCCCTTTGAGTGCATTTCGCTTTGGTGCCTTTTCCATGACACAGATCTGTGGCCGTGTATCTGCTCAGAGCAGGCGGGTGGGAGCAGGGGTGCCGGGTTGGGTGTATGCGGCCAGGGGTTCGGCCAGACCACCAGGGGTGAAGGCAGAAAACCCACGTGTCAAGACGCGGGGAGGAAGGATGCCCAAGGATCCTTGCTTCCAGGGACTGTGCCTTCCTTGCCAAGGCTAATTTCAGGGCTGGGTAGGGAGGAGAGGTGTGGCCTTTGGCAGGGCTGCTGGCATGGGGCCAGGGCATCTACTCTGCAAAGCCCTGCCCCCCAGTCACACTTACTACCCACTCCATGCCGGTAATCCTGCTGCACAGAGCTTGCAAAGACCTCCACAAGGTCTGCTAAGGACGTCCCTCATAGTCACAGTTGTGGGGTGCTGTTTAGGCAATTCAGGGGCCTCCATGGGGAGCCAGGTAAAATGGCAGGATGGAGAATGGTTTTGGTGAGTGCAAACCACTGAACAAACAAACTAGAAGAATATGAGCCATGGTGGGCCTGAAAGTCACAGTTCTAAGGGGAGAGGCAAGAAGTAAATTTATAATATAACAGCTTGTAGAAATAAAACATGCATAAAACAATGCACATGGGCCTCCCTGGTGGCGCAAGGAGTTAAGCACCGCACTGTGAAGCATCTGCTGCCACTGCAGCGCCAGTTCGATCCCCAGCCAGGGAGGGGACCCGCATGGCGCAGCAAACCTCCCCTGCCTCGCCTGCTGCTCCCCTCAGCACTGTATTTCAGTCAATCCTCTGTTCTGCTCCCCACTCTGTCTCTGGTGAATCCTCTTACCCCACCCCCACACCTCTGGCCTATACCCTAGTTCTTGCACTCAAAAATGAATAAATCTTTAAAAAAAAACAACGCACAGCTTGGAAGAATGCATATGATCAAAGGATAAACAGGAAGCATGTGAGAATATTTCCCTGTTTCAGGGTGGGGCATAGAAATGGGAATCAAAGTGAATAAATAAATGCATCCATACACAAGCAAATAAGTCAAACAAGACGCGGCCATTTAATGCCTTGAAGAAGGATGATGACCCAAACTTCCACTCTAGAGGCAAACAAACAAAGAGCCTAAGACCTGACAGCTGGCGACCACGTTCTGGCTGGTGCCTGGGCCCAGTGACCTGAACATTCGACACGCTTGCCATGACAAAGCCATCGCGTCGCGCTCCCATAATGCCACCGCTTTCTCACTAATGACACTGGGGAAAGGAGAATAAAAAGGAGTTTTATGGTGTTCCTTTTTGCTTGCAGACAGCCTGTCTACTGGGAGGGCTCCCACTCAGAGAAATGAATAGGGAACTATTGAGGGGGTGTCACCCCAAGCTGGTGGGGAGGGTGTTGGCAGGTTCTGAGAGCCTCTGATGAAAACCAAGACAGACTCCACAGATTCCTGATCTTGTTATTCTCTGCCACACTGGATTATGGGAGCATGGGAGTTTCCCAATTAAGTCTCACCCCTGGAGGACGAAAGAGTAAAGATACTCCAATCTGCAAAGATACTCCGATCTGGTGGGGTGAGAGCCACACAGCATTCAGAAAGGTCCTCACATCAGCACTGTTTCTGGCTGTTGGAGATGGCCACATTGGGGACCCCCAACGTACATGCCTCTCAGAATTCATATAGCTCCCCCCACATCTTCCTTGGATTTGGCCTGGGACTTCCTCTGGTGAGTGAAATGGGTTTTGATAAGCACTTGGACATTGCAGCTTAGCCTCTTGGAAAGATCCTGAGGAGGTCCAGGTCTCCTGCTGGAGACCCATGTTGAGACATGGCGGCTCAGCCCCTAGCTGGTGCAGCACGTGGCAGAGGGTGGACACGAAGGAGCCACGGGGCACTCCAGTCCTAGCAGAAATCATGGCAAGCAGCAAAGTCACCCCTTGAGCCCAGTCAACCTACAGAAATAAGAAGACACCGCTTTAAGCCACTCAGTTTGGTGCTTTGGTATACAGCAATAGCTATCTGAAACACTCAATGATTTTTTTAAAAGGATCCATTTATTTATGCATACAAGTCCAGAGTCGCAGGAGGTGAGAGGATTCCCCAGAGACAGAGTGGGGAGCAGAAAAAGCAGATTAACTGAAGTACATTGCTGAGGGGAGAAGCAGCAGATGAGGCAGGAGAGCTCTGCTCACCATGTACGTCCCCTCCCTGGTCAGGGATCGAACTCGTGCTGCAGTGGCTGTGGATGCTTCATAGTGTGGTACTTACCCCCTTGCACCACCAGGGAGGCCCACACTCAATAAATTATATCAGATTCACTTTTAAGAGTGTATTTCCTTGCTTGAGGCTTACAGCAGGAGAGTCTTTGGTGGGTCCTTCCCAAGGCCAGATGAAAGACACTGTAGCGCCGTGGCCATGGCTCAAGTGATGCTATGAACCCACCTGACAATGGGGAGCCCCTGCCCACGTGCGCCCAACCATCGCTGAGCCCGGAGCTCCAGCAGACTGCTGGAGGGTCCCCGAACTACGAGTCTGAGGTCACACAGACAGTAAGTGCAGGAAGCAGTTTCCTACCAAGCCCGGCCAACCATGTAGGACTTCTATTTTGTTGTGTCATTTCATTGCTAGAACCATTAAAAAAGAACAGGAATGAGATCCCCTGGCATGAACCAGGTGCCTGACAAGTGGCTGTTGATTTCTTGACTCCAAGGCAAGGGGGCATTGAGAAGACACCCCCCATGCCCAACACTCATTAAAATGGAAACTGCATGGTGGGTGGGCTGGCCTGACTTGCTCACAGGAGTGTGTCTACCGTCTACTGTCTACGCCCAAAACAGCCTTCCTACAGTACACACTCCGTAGACTCGTGTTGAATGAATGAATGAATGGGTGGGTGAAACTTCATTCTGGGGCCTGAGGTGCAAGAGGGCCATGCCCTCCACATGTTGGTGTAGTTTGGGTTTGAGCTCCTGCAGCTGCAGTGTCTGCAGATGACACCCAGACCACCAGTCAGTGGCGCTGGGCTCCCATGCCATTCCCGCTCTCGCCACTAGAGGACAGGTGTGCTCCATGCAGCCGGCCAATGCCCATCAGCTCTGGCCCAGGTTCCAAAGGCACCTTGGACTCCCCCACTGAACAGAATACTAAGGGCTCTGCCAAGTTCCTAATTCAGAGGGCATCACAGGATAGCAAGTGGAGAAAGGCATAACACATGCCCTGTGACCTCACTTTGGGTGCCAGGGTGAAACGAGCAGCCTCCAACCTCCGCTGTCCCTGCATGGAAAACCCCAAACTGAGAGCTCTGACCCTTTTATGTGCTGATCCCACGCAAGGGCACCTTTAGGCGAGACAAGTTTGGAGTCTGTTTCCTGCACCCCGCTCCCCAAAGGGGAGACGGTAAATGCTCCAAACTGGGATACTGCAGCAGGTCCGAGGGCTGGGAGGGAAGAGGACGCCCCGCGTGCCCCCGGGGCTGTTTGGGGTAAGGGCGCCCAGACCAGGGGCTCTGGTGCTTGTACACATGCTTCATCTCAGCCGGCCCCCAGGAGCCTGGGCAGACATCATTCCTTCACGTTCGCAGCTGAGGAGACGAGGCCAGAGCACCGGCTGGCCCCAGAGCCACACACTGCTGGCGTGTGTCTGAGCCAGGTGGCGAGCACAGGGAGGGGGCCCTGGCTTCCCAGTTCCTGCTGATCCCCTGCGAGACCATCGGTCGGGAGGAGATGTGGCTGTGGAGTAGGGACAAACTCTGGCCACGCGGAGAAGCTAGTGGAACTCCAGGGTGGCCAACTTGGCCCATTAGTGGACACTGATGCACTCATTTAATGCTCACAAGTCTGCACGCATGTGTGGCTTCCTCCCCGCGGTGCAAGGGCCAGACAGAGGCGGGCCGGGGAGCTGGACGCCCAGGGTGGGCCTGGCATAGCCTCCCGCCTCCAGGCAGTTACAGGATGGAGACTGAGATGTGAACCAGCCACCTCCTGGTTCCTGGAGGACTCCCCTGGGCAGGTGCTTCCGGGGGCCCCTGTTCTCTCCTCTACAGCATGGGCGCCTGATGCCCCCTCTACGTGGCCTGGCTCTCCAGGAGGCATCTGAGCTGCTGCCGAGGCCTGAAGTGGAAGAGCTGGCGATGGGAAGAAAACAAGACCGCAGGCCTGACAGCATGGAGCAGACGCCGCCTCTCCCTTTCAGTGGCTTTAAGGGAACTAAAGAAGTTTCTAGGGAACAAACCCCAGGCCATTTCCTGTTTTCTCCCCTCCTCAGGCCCCTCAGTCATTTCGACTGGAGGCAACAGGAGCTGAGGGTGCTCAGCAGAGACCCTGTTCTCGGCACCCGAGGGGAGTAGCAAGAGGCAGCGGGCGAGGCTGGCTGTGAGCAACTCAGCACAACCCGATGGCCGGCAGCCGTGCACAGCCGTCCCATCCAGGCCTCCTGTACCTGGAACTCCCAGGTGACCGCTGCCAGGGTCAGCTTCCGCCAGACAAAGGCCCCTGACGAGAGCAGGAGAGGGCCCGAGACCTACAGAGGCCTCTCTCTACCTGTCCCTGCCGCTAGAGCTGGGAGCTGGGCTCTGTCCCCAGGAGCCTGGGTGGACACGGGGCTCCCTGTCACCCAACCCCCACTAAGGGTGGGGCCAGAATGCTGTGGACCCAGGTCGGCTCACCCCTGCGAGTGAGACAGGCTGCTCTCCCTGAGAAGACAGCATCTCATTTTCTTTACATGCAGGGTCTGCGCTGAGCCTGGCGCTAGGCCACACTGCTGTCTCCTTTCCCTGCCGCAGGGGCCTGAGATGCTCACGGCAGATGCTCCTTTTTCCAAGGCACAGAAAGTTCCTGCATGTTCTCCTCTCACACCTGCAAGCAGGGCACCGCACTGGCATGCTCATCCTGGTTAACTGGGGCAGCAGCCTTGGAGGCTAGGCAGCCCTTGCTGTGAGCAATACGTTTTAAGAATGGGGCAGTGTGGGGCACACAGTAGGTGCTGCATAAATGTGACTGCATGATGGGATCAGAGGCAGGCCAGCTCCCTTTGGACGAGTAGCTGTCCAGGACAAGTGCAAGCAAGGGCCATCCATATTCTTGCTCAGAAGCGTGGCTGCTGCGACTCCCCTCTTGCCTCTTCGAGGGGAGCCGCGACACTGCCCCAGTCAGGCATAGAGGTGCAGCCTCCCCTGCCCTGCCAAGGGGAATGGGAAGAGAATGCAAATGGGAGAGGACAGCAGGGGCTACGGCAGCCATAGCCGTCAGGCAGGGAGTGGGCACTCAGGGCAGCTGTGGTCACTGCCTCGGTCTGCGTCTTCTCCATACTCAGCGACCAGACCCTCCCGAGTGTCAGCCTTCGCATCCCGTAGCCAGTGAGGGAGCTGGGGTCCGGGGGCTTCCAGGGGGCTGTGCACAAGGGGGCAGGAAATGCCCACACACAGATAAAGGATGCTGCTCCCCATGTGTCCTGGGCCTGCAGACACGGCCCGGATCCCCTCCAGGCCCAAGTGTCTTTGCAGAGAGGTCAGGGTGGACTCAGAGCAGGGTCTTGGTGACCCCGTGCCCTCGGAGCTGGGCCTTGAGTGGCATGGCACAGAAACTGGGATGCCCGCACCCATCCCGTCCCTGAAGAGCTGATTCCAGAGGGTCAGCGCCCAGGGACGAGCACTTTTCCACGACCACGGGTGTCCTGGGATGCGCAGAGGTGGAGGAGGCACATCAGGGCCACAGTTGCCTGAGCCCAAAGCCAGAGAGCTAAGACAGGCGTGTAAACTGCCCCCCCACCCAGGCACAGCCGTCACCCACGGTCACCAGTCAGCCTGGGACCTGAACAGGGCACTGTCTCCCGAGGCCCCGTCTGCAGCTGAGGAACTGCGCATGTGCCCATCTGCTCTGGAAGCCAAGGACATCGCTGGCACTGATCTGCCCACAGCGTGATTACGTCCACGGACAGCCACGTTTGACGCTCCGCTCATCAGAACTCGGCACATAGCCTTTGAGTGGCGTGGGAAGAATGACAGCTTGTTTTAGTTGTTTACTAATCACCAACAAAATGATCCTCATCCTTGTTTTTTAGATGGGAGACTTGAGGGAAGCATCCCCCAAAGACTTGTTCCCCTCCTCCCTGCCTGGATTGTGCAAACTCCCCATTCTAGAATGTCTAGGCTAGATGAGACCTTAGCTGAGCCTCCCACGTCCAGCAGCTGCCTGCAGAGGGCATGTCCCAAGGTCACACAGCCGCTTAGTGGCCAAGAGGAGGCAGAGGCAGGCTGGACGGGACCCAGCTGCAGAGTTCTCCCCATTGGCCCTCGCACCTGATCCTCAAAAAGGCCTTTCCTCTGCCTTTCAACAGTCCCACGAAAGGAAAGCTTACAAAAGCAGACTCACGGGACCGTGAACATTTTGCATGAAAATACGTGCCGCTTCCTTGCAGGTCACAACCCCAGACAGATGGAAATTCATTTCTTCTGATCAAGCCGCAGACAGAGGGCGCCGCAGAGCACCGTGCCCGGTGGGCCTCAGCGCTCCTCCCCCATCACGCCTGTGACTTAGCCCAGGACTTTTTTTCTTTTTTAAAAAACATTTATCTATTTATGCACACAAGAGCTGGGGTACAAGCAAGAGGTGTGGGGGGATGAGAGGAGTCACCATAGATGGTGGAGAGCAGAACAAGCAGATCTACTGAAATACACTGCCGAGGGGAGCAGCGGGCGAGACAGGAGAGGTCTGCCACGCCGTGTGGGTCAGCTCCCTGGCCGGGGATCGAACTCGTGCCGCAGTGGCTTGAGATAGCTTCATAGTGTTGTGACTTAACCCCTTGTGCCATCAGGGAGGTGGCAAAAAAACAAGAGTTGAGGGGGCCTCCTGGATTTTTCAAACTTCAGATGAAGACCTGTAGAGGGTCATGGCATCAGTTGGGTGGGCTGTGTACATTTTAAGGTAAGTCAGTACACAGAGAAACAGAATGATACCGGACAGAATGGGATGGAGTAGAACAGAACCGGAAAGCAATGAGCAAGCACTGTTTCCCCAGCATCTGCTCCATGTGTGTGTGGTTAGATAGGCACGAGTGCATGTGTGCGTGTGTATATCTACCTATGTAAGTGTACACGTATATTTACACAAGTAAATAAATATATCTGCGTACAACTGCATCATGACATAGCATTTTTCTTACTGTGGATTGGCATCAAGATACTTTGAAGGTGACCAGTTTCACTTAAAGTAAGGGATAAAGGATCTTTTAAACCATGGCTCCAGCATTCCTGGATGGTGTTTTTGGACAACGACTCTCACCTTTCTGAACTTTGGTTTTCCTGTCATTAAATTGAGAATAATAATAGACCTAGGTCATAGGACTTAGAAAATATTAATTAAAATAATCCATGTAGGATGAGGAGCACAGGGCTGACACAAAGTAAATGCCAAGTGTATTAAAAACAAGTGCAGTATTACAAATCAATACGTGTGATCTAAATAATGCATGGATATATATATACATAGACCCCTGGCCGGCAGGCCAGATAGCACATGATCTACGTGGGGGATAGCTGGCTACAGAAGGGCCGATACCTGAGCCCCGGTTTTGGCTATTTAGTCATGCCTGACTAAGCACCTCCTCGTTCCTGCAAGATGCCCCTGTATTTACAAGGCTCACCCTCTGCAAGAGGACACACCGTTTGGGGGACCCCTGAATAAGGATGGGGGTAGGAAGAGGACACAGGACACCCTGGAGATACCCTTTGCCACCTTCGCAGTTCCACGGTGAGTGATGGGGAGACATGGAGAGGCTGGAGACACAGCAAACTCGCCGCCTTCGGAGAGGGCAGGGCAGGGCCCAAGGGCAATGAGACAGCACCGTGACCAAGCTTTGCTGTTTATCTGTGTGCCGTACACGAATGAGCTCGGGGGGTACAGACGGCCCCCCAAGGAAGGGTGGATTTGGGTAGGAAGGACTTGGAGCCTCTTGGACTCTTTTGCATCCAGGGAGTGAGTGGGTTTTTATATTTAGCAGATGACTCACCTTCGAGCACATTAGTCACAGCCTCCCAGCTCCACTCTGGCAGGCTGGATGCTGGGATCGCAGTGGGGTGAGATCAGACAGGAGCTAGGAGATGGGGAGATGAGGGTCTCAGGGCAGGAGGCCGGGAGGAACAGGGTGGCCCAGTCCTGCCCAGCAGCGGCTCCAGGGCAAATGCAGCTCTGAGCACCTGCTGCCGGGGAGAAGCGGGGCGAGAGTACATGACTCTGGTGCCTGCCTGTGGCCTGGCTCGCACATCTAGAAGCCTCCAGGGGGCCGCTGTGGGTCATGCAGGCAGTTCAGCAACCTGGGCCCCATCCATGGCTGGCTAGGGCAGTGACAGACGGCCAGGGCAGGGGTTCTCAGAACCCAGATCCCAGCCCGGGGCAGGGCAGGTGGAAAACCTGGGTGGCACACGCTGCTTCATCAGAGGGCACAGGAGCGTCTCAGTCTAGGGCAAAGGCTCCTGGAAGCTTGCGAAGTCCCACTTCGGCTCCCACCCCTGGCTCCCACCAGTCTGCTTGGGACAGGTCTGGTGATTGACCAGCAGGATAAGTTTCCAGAACCTGCAGTCCGGAGCTGGAGTTGAGCATCCCATACCCTGACTCTGTTCCATGTGGGTGTGCTTCTCCATGCCTCAGTTTACTACTCAAAAAATGAGCAACCCACTCAAAGGATTGTTTCACTGTTTTCTCAAATGGAGTCTAAAGGAATTTAACGTTGGTTTGTTCTTTTTCTTGCCCGCAAGAAATCGAAATGGTTCTTCACTGGAAGTGGGTCAGGCCGCAGCAGAAGAAAAAGGCCGCACGTGACTGGATCCCACACGGCTCCAGAACTGGCAAGGGAGGGCCATTCGGACGCAAACTCCAAGGCGCTGGTGTCCCACAGCTGGGGATGGCGGTTGGGAGTCACAGACTGGGGAGGGACACCCCTTTCTCTGTCCCTCTTAATACTCAGGCTGAGCTTTCTTTCTCCCCCATGGTGAACGATGCTGCATCCTAGAAGGTAGAGGACTTGCTCCCCCAAACCACTCTCATGACACTTGGGGTGCAAAGGTAGAGATGGCCATGGAAGGCAGGTAGGCAGGGAGGTGGGGGATCAGAGTGTGCCTCCTGAGTGGGGCTGCTGCATCCAGCCTTCAAGGCGGTGGGGAGGGGGGCTGTCACCCCACTGCAAGGGAGATGAGCCTGATGCCGAGGTTCACGTGGGTGGGACACTGAGGGTCTGAACTCAAACTCCCAGACCCCAGGGCTTTTGTTCACATCTCCAAACTGCCTCTTCACCTCGCCACCACTTAGCAGACCTCCCAGGTTCCCCCAATATGCTCAAGGTTTTCATCTCTCCCTCCTGCTGACCCCTTTCTCCTCTGCCTCTCTCCATATGGCCCCAAGTTTTAAAAATTTCCCTTTGGGACTCAACAGGGCAACCTTCTCCCTTTCGTTCTGGGGCTGGTCCATCCAGTCTAGCCACAGGTCTTTTCTAAGCCACATGCAGGTCGTATCCGAGCCCCCCAGCCCCACCTGCCCCAGTGCCCATCGTGTACTGCGCCTCTGTCCCCAGACACGCTGGGATGTTTCTCTGGAGCTTGGTAACGCTTCTCCCTAACGTGCTCAGCTCTCCTGGGCTCCCAAGGGCCAGACTACATCCTGTCATCTTTCTGCCTCTTTCATAACTCAGTCTAAAGCTTCATACCTAGAAAAATGTATCTTGTTGCAAGACAGATTCATTCACGAACAGAAGTCTGCAGAAGTGGCCCGGATGGGGCCTCACAGCCCACCTGGAGGTGCGAGCCAGCTGGCTGAAGCTGCCCCTCCCCACAGAAGTCGCCTCTGCTCCCCGCAGACACAGTTGGTGGAGCAGCTGCGGCCCGCAGCCCTAGCCCAGAAGCTGCAACAGAGGCAGAAAAGGGTGCCCATCCTCCCGCAGGTACCACAGCTCTCCCTTCACTGCAGTTTCTCTTTCCTGGGTCTCAGTCACCACGTCAAGCAAAGTCCAAAAATATTACATATAGTACGATGTTTTGGGAGACACAGACGCTGCATTCACATCACTTGTATTATAGTATATTTTTAGAATTGTTCCGTTTGATTGCTAGTCGTTGCCGTTCCTCTCTTACTGTGCCTCATTTATAAATTAACTTTATCACAGGAATGGACACATAGGAAAACACAGACTATATAAGGGTCAGTGCTAGGCACCTACCAGGGTTTTGGAATATCTTGTGCAGATAAGTGGAGTCTGGGATCGATGTCATGGCTCTCTCTGTCTCCCAGTAGTCCGCCTTCTTTCCACTATATTGCAACCTCCCCAAGGACAAGGCATGAGCTTCCTCTGTATGCACCTGACTCCCTGCAGGTGCCGCATGTATACAATGTCATATGGGGCCAAGATAACCAGATAAGCAGATAGTCACGGAGGAGATGAGAGAGTTGAGGAATCCTGCTCTCTGCCCTCACCTACTACCTCTAGAGCCTGGGACAGCAGCATCTATGTCACAAACACAGTTGGAGAGATCATGGAGACTGTGCCTGTCACTGTCACAGTTGGGTGAGATCATGGAGAGTGTGAGTGAGGGGCTGACTCGTAAAACATTTAGAAAAGGCAATAAAACAAAACAAAAATGAATGGCTACAAAACAGAGACATTCTGCAGGGAAGAGGGAGGGATTGGGATTAAGGCAGGGAGGGAAGAGCACGAGGGACGATGATGATGGCCCATGGGTGAATTGGTGGTAGAAATCCTATGGGGACTACACCTAGGAAAGAAGCAAACATTGTAAGAAAAAAAAATTAATAAATCACATTGCATTTTAAAAAAGAAAAGAAAAGGCAGTTTATGAACTAAGTGAATTCTGCTAGAAAAGTCTTGGCACATAAAAAGAAAGGAAGGGTGGGTGAGAGATACATTAAGACAATGGCTATTTACTACCACATACTTCGTGCCACACCCCACACTCATGCTAGGCTCATGTCACCCTATTTTACGGAGGCTCAGAGAGGTGAAGCTATTTACCCAAAGCCACACAGCTAGCAAGTGGTCCAGTCCTGCTTTGCACGGATGATTTCTACTGACTCAGTCGCGTCGGAGCTCATTCCTCTAAACAACAGTGCTTCAGACACTTGGAAGGTTGAAGGGGGAGATAACGTTATTTTTCAAGTAGGGTTTGAAGAAGATTGTGGAAGGCAGGACACCCAGGCATCTTTGAGGCACCCCCTTTGAGAAGGGTGGCTTAACTCAGAGAGGAGGCTGAGCGGCGCATGATCACCACCGAGAGCGAGGCCACGTCAAGGCCGAGTGTCTAGGGAGGGTGACCGGGAAAGGCTGGAGTAACAACAAGGTCTGCTTGTGCCCAGAAGGACCCCTCGGCTCAGAGATCCCACAGACTGGGGGCCTGGGCTGGGTGAAGGTCCTGGGAGGAGGAGCGGGGGAGTGGGGGTGAAGTGAGGGGGAACGGGCTGCAGCTTCTGCGCATGCGGGTGATGGCGGTTGCCCAGTCCAGATCACAAACACGCAGTCCTTGTGATAAAACCCTCACAGCCCTTCGCCCTGACAGATACAGATCCCTTTGATCAAAGATGCCGGGAAAAGAACCATCTCTCTTTCCTCATCTCTCGTCCGACCCCCTCACAGACTCCTTCCTTGGGCTTTAAAAACCATTATGGTCTGTTCTGGAAGACAGAGCAGACCCAACTGGGATTTCTCCCTGAACCCGCTGTCATGACCCAAGGAGCAAACAGATTCATTTGCTTCCTGGCTCAGTAGCTTCTGGAGCTGACCATCCAGCTGACCAGCTGACACTTGGTACTCACTGTGGTGTGGCCAGTGACCTCTCCTGACGTCCCTCTTGCCTCCTCCCCTCCCCCCGGTTCCCCAGGAGGGAGAGGGACACAGTGCTTCTCTGTGACTGCATGTGCCCAGGGGTGCACTCAGCATGCAATGGGCATTTATTTCTATTTCTCTAGAGTCTATTATGGGATTGCCATTTAATGTTTCTAGACGCACTGGAAGACATTGCCACACTTCCTATCATTTATTGTTTGTTATTTACTACGTTGCAATTAATTAATAATTGAAAATCCAGCTTAGGACAACAGAACAGGCCCTGGAGGCTGAGAGCTGAGGATGTCTTAATTCTCCTAAGCTTTGTTCCTCCCATGCTTTCTTAGCTAACAGTGTCAGGCCTGGCTTTGGTGATGTTCTGAGCAAGAGAGGGAAGGAAAGGTGCTCAAGGGCTCTTAGCTGTTTTCTTTCGAGTGGACTCTGAGGTTTGGGTGTACGCTGTGGCCTGGCAAACACAGAGGTGATTGATTGCAGTTCTGTTCTTAGAAATGCACTAGGCTGTGATTTTTTTTTTTAAGATTTATTTATTTATGCATACAAGAGCTGGGGTACAGGCCAGAGTCACAAGAGGTGAGAGGATTCACCAGAGACAGAACAGGCAGATCGACTAAAACGCACTGCTGAGGGGAGCAGCAGGTTAGGCAGGAGAGGTCTGCTGCGCCATGTGGCTCCCCTTCCTGGCCGGGGATCGAACTCGTGCTGCTGTGCAGTGGATGCTTCAAAGTAGGGTGCTCAACCCACTGAGCCACCAGGGAGGCCCTAGGGCTATTCATGAGGATATTCCCTTCAGGGTTTTTCAACCACTTGGGGGTGAGAAGGCACCTACCCAAGGACAGGAAGTGGGGTTCCTCCCTCCTTAAATCTGCATCTAGATGGCCCTGAGGCCAAGAACTGTGTTTGTATGTTAAGAATTTGCTGATAGTTCATCCAAACCTCCTTTGCCTTACAAACTACTAGAAGCTCAAGGTGCCCAGGGGCATTTTCAGCTGTCTCCTCAGACTTTCTCTCTGCTCAATAATAAAATATTCTGCCCAATATAACAAGCCCTCTTTATACTGAAGAATCAAAGCTGTGTGGCCCAGATAGCAGGCAGCCAGCAGCAAGGTCTGGGCCTGGTAGTCTGAGTGTACTCCCCCATCATCCCTGTATAGCTGGGCTTACGTCCCCAGTCCTGCCCTTGTATTTCTTCCATGGTCCAGCAGAGCCAGGTGATATGGACAGCTCCAGACTGACACATAATCACTTACATCAGCTGCCCTTTGAGATAAAGCAAATAGATACATCAATCTGATGTTGATCGTTTCTACTATACTCCAAGTTTATTAATAAGGAGGTTTTGGCATCAGACTTCGGTTTCTCAGAACACTCCACACTTGACTCAATTTGAACTTCTTGTACCCTTCTTAACTATGTTTACTCTGATACTCTCCGGAATAATAAAAGCCAAAACAACAATTGCTACATCTGCAAGATGCTACTAAGCTCCAAGCAATCTACCAGTATCACTTCTCTCTCTCCTAATAGCCCTCCAATGTAAATACAAGCATCTCTTTTCCAGCAGATCAGTCAATAAAACTGAGGGTAATAAGAGTTAAGTTGGGTATCTAAAATAACATGACCTGTAAGCGGCATTTGAAGCTAAAAATCCAAATTCAGATTTGTCTTGTTCCAAAATCTATGTATTTGATGCCTCGAGGAACCTCTAGCCTCAGCTATTATGAGTCTTAATCAGTCAAAGGTATGTCTGATTACTTGTGATATTCACCAAGGTGGGAGAAGGTGCATTCTAGAACTCTTTGTCCCCAATCCCTAAAGGGGTTGCCCTGGATAACTTTCAGAAAACCAAGAAAGTTCATGAGCCACAAGAGCCCAGTTTCTGAAGAATTTAAGTTCAGTTCCTTAAGGCATGATGCTATATAAGTTGTGACAAAGGGAACTTCAGAGGGTTAGAGGATCTGTGCCCCTGTTTAAAGCTCTGTTCTATGTTTCTGAAGCTTTGGACTCAAAATTACACTAGTGGCTGTACATGAGTGTGTGTGCACCTGCCCAGGAGATGGAGAAGGGTAAAGAGATTCCAGGCAAAATCTAGTCATGTAATTAGTTTGATTGGAAACAAAGAAATGGATTCTATTGCCAAAGATCAACAGGTTGAATTAGAAAAACCATCAAGCAATTCATGTGTTTCTTGGCAACCGAATCACATCTTGCTGAAAACAAAAATAAATTGAACTGTACCCATAGAATTGGGTCTGCAAACAAACAGCCTCAATTACAAATGCACAACTAAGAATGCACAGGCAATGGGCTGTTGCCTTTTGATGACAGGGACACCAGAGGGCCTTTTTCACAGCAAGTCTCTCAACGGATCACTCCACTTAATTGTTGGGCACACTGCAGGTGGACTTTCTAGTTTCTCTTCCAGAGCGTGGCCTTTCCCTATAGTGTGTTCATCCTGTCCACAGGCCTTATCGTTCTGGGGTGGGGTGCTGAGGTGTTCATGAGGCATGCAGCATCTCCCAGACTGTGAAGCTCACCTGAACAAGTGACAGACCAACCACTACCTCCTCCCTCTCTGTTCCCCAAAATTCAAGAAGGGAGGGAAAGAAGGAGGGATGGGTGGGCAGATGAATGGAGAAAGTGGGAAAAAAATGAACAAATAGGACAAGATAGGAATGTTGTCCAGTGCCCACTTGGTGCCAGATGTGGGGATGGGCACTTTTATGTGCTATCTGCTTTTCATGGAAAAGATCAACATCTGAATGCTCATAAGGAACTGGATTCCTTGCAAACAACTCCTGGTAAAAAGCCCAGGCAGGGAAATTATATTTAAGGAAGTGAATATGAGGAATGATGATATTTTTCTTCCACGTACCCCTATGCCATATCAAGCCAATTACTGAATGCACTGGCCTAGAGCTTTGGGGGAGCTGTCTACCCTAAGCATAGTTCAACGCTATACCTTCAGCTTTCTCTAAGATTCATGAAAACCAATTCTGCATTGGTTGTAAAACTGTGGCTGGTGAAACTCCCCACTGTCGAAATGTGTTATATAATTTGATCCTTTTTCCTTGTTTCCTTTGGTTAACAAGACAACCATGACCATCCCTCATGGGGCCCAGATTGGCCCACTGAACTAGCATAATTTTTAAATCCTGATATACAAATATATTCCTGCTTTAGTAAGTTTACCACACCTGTACTTACACCCTTATCTAAATTATCTCTATACTTAGCAATGAATGATCTCAGACTCTGCTAAAAACAGGCTGTAGATCTTAGTAAAAATAAGTGAACAAAAGCCTAGTATGTATATAATACCAGCATTTGTTTAACCTCTCATGGAAGCAGAGAAGATCAAAAGGCACAAAACAGAACTAATCTCAAAGTACTTACCTCTGGCCTGGGACTCAAACTCATTTGACTGCTCACAGCCCTGCACACCCAGCCACAAACATGCTCACGCACCATGGCATCCAGAAGTGTGCTCAGGGCACCCACACACACACTAGCTCTTATGCCCCTTCTCCAACACCCGCTCAAACCTGCAGGTACATGAGCAGATGGTTGCCTGCACAGAGCATGGCGTAGCTGCTGCTGTTTGGAATCTTTCTCCGCCTGTGATTATTGCCATCTTCGGGGTGTGTCCTCCTAGATTTTAGGGGTTTGATTTTAATTCACAGCCAGCCAGTGTTAGGTGGAGAAAATAATCAAACATTTCATAAAAGTGGTGTCGATGCTGGCTGTCATCTCCCAAATGCCCACTATGTTCTAATCCTTGTGTGGCTGGCTGCTCGGTCACAGGCACCTTGCAAGAGAGGACAATGAAGGACACACAACCAAGACCCAGGACCACGTTATTTTACAGTCTGTGACTTTCCCTTCCCTAACTCTACTCTAGGGTGTTGTTGAAGATCACAGTGTAGACTATAATGGGGAGAAGACCCTGACCACTTACCCCTTTTCTTGCTATATCACAGCCACCTAGTAAAACCCCTTTGGTGCTGAGCCCTGCCAAAGACCTGCAGGCAGCAGGAAAGGCAGAGGACAAAGCCAGGTGGAGGAGAGAACAAGCTACAGGGCTCCTCACTATGAAGGGAGAGAACAAGCCCTGACACCTCGCCCTCAGGGGAGTTCTGGCATAGTCCACTTGGGCTAGCTGTGTGTCCAGCTCCCCCAGGCAGACCTGCCACTTGCCCAGGGCAGGGCTTCTCACACTCTTATAACACTTAGGACTGGGTAATTATTTCTTGTTGGAGGCTTCCCTCTGCATTCTAGAATGTTCAGTAGCATCCTACTCACTAGATGCCAATAGGACCTGCCCTTAGTTGCAACAAGCAAAAGTTAGATACAGTCAAATGTCCCTGACAAAATCATGCCAGATTAAGGACTGAGAGTCTAAACCCCTGTGCTCACCCCCTGTTGCAGGGCACAGTTGCTAATAGGTGAGTCTGTGTAGGGTCCAACAGAAGCAGCTAGACTTCTGCAGCAAACCTAGCCAGGTAAGTGGAGCTCTAGGCTGAGAGGGGGACTCGGAAGCTCTGTCACTGCCCGCTGCCTGCCTCGAGGGCCGGCCGAGGGCCAGCCCCAGAACCAGCCCACTGTTTCCTACCTGGAGGCTACAGAAATGTCCCAGTAACTGGTCTGGACCCTTTCTATTGCCTGTGGTTCACAGTTTGGGCCCTCAGGATTTGGAACTTGTGACAATAGGCCAATCTGGGATGAAGGTTACTTTTTCCTCAGCTGAAGGAAGGAGTGCTGAGCTACTGAGTGGGGTGGACAGGTGGTAGAGAAGGGGTGAGCCCATCTCTTTCCCCCTCCCCTGGGATACACCCGAGGAACCAAGTAAGTTCCTGGGTGGCCCCACTTCCCAGGAGCACTTTCAGGGCTGGCTGCCCAGGAGAACCTTCTTGTCAGAAGGGCAGAATCCCAGGCCTACTCTGTGACTGCGTTTCAGACACCACTGAAGGCTGTCTCTTGACAAACTCTGTGATCTGAATTTCTCCTGAGCTCGGAGTACCTTACTGTCCCCAAACTGTGCAGGTGAAGAGGTTTGCTCGCTGAGTAAAGCTAGGATCATTTGTACCTACCTCGTGAGACCATCCCCGGGTCCCTGGGGAGCAAGGTCTGACCTGAGTTAGAGGATAGCAAGATCCGCTGGAGTTGGGTGTTGGGGGGCTACTGGGGTTCATCCACTGACCCAGGCTCTTCAGGAGCCCTTTGCTCCTCCTGTGCAAATACTATCCACTGTTTTCCCGTGCCTGATCCTTACCTCCTCCACCCCCAGATGGGTACCCCAAGTTAAAAAAAAAGTCAAATTTAGGGCCTCCCTGGTGGCGCAGTGGTTTGAGCGCCGCATCGTGAAACATCCACTGCACAGCAGCGTGAGTTCGATCCCCAGCCAAGGAGGGGACCCACATGGTGCAGCAGACCTCTCCTGCCTCTCCTGCTGCTCCCCTCAGCAGGGTGTTTCAGTTGATCTGCCTGTTCTGCTCCCCACTCTGTCGCTGGTGACTCTCTCACCCCCTGCGACTCTTGCCTGTACTCCAGCTTGTGTGTATAAATAAATAAATATTTTTTAAAAAATTAAAAAAAAATAAAAGCTACTTAAAAAAAAAAAACAACAACCAAGTTTAGGAATCACACCTGAGTTTTAAATCCACTGAACTCAGCTGGAAAACTCTTGCCTCATGCTCTACCACCTGCTCTCCAGCCGAAGTCCTCAGCCCGTGGCGGCAGCAGTCAGCCATACCTGGGCGTTGGTTAGAAATGCAGATTCCCGGGGCCCACGTTGTGGATCCGTATCCCAGCTTGTCTCTCAGCAAGGTGCCCTGGTGATGATGGGAGGCCCAGGGAAACCGGAGGAGCAGGCCTTCCTGCAGAGGGAAGAACACTCTCCAGGGCTCCTTCAGATCAACTGGCCCGTCCTGTGCCCGACTGCTCCATCCTAAGTGTCCCCAGAAGGTGGTGCCCCTCTTGAGGCTTGTTCAAACACAGACACCCCCTGCACACTGCCGCCCCCGTCTCTGTAGGATAATTGCAGCTGAGTGACGCTGCTCTGTCCTCAGTGTGTCACCATTTCAATAACACTTCATTTGCTTAATGACAGTGAGTCACAGGCTGTTTCCTGGCTCATTTCTGGTTGTTTTCGGAGCAGAAACCTGAGGCCTGTGTCTGTAGGGGCCTCAGTGAATCTTGGCCCTGGGTGTGGAGCGGGAGGGAGCGGGCAGGGAACAAAAGCTGACTGAGTGAGGTGGGTGGCCCTTGCTTCTCCTCCTGTGCCTCCTCTGCTCCAGGCCTGGAAATCTCAGAACAATGGCTCAAGCTGTGCCTGACACTACAAGGCAGAGACTCCATTTTGTTGCCTTGGGAGGGCCAAGAGTGCCAGGAAAAATGAGAACTGGAGGGCAGGGGAGGAGGCAGGAGATGGGTTGGTGCTCCTCTTGGTCGGCTACCTCGCTCCCTTCACCCCAGGTCTGGAAAACCCAGCAGGCCAGGCCAGGCTGGAGTTCCCGAGGAGATTTGGCCAAGCACAAGAGGCATTTGGAAGCCTCTAGCCACAGGCCTGGAAGCTTCCTCTGTGATGGGGAAGCAGAGCTGAGAGGGCCCCATCTGCTCTTTATAAGAATGTCATCATTTATACAGTCATATAAATATCTGTGTGCTCATTCTACCTGAGAGAACTGGAATAAACGGAGAGAAACGCAGGCCGACTCCCTCCCTGCTCAGGTGGGCACCTGGAGCTCTGGCTGGAGCAGACCCCCTACCTTGCAGGAGACACCTCTCTGCTCTCCCTGTCTCCTCCCGTGCCCCGCGGCTGTGGGAGCCCCGCACTGCTGGCGACGGAGTCTGTGCGTGGACGCGCGAGGGAGGGTCAGCCAGAGGCGCTTAAACGCCAGCTCTGTGGCCCACTAGCTGGGTGCCCTGGGGCAGGTGCATGAGCCACTCAGCTCACCTGACTGTGAAGTGGATGTGGTGGCGGTGCCTGGTCCCCGGGAGAGGTGCCTATCTGGTCCCGGATGCTGTCTGACACACGAGGTACGCTCCCCCCTGACCACAGCCACGGGTGTGGCCGGAAGCCATAGTGGCCACTCAGCCAGGCACCTGGAGGATGGCGCCATTTGAAAATCACCCGTAATTCCTGCAGGGGCCAGGCAAGTCTCACACAGTGACTGACCGCATCTTACTTGGAGGAGAAAATGTGATAAAGAGGTAAGTGACAGCAATTAGCACAGTGCCTGTCACCAAAGAGTCCAAGAAATGCTAATATCCCTTTTCTCACTATGAAAAACAGAGTTTGTGGTACTGAAGCATCAACCGCCTGAATGAAAGTTGATAGTAAAAAGGGCTTAAAGATTAGGAGGGAGGGACCTTGGAACTAAAAAGTCTTTTCTGCAGAGACTATAATTCGGCAGCTCTGAACAATTCTTTGATGGAGGCAACAGTAGATGGAGTAGAGGAGAGAAGAGGAGAGAAGGGCGGAGGGGAAGGGAGAGAAGAAGAGGGGAGAGGAGGAGGAGGGGAGAGGAGGGAAAAGGAGGAAGAGGGGAAGGGAGGGGAGAGGAGAGGAAGAGGAGGGGAGGGGAGGGAAGAGAAGGGAAGGGGAGAGGAGAGGTGCTCAGAGTGGACTCAGAGCCCATCCTCCTTGTCCTCCTGGCCTGGCCCTCCAGTGCCCACAGGATGCCGAGGAGGTGACTGAGGAGTGTGGCCTGCCAGGGCAAGCTGGGGACAAAGGAAAAGCAGAGACGTGAAAGGGCTTCAGAAGGCACATGGGGGCCTCCCTGGTGGTGCAGTGGGTTAAGCAACGCACTATGAAGCAAACTGCAGCCACTGCAGCACGAGTTCAATCCCTGCCACAGCCAGGGAGGGGACCCACATGTTGCAACAGACCTCTCCTGCCTCGCCCGCTGCTCCCCTCAGCAGTGTGTTTCGGTCAGTCTGCCTGTTCTGCTCCCCACTCTGTCTGGTGAACCCTCTCACCTCCCACAACTCTGGCCTATACCCCAGCTCTTGTATGCATAAATAAATAAATCTTTAAAAAAAAAAAAAGAAGAAGAAGAAGGCACATGGCCCAGGGCTGCGGAGCTTTGAATGTTTTTTTTCAGGGACCTCAGAAGACTGGGCACAGGGAGAAACTAGAGGAACTACATGCCTGGTCCCTCTAATTCAAGACATCTCCACAACCTGCTGCAGCTCATGTTATGTGCGGTGCCGCGGGTGGGAAGCAGCACTGCCCACTGCCCCCAGGGAAAGCGGGCAGCAGATGACCACATGAGCCAGCACACGCGTCCCCAACCACCCTGGCCTGGGCTCACCCTCACTCTCTCCTGCAGACAAATATTCCAAGCTGTGGAGCTCGCTGTCAAGAAAAATAAACAATTCCATGACAGAGTAAGAGGAAAGCGTGGCGGGCAGATGGGCAGCCGCAGCTCCTGGAGAAGACAGTTCCCTCCCTCCTTGGTCCTCCCCTGCATGACCCCCCCCCCAACCTGGTGCCCTGCAAGCCACCTCAGAGATGTGGACACAGGCCTCTGAGGTCAGGGGTGTGCTACCTGCAGACATGTCAGGCAGACCCAAAGAAGGATGCCAGCTCCTAGCTCTTAACCTAGGGCCCTGGGATTTAAGTCCTACATCTTTGCAGTCAAGTAAGATCCTGGACTGGTCCCTGCATTCTCTAGACCCATTTCCACCTTGAGGGAAGGAACAGGGAGAGAGACACAGAAGAGGCAGTGGTGGCCCTGGAGGAAAGAATGAAGCCACTTTTGGGCACCAGCTGTGACAGAGACCTACAGTCATGGCAGATGTGGCTTGGGTGTACCCAGGCCCCATCTTAAGTTTGAGGACACACAGCTAAACTGCATTTCCGGGTCTCCCTGATGGCGCAGCAGGTTGAGCACTGCACTGTGAAGCATCGGTGACATGGCAGTGGCATGAATTCGATCCCCAGCCACGGAGGAGACCCACACAGTGCAGCAGACCTCCCCTGCCTCACCCGCTGCTCCCCTCAGCAGTGTGTTTCAGTCAGTCTGCCTGTTCTGCTCCCCACTCTGTCTCTGGTGACTCCTCTCACCTCCCTGGACTCTGGCCTGTACCCCAGTTCTTGTATACATAAATAAATACAAATCTTAAACAAACAGGCAAATAAATAAACAAACAAACTACATTTCCCTACCCTTTGCTCTGGTTCTCCCCCCCAGCTAAGGCAGTAAGAGTAGACGTACTTTCTTTATTCTCTCTGACAGGAGCTGGAACCCCCAGCACTCCAGTGTAACCGCCGGGGAAGTCACCCAACCCTGCTCTGGGCTGCGAGGTAGGTGGAACATAACCCTTTTTCTTAAGTCACAGAAATCTCAAGCAAGGACTCCCTACCCTAGCAGCTGCGTTACTCCCTCTGGCTGGTACAAACACAACCCGCACTGCAGAGCAGACAAGTAAGTGGTGCTCCCTTATGAGGCTTCCGGCATTTGGTGGAAATGTTGGGATTCAATGCAAAAGATGTAGTTTCTAGTCTGGGCTCGAACACTACCCAGCTGGGGGGTTTTGAGAATCATTTCCTCCTCTGGCCCTCGGTTCCTCTTATATATGATGAGTGCTGAACCGGAGCATCACCGCCATTCCCAAGTGCTCGAAGACAGCGCTGACGCTGGGTTCAGGGCCTCAGTGCCATCATCTAAAATTCACCCGCCAGGGGCCTCCCTGGTGGCGCAGTGGGTTAAGCAACGCACTCTGAAGCAAACCGCAGCCACTGCAGCACGAGTTCGATCCCTGCCGCCGGCCAGGAGAGGACCCATACGTCGCAGCAGACCTCTCCTGCTGTGCTCGCTGCTCCCCTCAGCAGTGTACTTCTGTTGATCTGCCTGTTCTGCTCCCCGCTCTGTCTGTGGTGAATCCTCTCACCACCCTCCCCCCACACCTCTGGCCTGTACCCCAGTGCTTGTATGCATAAATAAATAAATCTTTAAAAAAAATAAAATTCACCCGCCAATGTTAGTCAGTTAATGCTGAGTCCCAGATCTGCAGAGGGCTGACCTTCTGCTAGACAGGACTGCTAAGCATTATTGGGGATCATCCTCAGGGGCCCCCGCTCATGGCACAGACAGAACAACGGAGCGATGGTAAAGTTCCAAGTATCCAAGAGTTGCTCAACCAATCTTGCTGGGCATCCCTGGCTGAGGCAATAGATGAAAGCAAAGTCTCCCCTGAGTTCCTGCTCCACCTCCCCTGCCCTCCCAGCTACCCTCAATGCAGCCGCCATATTGCACGGCTCTCCGGGCTTTCCCCCGCCCTCAGCCCGGAGAGCTGGCTCCCTGGAGTGGTGCAGTGCACAGCTGCCGCAGTCGTGGGAGGTGCCCTTGGCTCCTCTGTGTCCCTGATGAACACACCGTGCTTTCTCACACCTCCTTGCTTTTGTCTGTGCAACTCCCTTTGCCCGGAATACCTTCTCTCCCTTCTCCATCTGGGGAGATTTAGTGTTCTTTCAAGGACAAGTTGAACCTTCCCCTCTTTGGGGGTCTCTTTTGTGATCATCACTCCCAGCAGGAGAATTCATTGTTTCTTGTCCTTGACAGCATCTGTCACTCTGCTGTCTGGTTCACCTGGCTCTCCCACTGGATCGTGTGTTGTTTGTGCTCCATGATCCCATATCAATTCCCAGTACCCCGGCGGTACCAGGTTTATGGTAATTTTTTCAATGAATATTCGTGAATTGAATGAAGCAAATTTCCTTTTACTTGCTGCTCTGGGATCATATACAGAGATGCCATAATGTGGATTTTGGGAAAGAAAATCACAAAATATAAAAGCAGACAGCTACTCAGAGCTCCCTTCTCCCCAAAAGCATCACTGATTATTGAGTTATGGAATGGGAGCTGGTAATATTGGTACTTTGTGATGAGAGCAGGAGTCTGCTGCTCTTCTTGAATAAATAAAGGACTGTGGCAATGGATGCACTGCCCAGCACCCCTTAAAGAGACTTGAATTAAGTTTCTGGTGATAGAACTTCCTAAGCCATAAGATCACGGGCCCCCACTGCAGAGGGCCATGTCCAGGTGTGATTTTTACGGCCCCATCGACATTGACAGTTCTCCTATTGAGGTCACTTCTCGACAGACTGATAGGTGTGACCATCCTTCTGAATTGGTCTAATGGAGTTGCTGATCCCCAGGGACCTAGAGAATGAGTGCGAGAGCCAGAAATAGAACATGAAATGCCTGTGGGTGGAGGGGAAAGGACAGTTAGTTCCTAGGAAGATGTTGACAATCCATGGCAAGATTAGCAAATTCCTGGGGATGGTGAGGGATGGGGTGCGACAGAGCCCATGGCACTTGCCAGAAATAAACTCTGCCAAAGAGCATCCAAGGGTACTCCCCACGCCTGGAGGGGGCCAAGACACCCACTGGAAAGATGAGCTGAAGGGAAATTGGCTATGTCCTCTCAGTGATCCCAAGACATCCTGTATAGTAACTGCAATCACTGAGAGAACAGTTTCCAAGTGAGGACTGGTCCTGATGGGCGGTGTATGGCTAGGTCCCTAAGAGTTTACATAATTATGTTTATACACTTTTGCCCCTGGTCATTTACTTCTGCTCAGCCTGGTGCCTATGGCAACCATTACTGAACTGCTCAGCTTCCCATTTATTCCAAGAGGTTCAACCTTCTAGGCTCCAAAGTCAGTGAGCAGGTGGGATGTGGATGAAACTGACCAACATGTCAAATCAATCTAATATTTCTTATTTACACATGCCTCATTAGCCATCTCACCTTAGGACAAAAACTAATCTGGCCAACCTCATCCCCATGACACCAGGTCACACCAGCTCTTCAAGGAAGACCCTCTCTATGGCCCCTCCAATGGTCATGGCTCACCGGTACCGGTTACCTGTCTCATTTCCCAGTATGGTATGAACTCCTCAGATAAGGGGAATGTCCCATTATCTTGTTGTGTCTAGAGGACTCAGCCTTGTCCCCCAGAGAGGGCTTTACCATTGGCTTCTGGAAGGTACTTCTAAACCCTTGGAATATCATGGCTCATACAAGGATCTTTATTTGTATGGGGATCTCAGTCCAGTCAGATAGTAACAATGTAATTTAGGGTGTAGGGTGTTCCAAGCCACAATAACAATGTGATATAGGCTGGAAGTTTTGGGTCATGTGGTATCAGTCTGACCTCTTGAGGGGTCAGCGATGAAGACCAGTCACGTGGGACAGTGGCCATGACTTGGGGAGGGATTGTCAATGAAAATTCTGACACTAAGATTCAAAGAAGCTTCGATATTTGGCAATATTTTGTGTGTATTGTCAAACGTTGAAGTCAGAAAGGTAGTGCTGTCTTGATGCTATGGGGAGAGACCCACTGGAAACTCCACATTTGGAATTTTCCTTGAACTCTGCCCTAATTGCTTTCCCCCCCTGAACTGATTTGACTTTGGTTCCTATCCCTGTGATAAACTGTAACCATAAGAGTTTGGGGGGAATTCCATGAATACTTTTAGCAAATGATTGAACATAAAAGTGTCTTGGGGAATCCCTGAACTTTCAGCTGGTGTCAGAAGTGAAAATGGTCTAGTGCAGACTACATTCCCTTAGATGTCACAAAGACGTTCATAGAATTAAAGCCATAACGCCTGCCTATTGAATGACCTGAGCAACCTTGTGAGAAGTGTTACTAACTCAGAGAAGGTGGACCAGAGGCTGTGGGTAGCTGAAGCTAATTCTGCTGCCCTGTACCACCCAGATTCTGCACAGTATGTCACCCATGCAGGGGAAACCTAGTCCCAGAACCCAGTCAAGCAAAACTCAGAGATCACAGATAATGGCATTTCTCAGAGGCTGTGACCCTCCCTCTGAGGTTGTAGGCAACACAATCTCCTGTTTTGTGCCAACAGTCCTCTAGAGTTTTCTATCACCCAAAGAATAATAATATTAAGAATAACTATAAAAGTAGTAGAAACAGCTAAATACACTGACATTTAGGATGTGAGACGGTTCTGCAAGCCACCAAGAGTGTGCGAACATTCTGCACTGCGGGATTTGAGGTCACATCGTTACTCATAGACATTTGTCCACCTGACCTGGTTTTTGAAGATAACTTTTCAGGAAAACCACCTCTCCAAGTGCCACATCCCCTGGCTCTCTGGCCAGGCTGCCTGATGTCCTGCTTGGGGGGCCGGGAGGGGCCAACAGGGTACTGCAGGGGGTACATGCGGAGAGCCCAGTGCCCCACCTCCGCTTCCTCCTCTCCCGCCCCTGTGCTGGGAGAAGGGTGCCGGTGGGAACAGAGACACCCGCACCCCTCCTCCCTGGCCTCAATCCTCTGGGAGAAGTGAAGAGCCAGCCCAGTATCCAGAAGCCAAAGGAACAGCTTGCGCTGCCGGAGCAGCCTGGTGCCAGGAGGGGATCTGAGTCACCCTGACAGCAGCGAGGCGAGGCGCAGTGCAGCCACACGGCCTCCCGCCCTCCCCTGCCTTGTCACCACCACCTCCCGGTGGCCCTTCCCTGAGCAGCACTGCTCGCTCAAACTCCAAGGGGCACTCTGGCTCTGAGTCTGCTTTGGCCACCTGGCACTTGGGGGCATCTCCTGTGTCACTAGGTCCCTGGCTGCTCGCTCAGCATCACATACCTGTGTGCGCCTCCCTGCCTCACCGGCCTTCGATGGCTCCCAGTGTCCTAGAGGAAGCCACACGAAGCCACACGTCCCAGCCTGACATGTCGCTTCCACAAGAAAGCTCAGACCCACGTCCCAAGCCACTGCTGTCCCCGCTCCCTTTAGAGGACCCTTTTGGGTCAAGCAATGTGGCTTGCTCACCAGCTCCCCATCCTTCCCAAATACATGCCGACACACACTCAGGCTTGTTTCATGGAGACTTGTTCAAATCCCTCCCAGTCTCCCTCACTCTCTCCACACAGTCTTATTTTAGGATTTATTTACTTATGTATACAAGAGCTGGGGTGTGGGCCAGATGTGAGGGGGGTAAGAGGATTCACCTGAAAGAGTAGGGGAACAGAACAGGCAGATTGACTGAGTACACTGCTGAGGGGAGCAGCGGGTGAGGCAGGAGAGGTCTGCTGTGCCATGTGGGTCCCCTCCCTGGCCAGGGAATGAACTCACACTGCAGTGGCTACAGATGCTGCATAGTGAGTGTCCCTTGCGCCACCAGGGAGGCCCTCCTTCGCTGTCTTACCTGTGCTCAAACACCACCTTCACCAAGAGCTTCCCTTTCTGACCCTTCACTCAACTGATGTTCACAAAACACCCTATTTACCAGGTTCTGGCCCAGGTGCCAGAATGTTCTTGTGGAGCTTACATTCCGGTGGGAAGAGATGGAAACTAAACAAGTGAGCAAAGAACTAAGAATCCAGTCAAAGATAAGCAATGTACAGGGAATCAGCCATCATGGAGTGAGTGACAGGGCCAGGGACAATCCTACAAAGCCTCCCTGAGGAAGTGTCATTTGACTTGAGACCTGGGTGACAAGGAGTTAGTCACGCCAACACTGAGCAGAAGAACATTCGAGTGGGGAGCAAAAATCCTATTGCTACCGTGTTGGGATCCTGCCTTATCTTATTTCATATGTATCACGTGTATTAGCTATAAATAGCACCATGTGTGGTAAGCTCGGCTTGTCAAGGATAAACAGGCAAATAATACTAGTAATTTCACTGCAATACAGTTCTCCTGCAGCTCTTGTTTTTCATGTTTGCTTTATCTCCTTCCCATATAAACAGTCAGTTTCAAGCTCCTGAAGGTAGAACTGCATCTTACCCTGTGCATCCCAGGATGCACCTAAAGACGGAAAACCTCCCGTGCCTGACAGGCTCTCTAAATGTGGTTACGACTGTTTGATTTCATTTGCTGGCCTGTGGTCTTCACCCATGTCGGTGGTTCTCAATCTTGGTCACACATTAGAATTATCCATGAAGATAAAAAATAAAATCCCAGACTCTTCCAGATAAGCTGGCTCAGAATTGCAGGGTGGGGTGTCTCCAAGGTCCCCAGTGGCACCCTGGGTTGAGAGCCTGTCTCGTTGGCCTGCACCTTCTAAGAAGGGAGAAAAGGCAATCACTCAGCACCTGATCCAGCCTATGACCTGGTATTGATCAGGGTGAACCCCTGAGGTGCCTAGTTTCTCCATCTGCAAATGAAGGGCTTTGGCATCCAGACCAGCCGTGGACCCTGAACAGCTTGCCATGGCGCTCAACCTGGGGGATGTGTTGCTGTCTTTATCCTGTTTGGAACTTGGCCCTGCTGTGTGCATGTTTGGAACCTGATAGTGTCTGCCATGTCAACTTTTATAGATTCTGAGTGAGGGGCTTCCCTGGTGGTTCAAGGGGTTAAGTCTCAGCACTATGAAACTATCTGCAGCCACTGCAGCATAAGTTCGATTCCTGGCCAGGGAGCAGATCCACATGGCACAGCAGACCTCTCCTGTCTCACCCGCTGCTCCCCTCAGCAGTGTATTTCAGTCGATCTGCCTGTTCTGCTCCCCACTCTGTCTCTGGTGAGTCCTCTCACCGCCCCACACTTCTGGCCTGCTCCCCACCTCTTGTGTGCCTGAATAAATAAATCTTAAAAAAAAAATTCTGAGTGAGGGATCCTATTTCTTTTCTTCCTGGTTTTAGACTTGATGTCAAGAACTGCCTTCCATGGAGGTCTTAGGTTATGTTACCCTCACACATGCCACTAAGAGCATCCCTCCCTCGCCATCCCTCCCTGCACACTGGTGGGGATGCTGTAGGTGTGAGCTCACCGAGAAACAGAGGGCACGATGAGTCATCTGTTTCCAGGCAATTTTCAAGGTAAGAGCAGGCCAACAGGCTAAAAGCGCCCGTGTGCTTTCTTCAGAGCCACTGCAACCCCGAGCGAGGGGTCCTTGGAGGAGAGACCCATGCTGAGGATACGGAAGGAGAACAGGCTGTGCCACCACGCAGGATGCTGGCAGGCACAGATGGCTCTCATTAGACAGGGAGGCAAGCCAGCATGCAGGCTGCAGCCCCCTCCCCCAGCATCAAGGGCAGCCTGGGAGGGGCCTGCCCTCTCTTTTGAGAACCTGTGTCTGGAATTCTTCTGAATCTGAAATCTCTGCAGAGAGAATGGACAGACCCTGCCAAGGTCACAGCTCAGGATCCAGGCCCTCATCCCGACCAGTCACTGCTCTTGTGGCCTCGCACGCACCCTTTGGCCGTGCAGAGCCTCAGGTTAGCCGGCCAGGAAATGGGCTGAAAGATTCACTTTTCCAGAAAAGTGAATTACTTATCAAATCATAGCAATTCTGGGGACAAATAAAATCAAGCTGGGGAAGATCACAGCTACATGAAAACTGCATAAGTATGTAGCCCAGCCTGGGGCTCCTGGCTTTCTGACGTTTGCATGGAACAGCGAGAAGAGCACAATTCCAGTGGACTCGGGCCATGGCTCTGCTTATGTGCAGGCCTTTAGAGGACCAGCCCTTTTGCCTGCGTGCTGCTCAGGCACTGTCCAGAACACAGGTGTGGCTGGCCAGCAGTGGCTTCAGGAGGGAGGTTAATCCCATGTGCCGTGCAAGCTGTCGGCATCGCTCCGCTAAGTCCTGTCATGGGTTGAGCAAAGAGAGAGCTGGGGGATCATCCAGTTGTTTCAGTATTTTGTATTTTGCCTGATGCTAAAATTCTACCTTGGAGCTTGCATTTACCTAGGGAAGCACAGACCCTTTCATGGGCTTCTCCTAAGCCCTGAGAAGTCAGTGGGGACGGCCTGGAGACCATGCACACAGGTGTCAGGGGCCTAGTCAAGGTTCCAGAACAGTGAGACAACAGGAAGGCAACACATTTCTCCAGTCTGACCAGGGTCCCAAACAGAGATGGTGCTTAGGCAGAGAGAGGAGGCCTGAGATATACCAGCTGCTGGCAGCCACCTCTTCCAGAAATAGGAGGGAAGAGTCTAGAAGCTCTGAATCCTGGACTTTACCTCCAGGGCAGCCCAGCACTGCCACTTGGGCCTCCTGTCTGCCCAGCAGCCCTGGTGCTCCCACTGAAGAGGTCATGCCCAGTGGTTACAAAAGCAAACACATCTCGGTTGCAAGGTCTCTCAGTTTCAATCCACAGCATTCAGTGCATTTAAAATACCACTGTGCCTTTCACATAAGCAGTCTTCATACAAGTGGGTGGAGAAGGGGTAAGTGGGCATTTCACCTCCCGCTGGAAGATCTCAAGAAACCCTCACTCGACATTTGATAGGAGCTCCCTCACTTTTTATTTCATTTTTGATGTTCACAAAAAATGTTCCTCTGTGCATTTATTCCTCTTCCACAGTCAGCCCGCACACAGGGCACACTTGTGTGCAGGATGAAAGTGCAGTGTGGGAGACCAATAATCAGTGGGCAGATGAAAGGGCCAGAGGAAGGTCAAGTGAGGGGAGAAGCAGGGGTGCAGTCACCACTGAAATTAAGGAAGGTGTTTTGAAAGAAAGGGCAGCCTCCAACTCAACTCAATTCATTTTAATAAACATGGCTTGAAGATCCAGCTTTCCTACCAGCACTAAACTAGTTCTGCCCAAGAGAAAATATCAGAAGAGCCAGGGCCTCCCTGGTGGTGCAGGGGTTAAAGTCTTAGCACTATCTAGCTATTGCCAGCCACTGCCACACGAGTTCGATTCCCAGCTGGGGAGCTGACCCACATGGCACAGCAGACCTCTCCTGCACTGCCTGCTGCTCCCCTCAGCAGTGTGTTTCAGTCAGTCTGTCTGTTCTGCTCCCCACTCTGCCTCTGGTAAATCTGGTCTCCCCTCCTGCCCCCTGCCCCCCGCCGCAGCACCTCTGGCCTATATCCCAGTTCTTGTATGCATAAAGAGAAATGAAACATTTTTTAAAATATCAGGAGAGCCACAGAGACCATCTAAAAATTTTTCATTGTTACATTAAAATTGTAAAGGAAACAGAAAAATTAATTATAATAATTTGTTTTAGTTAACCCAGGATATCCACACTAGAATCATTTTGACTCATGCTCACTATAAAATTATGAATGACATATTTTACATGACTCTTCCAAGTCTCTGAAATCCATGTAGATCTTATACTCTCGGCACATCTCAATCCAGATGAGCCCCTGTCGAGTGCTAAGTAGTCACATATGGCTAAAGGTTTCACACTGGACCCCTCCAGGGAGTGGTGATGTGGGCACTGGGGATCCAAGATGAGTGATGTGTGCTCCTGGCCTCTTGAGGAGAGACAAGTCCAATCAAATTCAGTGAAAGGAGTGGGACTGAAGTGCCCATGGATGCCCTGGGCACCCACGAGGGTCAAAGTCCATAGCCTACCCTGAGGATTCAGCAGAGTTCCTGGATAAAGCACATCTGAAGGGAAGAGAAACAGGGAGAAGCAACTGCTGGAACACATGAGGCAGGGTGAAGAGGCCGGTGCTCCTGGGGTGAGACACACACCAGGCAGGAAGGGTTAAGAATCGGTGTGGGCGGTGGAGTGGAGCAGATGGCTCTGAGGGAGACCAAAGGAGGCAGGACAAATGGACAGAGATAAGACAAGAGCTTGAAAGAACAGCAAGAATCACCGTGATCATGAAGCGCCTCCCTTGTACCTGGCCAAGAGCTGGCTGATTGTCTGTTTCACTTGAACAGGTTTATAGGAAAGGAACAAGGGCCCAGCCATGCAGGAATGCAAGTGAGCAAGAGAGAACTGCTGAGGAAAGATGCCAGAAGGACCCTAGAGGGTCAAGAGCGCCTATGGAGAGATGGACCTCAAGCTGTTTGGACAAGGAGTGGGAGCCCTTGTTCCATGAAGCAGGAGGGAAAAGGAGACAGGCTTCAAGGTGCTGAGGAGGAAGGCCCAGGTCTGACCACGCCCCTCCCTTGTCTACCATCCCTCAGTGACAAGGGATAGAACCCGCTCTCTGGCAGTGTGGTCAGCACGATTGCCCTGGGACTGCCTTGCTTTCCACATGTCAACCTTTCAGATTTCAGTCACCCCGTGCTACAGCCTCTCTTTGATTCTTCCACCTCTGGTCTCCTCACATATTTTTTTTCCCCTAAAACATCCCCATCTACTTTCCTCCCTGAACTGCGTTACCTATCAAAACCCAGACTCACAAAAAAAGTCAGCTCACTAGAAAACCCATCTTGACCCTTCTTGGATGAATGATTCCGTCCCCTTGGCTGTCATGGAGATGGACATGTGCCTCCACTCTTGTAAGTACCATTTAAGTCCATGGATCTCTGTCTCTCCCACCAGTGCATGAGGGACTCAGGCAAGACTCATATTTAGCCTTCACTGTATCCCCTGGACAGTCCTGACATTGGCCTATAGTGGACATTAACCCTATGGTTAAGAAATAGTTTTTGGATGGATGGAGGGATGGGTGGGTGGGTGGATGGGTGGATGGGTGGGTGGAGGGATATGTGGATGGGTTTAGGTGAGTGGGTGGGTAGGTGGATGGATGCACATCTGTCTACACAACTAGACCAACTACTTAAATCCTCAAAATAAGGATCATATGGTAAATATTTTTTTGTATTCTTCTTCAGCCAATGGTATGGGACCTTCTCCATAGGGGGCATTTAAATAATGCTATTGACTGAGTAGGTGATGCCTTATTCCATGGAGCTCAAACACTTTAGAACAGATTGAAAACTGATACTGTGAAAAAAATGTAATTTGTTTTTTTTTATTAAAATATTTTAAAATTTACATATACTTGCCATTAATTGTAATCCCCATGTATTCCCCATCACCATCTCACCAGTGCACCA
>JAGFMF010011958.1:7485840-7518351 GCA_019455555.1 Galemys pyrenaicus | reverse complement strand
TAAGCATAATCCCCTCCAGATCCATCCATGTTCCCATGAATGAGTCTAGTTTTTCATTTCTGATTGCTGAGTAGTATTCCATCGTGTATATGTACCATGTGCAGGACTTGCCTCCTCCCTTTTTCCCTGTCTTCTGCATGGTCTACAACCAGCCACTTCCCTCAGGGACTTTACCTTCCAGGTCCATAAAGGAGTATGAATGTTTTGAAACAAGTGTCTCCTCTTTACTGATGGGGAAATAGAAGATGGCAGGGATTAGGTGGCTTGTTCTTGCTCAGCAAGCGAGGCCATGGGCCCCAGAAAACAAACTTCGTGTTGGATGGCAGCAGTGGGCTTGTTGTTAAGGTAGATGGTCTTAGAGGTCAAATGGTGTCCTTGTGATGGGGTCTTTTGGAGAGTTGAGCTTCTACATGACTCAATTTGTAATATTTATTGAGACTATTAAGCATGCCATGGGATCAGCGAGGTTCTCTGGAGGATGTAGTGAGAATGCAGCATGATTTTCTCACTCAGAGACAGGACAGGTAAACACATACCAACAACAAAGGCACTGGGAAGGGTATGACAGGAAAGGTACAAACTGACTGCAGAGGCAGCACAAGGGAATGAGAAGCAAATTTTATTCTCTAAGGTTGAGATTATGGCCATTTGGAATTGAATCATCTTTTCCAAGAAGGCTAGGAAGAAATGAGATGGGGGATAACCTTTGTGCAGATGACTCAGACAGAAAAATTACATGATGCAAATGCAACACGCAGATACATTTAAAATTATTCTTTTTAGGAACCAAGAGAAAGGAAATCCATGCATTCAGGAAGTAGTTAATATTGATCTGAGGCAAATATCGACCCAGGCAGCTAATAGAACACCCAAAGGTATGAATAAGTGAGAATAAAATATCTTCAGGGACTAGAGAACTGGCTGGAAGATTCATAGACTCCTAATGTTTGTATTTAAATGTGAGTGGAAAAACACCAAATTCTTAGAGTTCCAAATAGCAGTCATTAATTGAAGTTCTCCCTCTTTTATTCACCCTCTCTTCAAGGAGCTGAAGTGTTTCACATGTTTGTCTTTGGTTTCTCACAACCTAACTCAATGCCGGGTACATAGTAGATGCTCAGCAAATGTTGAATGAATGAAAACATGATTGAAAAAAACAAATGTATGACATGTATATGAGCATAAGTGCAGATTCTAGTGGTCCCACCACACTCATTAATACTTACTGAACTTTTGTTCAAAACATGTGATGTCTCTGAAGCCTGGTTTTATCGTCTGCTAAATGGAGGCGATAATTGAGACTTCCCAGGACTCTTACAAGGAGTAAATACTTTATAAGTTTAGAAAGCACTACTAAAATAATCCTTTCTAAATGGGCACCTCATTTACACAATGTCTCGTTGGGGGACAAGAGAGTCACCTTTGAGCCACCTCTGTCCTACTCACCCTGTCTGGGAACTGTCACATCAAATCTATTACTAGAAGGAAATACGCCATCTCCACAATTTGCTATCCAGAAGAGTAATAACTAAAAAGTGTCAGCATCATTCTTGCCACTTGAAGCCAAGGACTTTCTTAGTCTGCTGCCTAGAAGCAGGAAATTTCATTATCCTTTTCCTGGGTTTTCCGAACCCTAAAATTAAGATGTCAGCTGGAGATGCAAGCTTTGTTCGCATTGGAAAAGCTGCAGATTTATCAACAACTTTTATACACATGCGCACCCAAGCATGCACTGCTGACACTTGCCTGCTCTTGACAAGATAACTGGGCCATGTGGTGACAATATTAATTAGAAAATTGCTGCTAAAGAAGGAATCTGTAAAATTCTCCACCTGCTTTCCTATGATGCTACTTTGTTTGCACACAACAAACAGCCAATAAGGCCTGACTTACTCACTTTCACTTAGTCATCTCACTTATTCATAACTTTGGGTGTTCTATTATTTGTCCTGGGTCAACAATTGCTTCAGGTCAAAGTGGAATGATGGGACTTTTCTCCAGGAGAGCAGTTCCAGAAGAAACACTAGGGATGCAAAGAGACCTAGACGGACTTCTGGACTGGAACATCGCTTCTAGACCCTTCTTTGCAAGGCACCCATTGTGTAGGGTCCCGCAGGGAACTATGAACAAAATTTAAGAACAAGTGGTCAGCATTGCAGAGAAATTATTTTTTAAAGATTTATTTAGTTATGCACACAAGAGCTAGGGTACAGGTCAGAGGTGTGAGGGTTGAGAGGATTCACCAGAGACAGAGTGGGGAGCAGAACAGGCAGACTGACTGAAACACACTGCTGAGGGGAGGAGCAGGTGAGTCAGGAGAGGTCTGCTGCGCCATGTGGGTCAGCTCCCTGGCCAGGGATCGAACTCGGGCCGCAGTGACTGTGGATGCTTCACAGTGTGGTGCTTAACCCTTTGCACCACCTGGAAGGTCCCTCCAGGGAAATTAAATGGAAGAGTTAGTTACAGAAAACTGGGAGAGCTGGTTTCCATCCATAGTTTTCTATCTGAAGGTCACTGAAAGTCAAAGCCATGTGGACATGGAGTGAGATTTCTGTAGGGTCCTTTCTCCTCAGAGATTGAGAAAATAAATCTTTTGGTGGGGTTCATTGTAAAGAACAGTGCACTCTTGGAAAAGTGACTCTAAAGAAATCAGATGGGGAAGTTGATGTGGAAGAACCAGTGAGTCAGAAATTCAGCTGCTCTTGTTCTCAAGAAAGTGTTTTCTCCATGAGGGCCACAAAGCCCTGGAAAGGATGATGGCTGTGGAGTCAAAAGGTAGGGTTTCAGATATATTTCCCAATGTCAAATTTGCGCTAAATCCCTTAGCACTTGGAGTTACAACCCCCTCATCTAAAATTGTGAAATTGGGATTTTATAAAATATCAATTTTATAAAACATAAATGTGTTCATTGTAGAATTGCTATAAAAACCCATTAAGAAAACACATATGAAAGCATATAGTCATCAATAAATTGTTTTGAAATAGCTTTTTTAAATTTAGTGATATGTATAATTCTGTGAGCATTCCACTCATGCTGTGTTTTGTTTCTGCTATTAGTCGGCCCTTCACTTCCTTATCTGTGGTTAAATTTTCCAGATTTTCAGCTACCTCCATTCAACATCTGTCCAAAAAGATTATATACAATAAAATATCTAGAGAACAAGATCACATTCATATGACTTTTATTATCAAACATAACTGTCATTGTTCTATTTTGTTATTAGTTGTGGTTATTAATCTCTGATTGAGACTAAACACACTTTATCATAGTTGTGAATGTGCAGGGGAAAAAATAGTATCTATGGGGTCTGGCACTATTAGTGTCTTCAAGCCATGTGTGGGGGGTATAGTCTTAACACATGGGGTGTCTTCTGTGAATAAGATGGGAACTAGAGTAAAAGAAAACAGGTCTGGATTTGCCTTATATGAGATCAATTTTTCTTTTCATCATCTTTTACTGAGTCAACTAACAGAAGACATTTGTTAGGGGGAGTACATAGCTCAGAATTTTTAGGATTTGGTCCATAAATTTTTACCTTTTCTTTCCTGAACTTTCATACAAATCAGAAAGCCCCGGACTGGCTGAAGGGGGTGCCACTGATGACTGCAAAGCCAGCAAAATGTGCCCTCAGGCAACCAGAAGGGCAGGAGCAATATGAGCTCAGGTCCAAGGGACTATGGGAAGTCTCTGTACACTGTAGGACAGATTCAGAAACCTGGTGGCAGTTTGTTCCATATCACTTTGTTTTGTTCCACATTGATTCCAGATGCCATATAGCTCACTGGAGAGGTCGATATCACCTCGATCTGCTACAGTCTCATTAGGCTTCTCAGATTGTGGGTAAGAGAGTGGCCAAGTCCTCCATCTCTCTTGACCAGGGACAATCCCACACACCTCTCCTTCCCCAGTGCCCTGACAAAGTGGATGAGCTCAGGACAAGAGCTCGGGGCACCTGGAGCTGAAAGGGACCATGTTTGCTACCAAGATGTTGAGTCCGGTTTCTCATACTGAGAGTCATCTTTGACTTGTGGCCAAAAGTCTTGATTTCCAAAGCTGTAAAACAGAATGAGGCACTTATGCCTTAACCTCAAAGTAAAATACTTTGAGGGTTTTATTGTATTTTATTGCCTTTATTACTATTACCACTATTATTATAATTATCAATTACATTGTAAGCTTTGTTTTGTACCAAGCATGATGGTTTTATACATACTAGCTTATTCCTGCTTGGAACCGCTTTGAGCAGAGACTCAGAATTCTCTTGTGTTGATAGATGGGTGACTGGGACTCAGGTAGGTGACACAGCTGGGAGAGTCTTAATAGCCAAGATTTGGAAACAACCTCTGTGTTCAGCCAAGTTCAATGGTGTCCTTAAACTAGCACAATGTCAACCCCTAGTAGATACCAATACATGCCAACTGGATCACAATGGCTTAAAGCTTAAGAAGAATTGTTAATATACACAGTGGAATACTGCTCAGCCATGAAAAGGATGAAATCTTGCATTTGCAATGTGGATGGACCTAGAGGGTATTTTGCTAAGTGAAATAATTCAGACAGAGAAGGACACACCGGATAGTTTCACTCATGTGTGGAATACAAAAAAGCAAATCAAGTGAACAAAACAAAATAAAAGCAAATCCTTAGATTATGACAACATAAAGGTGGTTACTGGAGAGGAGAGGGGGGAGTGGGTGGTGTGTGTGGGGGGGGTTGTCAACTGGATGATATGTGTGGGGTTAGCTTGATGATGGAGGATAGTAACTACACCTTTGGGGTGTGTGTGGTGAGGGATATACATGAATAGAAGCATGAATCTGTACTCATGAAACATGCATGTTATAAACTAATGTTTTTCTCCAAGAAAGAAAAAGAATCTGGACTTGAACTCAGATCTTTGCCTATGATGCATGCATTGTCTCTTCTGCCAGAAACCATGCTGCTTCTGCAATATGGAAATACTTTGTTCTCTCAGAAGAAATGAGTTACAGTATATTCCTTAGCTTTTCCTTAAGCATTGGGGAAAGAGCAGCAAAAGGGGGTCAGTGTCCTCCTTATAGTTGCATGGGGTGGGGTGAAAAAGGGGTGCATGTTACCCACTGGTCTTCACTGCTTTCCCAGGGATGCTTAGGACAGAAATTGGGTGGGGGGGAATCCTTTCTTATTCAATTGAGGAAGTAAATAAATATGCCAGATTTGGGTTGTTTTATTCTGTGTTATTGTATTTTATATTATACACCTAAAAAGAATAAAGATCATAGGGAGGTCAATTCAATTAGGCAAAACAAACAGCTCATCACACCCGTGAAGACCTAAGCCCTGGCTCCGAAGGGATCGGCGCTGATTGGCTCCCACAGTAAGTGCAGCCCGAAGAGGCAGTACATTCTGTCCAGCCTGTGCCCAGGGAGCCTGCTGCAGCCAAGAGAAAACGCTGAAATCCCACTGTCATTCATTTTTTTCTACTTCTCTATTATTGTATTTCCTGAGTTCCTCCCCACTGGTCTAAGTTCAGAAGCCTGCATTTCCTGGGACTCCTAAGAGCAGCAAGAGAAACCTCAAGGGAAGGGAACCATCCAGACCAGCGGTGATGGGGCAGAGGCTTCTGAAGCCTGGGGCCCTGGATGCAGGGGGCAGTTCTGGGGAATGAACCCCTGCGCCTGAGTTCTGCAGAGTCATGCACTGGAGAGAAGGTGAGGGAAGCGCCCAGCTGCAGACCAGCTCTGCAGCCACAGGAGGCTGCGCATGGCAGCACCAGCCTGACTGCAGCCAGCACCCCCTCAGAGGAGCCACTCCCACTCGCGGGGAGCTCCAGTCCTTCTCTGTGACCCGCTTGCATCAAGCTCCAGCACAGAGACAGGGTCTGTCTGTCTGATACCCAGAGTCCCTATTTTCCATATGCCTCTGTCTGAAGTCTTTGTGTCATCTAACCCAGCAGCCCACACATCCACCTCAGTCACATTTCTTGACTCTTCTCTCCATCCCCACATCTACCACCTTGTCTGAGCTCAACTACTCCAGCGGTCCTGTCACTATCTGGATGTCTAGTCTCCTTCCTGGCCTCTTCTTGAATGGACTTCAAGCAGACACTACCCAGTGCCTGAAGGACATGGCCTCAGCATTTTCACTTGGCACCGAAGGCCCTTAAAGACCTGGACTCGGGGCTTTCTCTCCAGCCTCCTCTGTCCCCACTTCTCTTTCACTAAACAATCCCGTTCACAGATAGGGACCTGTGATTCTCAGATCAGAGCAGCTGAGCACACTCACCTTCCTCCCTTTGCTCACTTCCTCCCCCTCTTGCCCCAGCTGCAGCTCATCATCCAGGTCTCCAGCAGACCCACTTCTCTGGAACTTTCCATTAACCTCTACAAATAGAGGAAGGGTCCCTCCCACAATACCACCTCCCAGGCTGGCTTCCAGAGTGAAGTGGCTGGTTTTCCACTCCACAGGTTCCCTCCCTGACTGACTATCCTGAGAGAACAATCAGTCACATTCCACACTGTCCCAGGAACTCGCACTGTGCTGGCCCTTAGTGGGTGGCAGTGAAAGCCAACTGGATCACAAGGGCCTGCTGGGAAACTGAACACACTCACCCCTCTGATCCTCACATCACAGCACTGGGCACGCTGGCACCTGGGTGGTCTCTGGTTCCCAAGGAGAGGCAGTGGATATGAAGCAAGAATGGAGAGCAAAAGCACCCTGATCCAATTCCACTCCACCATTTCAGCCTGCACGATATTGGGGGAGTAGCTTGAGTCCCACAAATGCCTTCTTCATTGCATTCTCATCTGAACAATGGGCACCTCATAGGATGCTGCTGATGATTTTAAAAGCTAGTGTCGAAAATGCAATAGCACAGATAGATTCAGACAAGGAGACACAGTTGGAATTGGGGCTTCACCAATTTCTAGCCATGCAGCCTTGGGCAGAGTATTTAATCTAAGCCTCCATTTTCTCAATTGTAAAACGGGGATAATAATGACACCCATAGTATGAAACTACCTCTCTGCAACACCAGAGTGACAGGAGATTCCTGCTATCTTTATACCATGGGGAGGAATGATTAAACTGGTGGGTGAGCCTGGGAGAAGGATCTAGGCAGATGTGATTCTGCCCCTTCTGGGTTTTCCCTCTCAGAAGGCACTGGGGAAAAAGAAAATCAATAAAACAGAAAAAGTTCTAAGCAAGCACTTTAAAATATTTAGTATGTCAAGTAGTAATAAGTGACTTTTAAAGAAAAAACATGGTAAATAAAAATCGTAATAGAGAAAGCAGCAATCTTAGGAAAACTAGGCAAGAGAGAGAGTTCTCTGAGGACCTGAGGAAGCAACAGCCAGCAACTGAGCAATGACCTTGAAAAAATGATGAGCAAAGATCAGGAAGGAGAATGTACCAGCAAGGGAGTAGAATGTACAAAGGTCCTGAGGCAAGCATGAACTTAGAGTGCCCAAGTAGTCCCCAAGAAGGGCCCAGTGACTGAAGTAGTGTTAGCAGGCAAGGGAAGGAAGGAAGTTCAGGGAGGTAGGCAAAGGCCATCATGAAGAGTCTTTTTTTTTTTAAGATTTATTTAGTTATGCATACAAGCACTGGGGTACAGCCAGAGGTGTGGGGAGGGGGTGAGAGGACTCACCACAGACAGAGCAGGGAGCAGAACAGGCAGATCAATGGAAGTACACTGCTGAGGGGAGCAGCGGGCACAGCAAGAGAGGTCTGCTGCGCCATGTGGGTCCCCTCCCTGGCCGGCAGCGGGGATCGAACTCGTGCTGTAGTGGCTGCGGTTTGCTTCATAGTGTTGCTTAACCCACTGCGCCACCGGGGAGGCCCCCATCATGAAGAGTCTTAAAGGCAAAAGTAAAGAGCTTAGTTTTCACTTTTAATGGGAATCAATGAGTTTGGAATGGAAACACGATCTGATTTATAGTTTTAAACCATCACTGTGAATGCTGTGTAGAGAAAATAGAGTTGTGAGAGGGTAAGCAAAGAGCAGTTGGGATGATGTCTGAGTTGTCTAAGCAAGAATGAAGGGACTTGGGTCAGTTGAAGATGGTGGTGGAGCTCCAGTAAGGTCGGACATGAGACAAATTTCACTGGGATATACACAATATAACTTCTTGTTGAATTGGATGTAGAGTAGAGGAGAAATAAGGTGTCCAAGAGATTGAAGACTCTTGGCCTGGAGTAGGGTGCTCAGAGTTCCTGAGGTGAGAACCAGATGGAAGAAAATCTGTTTCAGGATGTGTCAATGTGAATGCACCCTATGGGTGCAAGAGACTTGACCCTGTGGGAGAGAGTTGGATGCAGTCAACTCTGCCTGTGACCACACAGGCAAATTAATTCAGGGGTGAAATATTGGGGAACCTCATCGTGACTACAGTCAATTCTTGTTCTCCAGTTCTGCTTTATCAGCAAAAAATGTTAGCAATTTGGTGCCTATCTTTGCAACTGGGAGCTTCTATTTCTCAGTTAGTCCAAACTAGGGGGAATGGATCATTTACCAGCACATTAAAGCCAGAACACAAAACTTTTTAAAAAAGAATCATTCTGAAAATCCTTTGTGGGAAGAAGAAGTCATTCATCTTTAGTGCTCATGACCCCAAGAAAGACAATATGTTAAAATGTGGAGGTTTCAAATCTGTAACCTGAGTTAATGATTAAGGAACCTATGAAAATATTTGCACACCAAATATTTCTCCAAACTAAATCAAACACATGAGCCTTCCAGTTCTTTAATTATCTCTACTCCATCCAGATGGGCAGGAACCTCCAGCAAAATCAGGAAAATGTTCCCTGAGCAGCTGAGGCCATTTTGAAAGCTTCTCACCTCCACTGCCCAGGCATGGCCCACCGACCGCCCAGCAATAGCATCAAGCAAGAGGACAGATTCAATGACACACTGGAATCCAGCTCAGCAAAAGGCTGGAAAATGAAGACACTGAAGACAGTTGACACTTGATAACCCAGGCACTGTCCTAGGTGCTTTATGATCACCTTAAATCATCTGTACACACTCTGAAGTAGGTATTTTCACCACAGTCCTCACAAACAGGAAAGTCAGAGCAATCTACTTGAAGTCACATGGTCAGTAAGGACTGGTTTTTGGAGTTAAGCCAGGTAGTTTAAGCCCAGAGTTCAAGCTTTCAGTCACTCTTCCTCCCATCACTTTTCTAGAAGCATCTCTGCTACTGATCTTCGAACAAGCAGTCTTAGAATGTGTCGGCTTCCCCTATGCTGATAAATGTTCATTCCCTCCCACACCTGACTGTCAGTCTCTATTTTGCATGGAGACAAGTGGTTCTTGACAATTGAAAATGATTGTGCAATTAATGTCAGTAGTGTGTCCCAGCCTGGGGCGAACAGGGCATGTGGAGGGTTGGGTCTGTGCTCCCAGCAGGAAGGGTCCCTGGTCAGCCTCACGACCCTCTCCTGGACCAAGGCAACAGCTCTAATGGCCGCCTGTCAGTGTCCCAGCCAGGATCTGCCTGCAAATGTTTCTGGCTCCATAGAGACGGCTGAACTGGAGCCCAGCCCTGCAATCTGGCACATTAGTCCTGGCCCTCAAGCCCCAAACTTAAAAGGCTCAAGTCCCTGCACAAGTAAGAATCCTAATGCAGTCTGAAAATATGCATTGTCACATTGTCACTGGACAATGCAGCCTGACTCCTGGATGAATGTTTGGGAAAAGCGCAAATCAGGGAGACCTAAACACCAGGTAATCCCCAAAGCACTTCTTCCTGGCTTTAGGAAATATTATGTGATTATTGAAGATTTTTTGTTTTTAGTGGAGAGTAAGTTTAATTTTCAAGAATACAAACGTAACTAGACTTTCCCCCATTTACAAGCCTTCTACAGCTTCCCATTGCCCACAGAGGCATTGTTACTGCCAAGACCTTACTGTCTCTTTCACGCCCCTTCATGCCCCCCTGGTCCCATATACACACCCTCTGATCTCTAGCTATACCTGCTTGGTCTTCTCACAATGCTTTGCCTTTCCTTCTTCTTCTGGTAATAAAAGCTCTCTTTCCTGTGGGAATCTTCTCTATGGAGCCCATGTGTACCAATTCCATCATTCAACCTGCCCAAGGATAGACCCTGATTCAGACCTTGCCGAAGCTTCTCCTTCTCATCCCACCTGGAAGGGCTTGAGACCCTAGCAAGATTAGCTTGATAATACATGTTATATGGAGGCCAGGGCATGGGGTGGGGGAGAGGGGAGAGGAAATAACTGTACAGATTCACAAGTTAAAAGAAATGTGTGAGCCTGGTGCTCCAGGAACTAGCTCTTTCTTCCTCCCCCTCCTTCCCCTCCTCCTCCTCAGCCTCCTCCTCCTCTTTTCCTCTTCCTTCCCCTCCTCCCTCTCCCTTCCTCCTGCTCCTCCTCCCCCTCCTCTCCTTCCTCCTCCTCTCTCAACCCTATCAACCCCTAATTTTCCACAATGAAGAAAACCTGCTTAGGAATTAAGCTCACCTAGAAGACAATAGAGCTGAGAGAGAAGAGAGCTCACAGGACAGGAACCTGGTGAGTCTATTTGTATATTTGAAACCACTCATGCCCGCAGACCCTGAACTCTTGAATGACTGGAATCAAATTTTTTTTTCTTTCTCTTTAATTCCTTGTTCAGTTCCTATTATCTGCAACCAAAAGAGAGCGTATACTTCTTAAGCATGCTTTACTTTCTCTTGCAGGGATACTGTCTCTGCATGTGCTGTTCCTTCTGCCTACAGTTTTGATAGCAACCTTGTCGACAATCTAGTCAAGTCAGGGCTGTCTGCTCAGGAAGTCTCCCCGCTGTCTCCGTGGACAGCTGGCAGAGCTGCTGATGCCAGCTCTTTGCAGGCCTTGCTCGCTGGGCAGTGATCCCAGGTGAAGGCAGAGGCCTTACCCACCACACTCTGTGCCCCCAGGGGGACAGTGTTCTGTTTCTCAGCGCCCCTGGCCTGAAGGATGAGGGAAGGAGAGTTCCCAGAAGCCAGAGGGGTAGCTCTGTGGACAGGGCCACCGGATAGGAACGGTGGCCTCCAGGGAGGATCCAACCCACCAACAAAGGCTGAGCAGGGGGTAAGTACCTGGCTCCACTCTGCTGCGCACTTGAGGCGCAGTGGCCCACGAGACAATTCCCCGGCACCCTGAGGTTAGCGAGCCGCTGCAGAAGCCTGGAGAGTGATTCTAGAGCAGAAGGAAGATGCCCGGCCAATGCGACGGTCACCTCTGTAAGAGTCATCTCTGGAACAAGAGAGCCACCCAGGAGCAGAGGAGGGGCTGAGGTCACTGGGCACCTTAGCCTGGTCGCCACCATAGAAACTGGTTTTTTTATGAACCCTCAGTGGCCTCACTGGGTGTGTGATTTTCTTCCCACCTGAACACTGGATAGTGTTAAATGCAGAGGTATCCCCCATCAGACTCTGCCCCCTGGAGAGACAGGCTTCTGTTTCTCTACAGATGGCTGGGCATATCTAGTTACCCAGGGTGCCCTAATCACCCCCAGCTCTGGCAACTCACGTTGAAGAGACGTAGCTGGCAATGCCAAGGCAGGGCACAGGCAAACACAGAGAGGCAGAGCCTCGAAGAACCTTCAGAAGCCTCCACGGCCTGCCCAGCACCACACAGCAACCGAACTAAGAATAGACCTCCATCCTCCGGCTGCCCACCCACCCAGAGCCTCGGCTCCATCCCTCTGCCGGCTGCACAGCACAGACCCTCCTGAGCCAGCCCCGCTCCCATCCAGGGGAAGCGCCACATTTCATTAAGCCTACTAATGTTGCTCTAAACATGGGATGGTTTGGGGGTGTTTCCTGGAAGGAAGAGCAAAGTCTGAACAAAACAAGCAAGCCTACTCCTTGTGAGGAAAGCTGAGTCCCCAACCAGCCTGGGCAGTCAGAGCCCCAAGTTGGTCGAACCCCAGAATTGCAGATCCTGCCAGTGGCCCTGGGAGTCTGCCAGCTTAGGGCCTGCAGTCCAGGCTCAGAGAGGCCTGCTCTCAAGATGCAGCCTCCCACCTCCTTGTGCTCTGCTGCACTGACACGGCACGGGGAGGGTGTGCTGGCAGGGGGAGGGTGTGCCGGCAGACAGCCCAGGGCCCGGCTCCTGTCCCAGCCGGCCATGTGACCTAAAGCAATGCACTGTCCCTATCTAGGCCAAGGTTTTCTCCCCTGTAGAAGGAAGGTGTTGGAATCCTGACCTCACCTAGGACGTCCCTCTCTGTCTCTCTGGGCTTTGATGTATTTCTCAGCATTGGGGCTGGGACAATTTTTGACAAGGCAGATTGGATGCAGAATGGTGGGATGCCTCACATTTCTGGCTCCTGGTCCCAAAGCCCCAACCTTTTGACTCACACCCAAAATTCCCCAGGAGACAGTTCTTCCTTGGGCAAAGATTTTGTCCAGAAAGGAGAGTTTCAGGAGGAAGGGTCACTTTTCTCTACAATCCCCAGCTCCTCCTTAAAGAAAAGCAAGGCTGTGTTTGAATATGTCCAGGAGAAATGGCCAAGTAATTCAGTCCTCTGCAGACAGGTTAGCTCAGGGAGTTAGAATGAGGGGGGTGATGAGGTCGATGTTTTGGATTCACAATCCTTGTGGAAAGGAAAATATGGCTCCTTAGCATCCACGACCTTGCCAGCACCAGCCAACCAAACAGGAGCTGTGCTTGCAGGAGAGAGTGGAGGAAGACTTTTATCCAGCAACCCAACCATGAAGCACAGATTCATGACCAAAGAGACTAAAACTCAACAGCTCCTTCCTTTCTGTTGCATTCATACCTTTCAAACTGATGTCACCTGTATTTCTGAGTGCAGATGGGCTGCAAAGAGGAAAGGGCAGGTCTTCACAGCTTCATTTCATAGTCGCCACCAAGGAGCTCCAAGATTCCTGCCCAAGCCCTAACCAGAATTTCAGTCTTCTGTGTCTATGCCCTGGACTCAGAAGGAGGAAAGCAGCAAGAGGCATGGCAGAGGGGTGTTGGAGAGTGGGGCCCATTATTGGAGTTAGCATAAGATGAATTTTTCTGGAACATACAGAATAGAACCGGGAGAACAGTGGGATGCAGAAGGATACCTCATGTAGCACCCCAGCAGTGGAGGGCCCATGGCTGAGAAAGGTCATACAAAGAGAGGTGGGGAAGTATGCAAATGGTAACAGAGATGACAAAGCCAATTGAGTCTGTTTGAGGAGGTTCTCAGAGAGGGGGAGACCCTGAGTAAGGTCAGGGCTGCACCAGGTGGGAGTGAGAAGGGAGAAGGACAGGATGTAAATTGTCCTGAACCACCCCTGATGTGTCAAGGTAGGAAGGAAAGGTCCTTGGGGAAGTTCCCACCAGGGGTATTTCATTCTAGGGCCATTAAAAAAAAAAGAATGAATTCTTAGGGGCTCTTCAGCCGACCCTCCCACCCTCAATGGTATGAAGGTTACCATCTCCCCACTCCCACCGCAGGCCACCATGATCTGAAAGTCTGGGCCTCTCTCCCACTCAAACTTGACCCCCAAGGTTGCCCATGACTTCTCTGGCCTCTGTCCTCCAATGGACAATCTGACACGTGTGAAATAATTCAAAGAAGGAAAAGCAATGTCCATGGAGATGCTGCAAGCTGGTGATCAGGCCACGACCAGCATGCACCGCTTGAGTCATCAAAATGTATCAAGTTCCCATCTGCAGAAGGCACTCCACTCATTCCCCTAAAAGGGAATGTCAATATGCCTCCCTCGCCCCCAGCCAAGCTTTTATTAATGCACTTATTAGGTGAGAAATATCTACTTCCCTTTGTTTAAAGGGAATAATGAGAAAATACAGGGATTCTAGGTTCTCTCTCTCCATAAGGCAAAATTTCAAATAATAACCAGATCCACAGCAGATGGAGTGGTTTTTAGCACTCCTGATGGGGGAGGATGCAGCCAGTCTGTCTCGTCTCTCTCTAAATCGAGAGAGAACGTGAGCCAGTGTGAGCGAAAGCATGTTCATGTGTGTGTGTGTGTGTTTGAGTTTGTGTGTGTGTCCAAGTGTTAGTGTGTGTCTGTGAATGTCCATGTGCGAGTGTGAATTGGGAGAGATGGGAGGAGAAGGAAGGAGGAGAACCATGAACATAGGATAAAGCAGCAGCAGCAATCAAGAAGACAGTACAAGGCATATGACGACCTGGAGGCCAACAGGGGGAGGTGGGCGGCAAGAGGAAAGGAAGAAAAGCAGAAACAAAGCAAGAAACAAGTGTCTTAAATTGTTAAGGCAGGGACTCCCTGCTTTGTTGGACACCTGAATAGAGCCCTGCACAAAAGCAGGGCTTCTGTTAAACTAGCTCATTCCTTGGCACTGGACAGGATTCAGGAGATCTAGAGCCACTTCTGTCCCTGCCACGAATGGCTGGTGGCCCATGGAGCAGCTCTTTTCCTGAACTGTTGCCTCATGGGGCAGCAACCTTGGGAGCAGTGTGGGATGGAGGAAAAACTACTCAAAGTCCAATCAGAGAGTGTGAGAAACATCTAGAGAGTCCCCACATCTCTGGAGATGTAGTGCCTTCCCCATGGCTAGTCTCACATTCATTTGGTATCAGATTCAGGGAAGATGGGCAAGTCCATGAAGGAATGTGTGGAGGAATGTGCATGATGAGGATGTGTATGCGGGAATGCATAATAGTCTGCACAAGCTAGAGGGGAGTGAATAGGGGTTGTTGTCTGGGGGGCGCCACTGTTTCCACTGATCAAAATACTATCTCTAGTCCCTGTTTACAGTTAACTTCCTGTGAAGGTGGTCGAGCTGGTTATGCTCATCTGGCCATGAAGTCTGCCTGCTGTTTTCAGCAGATATCCTCATACCAAGACTTTTGTCCTAGTAGAGAGGCTCCCGACCTGACTCTACATTTTTAGATTGACCAGCGGAAACTTTGGGCACCAAGACTACATCCTGAGAACAGGGGTGGGGGGCTGGGAAATCCACACTGAAGCTGTTTCTGGGTCTGTAAGTAAAGGGGTTGGACCAGCAGATTCTTTCCAGTTCTTCCTGTCTGGATGCCATGGATAAACAAGATGATCAGACACCTCCAGCATTTAAGGAAACTGTGGATCCCTTCACACAGTCTTGACCCTGGTAGAGAAAGAGGAGCATCTTCTCCAAGCTATCCCAAGGTGTAGAAGGACAGAGAGCTCATAGGTTCTGGGATGGGTAATTGTTGCCCAACCTGGCCCAGGTCACCTGGGGAGGGCACCGTGGGTCCCAGGCTCTGTCCTTCCTCTGCCTGTGCCCTTCCTGGGTCAGGGTTGAGAGGCCCTGCACAGTCAGGCTTTAGCCATTGGAGTCCTGAAGACAAGCCTGTAGAGACCACACCCAGGGGGTTCCTTAGTGTCCCTGCTGACACATGCCTTCTTTGGCGAGTTCCCTGTCCAACTCAGGTCCTCTGCTGTCTGCCCCACCTCTCCCGCCCAGGCTGCCTCATCAGACACTCTGCATTTCTGCTCTAGAAGGCCGTGTTGAGACAGTGGGTCTGCTCTGAGATGCCTTGGTTTGGATTTTCTCTCTGAGGTTTTTCCCTACAACTCTGTTATCTGACGTACTCTCAGATTTGTCGAATACTTCCCATGTGGCCATTGCACCCACCATTTTCACATCATGTAGCTGGTTTACCTGGCATAGCCACACCATGTCAGAGAGGGTGCCCCAGCAGGCTGAGAATAGCTCTACAGCCAACAGTCTGATTTCAGACAGCCCAACCAAATCCCTCTCACCTAAGGTCCCCATCTTGGTTTCTCCTTCGTAAGATAGAGGTGCTAAAAATAAAATCTACCTGCTGGGACTCCTGATCACTGTGGGAATGAAAGGAGGACCTGCCACAGCCTGGGTGTCACCCTCACTAATGAACTGCCATGCCCTGTCTCCCAAGAGGACGGCATCAAAGGTGCCCTGTCCTAGCCTAGATGCTGTGATAACCAGACTGGCACTTGAATGACCACCGACAGAGGTCAGACCACTGCGTCAGCACCCCTATTGTGGCAAGGTGCTTTGGATCATCGTGAATCTGCCAGTTGGGTCCATACACAAACTGAAACAAAATAGAAGCTATTGACAGCCCCTGTCCCTTCCCTCCGAGATCAGGCAGCTGCTGTGCTCCCCTCTGAAGGGTGCTCCTGTCGAAGAGTGAGTCAGACACAGCCTTTCTGACAAGGGCTCACACTTTGGTTTTAATCCATTGTTACTCTGCATATTTTCCCTTCCTCCGCTCTCTGCCTTGTGATTTTCTGGCTGCTTTCTTTCACAAGATCATTTCACATATCCCATAGCTGAAGCGCTGTTTCCTTTTTTATTCTGTTAATGCTTCCAAAGAGTCATGGAGAGAAAGAATATAGAAACAGCAGCTCTGAACCAGGGATACGGAGCGTCCCGGTCCACCACCTACTGTCCTGTTTGACGCAGCAAAGTGCGCTTGTGTCTCTGCGGGAACTGTGGGACCTGGGGCTGCTTGGTTCTTCTTGCTAAACAACCCTGAGCACTTTGGGGTGAAGGTTCTCAGTAGACCTGGTTTTTCTCCCATCTTCCAATCCCTCCTTCACCATGTGCCTGGAAGAGTTTGGTAAAATCCTAAACCACCTCATCGCCACATGTTAACCGCAGGTCGCTGAGGCCACTTAAGATTTTCCTGGCACCTGCCATCCCCCTCCGCTCCCCACCAGATTTTCTTCACCATCCCTAAACTTCATCCTGACAGGAACTGTCAGCAATTGCTATGTCCTAGGTCTCTTAGAATTCAGACTTCACCCATGGGTCTTCCCTCTTCCCCAAATGCCTGCCAGAGTAACTCCTACATGTGCTCCAGATTTTCTCTTCCTCTGAGAAGGCTTCTTGGACCTGCATTCATCCTGCCCCACCCACCTCACCTCACACCAGCAGTCAGGCGGCTGCTCCCGTCTTCCTTGAGCCCCCTCTCCCCCCACTCCGTGCCTGTGTTCTGGCACACAGCACCCTTACGCTAGAGCTGTTTCATTTGTGTGCCCACCTCCCTGAGCTCCCCAAGGGCAGGACAGTCCTATGTCCCATCCTGCCCCTCCCATCACTGAGAGTGGAGCATTTCCTGACAAGTTCAAATGGAACAGAGTTGAACAGAAATAAACTGCTGGATTTTTCGGCTGGCCTAAGAACTAATAGCAGAACATCTTAGGCAAAGCAAACTTCAGAGAGAAGAGAGTCAGCAGGTCATGCCAGAAACATGCCACACTTGACTCTTAGCCATGTGCTTCACCTTTTTCACTCCTTAGTGGCCTCTGAGCTTTGATGATGAGACTGAGCTGGATGGAACGAGGCTGGGAGTCAGTGCTATGGGAAGGCACCGGGGAATAAAGTGAAGATGCAGTTTTCACTCACATTTGACATAACCTGGAGAGCGTTTGACTGGTATAAGCTTTGGTGGGTTAGTAGACGTTGTGGGCTGATCTGCCAGTTTGGATTGAGGTGGGGGCTGGGCTGTGCAGAAGAAGTGGGTCTCCAGGAGTGTCCAAGTCTCACTGCCGAGTCTCCCCATGTCCTGTGGCTTTGTCTGTCCATTCCTTCTGCAATAACTGGGCCCCTCAGCCTTTCTTCTGCACTCTAGGTTTTTTTTTCCCTTTGAACCAAGATGTCCCAGAATCCCCCCATGAGGACTGAAGGAGAGCCAAGACACCTGGATGTAAGCCAAGCGACCCCCAGGCATCAACCTGACCTCACACAGACAGGCAGCCTCTCACACATGCCTAAATAAAACGTAAAAAGAAAGAGTAAATGTTCCCAATTCATGCAAATTTCCTCAAATATGCTCCTTTGAGAGTTCCATCCCATAAATCATCTAGATCAGAAAAGGGCATAGAAGTAAGAAAGGAGCCAAAGACACAGATCACTTCCATGGCTGAATTCAAAGAAGTTGCTGATGTCACTCTAGGTCCCAGCTCCCAAGTAAGGAGCATTAAATAATCACAGCATCCTAAAGGCAGGGAGCAAAGGGATCTGTTTACCCACCTGGGGAGGTTAAGATCTGGGCAAGTGGGCTTCTCCTAAAGTACAAGAGGCCAGACAAGACCAACTGCCTTGGTCTAAAAAGGAATGAATAGACGGTTTCTAAACCACATCTGAAACCCAAGCTTGCCAAAATGGACTTAACAAATCAATTGTGACTTGGACAGAAGAATGACACATTGGTAGAGAGCTGACACTGATCCCCAGCAAGAGATGGTGACCCAAGGCCAAGAACCACAGCAAGGGGGGTTGGGCCCCCTTCTCCCATGGCCAGGCCCTTCACCTTGGTAACTGGGGTCTCCCAGCTGGGGCCCACAGATGGGCACCCAGTTCACAACACGATCACCTTCACAAATGCATCTCTTTGGATGGAGAAAGGGGTGAGAAACAGATATAGGAATAGTACCTGGGAATCTGGAGACTCTGTCATATCTCTGCCTCTGATACATTTCTTGTTGCTTCAGCCCTCTATATCAAATGAGGTTGTATGCTTGGCCTGTGTTATCTCATGAATCTCACTATCTAAGGTCAATATTATCATTAACTCCATTTTACTGATAAGAAGACTGATGCAGAGAAAGGTAGAGAACACACCTGAGGTCATACAGTGAGTGTTAGAACAAGGATTAGAAGCAGGTCAGATTGACTGCAAAGTATGCACGCACTCAAAGCCTTCACTCACAACTAGTAAGATTAGAAAGCACGTCCCAAATATGATACAACTGGTCTACCAATAGCAAGCCCTGCCCTCTAAGTTTCATGGAGCAAAAATATTGCAAGGGCCTGGCCTGGAGGAGGAGAGAGTCTGAGGTCATGAAACAGAATTTCTCTCTAAATGAAGATAACTAGTCCTCATAGGAACACAAGTACTGTGCCCAGGATGTTTGGAAATAAATCCTTGGCTGGAAGTGGAAGACATAAGGTTGGAGAGAGGCTAGGGAGGAATGGGAAAAAAGATCCTATATTCTCCTTTCTTTTTTATTAAGAACTTTGCAGAGAAATTCCATCAAATCATTTCCACCCTCCTCTGTAACAAACAAGGGGCAGAGACCACAACAATCCAATCCATCCGGAAAATACTTTCCAAAGGAAATAATCATCTCAATCACAGAACCTTGGCAGGCAGGAGCGATTTGGAGGAACATCAAGAAAGATCTGAGGATAATGATATTGGTCAGCAAATTAGAGACAGCAGAGCAATCCAATAAGGCGGCAGAATTCCACGCTAATATGACTTGCAAAGTATCTGGATCCAAGGCATAATCCCACAGAGGGTTAGAAGGGCATTGAGCCTCTGGTATGTCACCACCAAGGGATATATTCAATGTGTGTGTGGGTCCCGCAACCATCTCTACCAACCATCAATGAGCCCAGGAGGACAAACACTGGGATGAGCAGAAGAGCAGCAAGCAGAGGGTCAGAAACCATTTAAGTATCTACCAATAGGCCTCCCTGGTGGCCTAGGGGTTAAGTCTTAGCGCTATCACCCCTATGGCCTTAACTCAACCCCCAGCCAGAGAGCTGACCCACATGGCACAGCAGACCTCTCCTGTCTCCCCTTGTTCCCCTCAGCAGTGTATTTCAGTCCATCTGCCTATTCTGCTCCCCACTCTCTCTCTGGTGAATCCTCTCATCCCTCACACCTCTGGCCCACACCCCAGTTCTTCTACACATAAATAAATAAAAAATGTCTGCCAACAGGTGCTAATAATATATGAGACCAGCACATAAAAAATAGAGGCTGAATGCTAAGGAAAAAAAGAGCAAAATAAAATTGTTTATACTGAGAGCATGTAAATAAGAACCGTAGCTCCCGACACTCAGAGGGACTCTGCTCTGCATTCAAGGTGGACCCCATCACTCTAGGTCAGTGAATACTACTTCACTTCATTAAAGGTTCCTGTCCCCAGAAAGTCATTTAATTCTTCCTTCAGAAAGTTAGGCTGAGTTCTTACCACTGTGACCCACAGAGAACTGTCTTTTCAAATTGAAGCCAAATCTTTTCTCCTTCACTTAAACCATTTCTTAGCGTAATAAGAAAATAATAATTTTTTCGCATCCTTTGTGAAAAAAAAATCTACATTTGAAGGCTAGTGACTATTCAGTGTTCACTTTCTCAAAGGAAATAATCCTCATTTCCCAAATGATTTTTCATGCCCCCCCCCCCATTTTCCAAATCTCTGCCTGCTTTTGTTTTCTTAAGGGGAAAAAAAAGGCAACAAGTTAGGAAGCAGCTCTGCTCAGAAGGACCAAAACTCCTGTCCAGCAGATGGCCCAGTCTACTCCCTTCTAGAACTGCATTTCTCCGCCTCAGTGCCTGGAACCAGACACTCCTGTCACAGTTGGCTTGACAGTACCTGCCCACTAGATGCCAGTTGCACTGCCACGCACCCTAACAGTCACAACCAAAAAGGTCTCCAGCTGGGACCTCCCTGGTGGCACATGGGATTCAGTCACAGCACTATGAGGTGGTCTGCAGCCACGGCAACACGAGTTCAATCCCTGGCCAGGGAGGGGACCCACATGGCGCAGCAGACCGCTCCTGCCTCGCCTGCTGTTCCCCTCAGCAGTGTATTTCAGTCAGTCTGCCTGTTCTGTTCCCCGTTCCCCACTCTGTCTCTGGTGAACCCTCTCACCCCCCCAAACCTCTTCCCTGTACCCCAGTTCATGTATGCATACATAAATAATCTTAAAAAATAATATCTTAAAAAATAATCTTTAAAAAAATGTCTCCAGTTAATGCAAACATTCCCTGGAGGGCAAAATCAACCCAGCTGAGGCTCTTCTGGTAGAATCCATCTCTTTTCCTCTGACTGTAGACTTTCCAGTTGCATCCCAGTTCAGAGATCCCAAAGGAAAGTCCACCCAATACTGGTGCTCTCGTTCCAGGACAGGGTCCCCTAACAGCACATGAGCCTCTGCCTTGCCCTTTGCCTCCTTTCTCCAACAAAGCCGACTGGAGAGTAAGCAGCCCCTAGCGCAGCACTGCCCACTAACCAGAGAACCAGCAGAGTTTATCTTTGTGTGTCTCAGCAGCAGTGCAGAGACAGCTTAACCATCCTCTCTCCAGGGCTCATTTCATTCTTGTTTTCTAATAACAAGATCTAAGGGACACAAGCTTCCAGGGCATGTGTACGGATAAGCAGAAAGCCACCAGGGAAGCCCTGGCCACCCAGCCACACCAGCAGGCCCCAAAGCGCTACGTGTCCCGCGTTTACTACAGTGATGAAAATAGTCTCCACAAGCATGTCTAGCATCCTGAATTGGCTCCACCTTCAACACAGGCTGCACAGTTCTCAAGTTTATGCTGAAGTTCCACGGCTCTCCAAGTAGTCCAAGGATCTGACTAGTTCCGGAGATGCTCGCAAGCTTGTTCGATGGGGCTCCAGGAGAAAGAACAAACATAAATCAATCATGCCCTGTGCAAAAACCACACTGCGGCTGGAGTCACCACACTCTCCCTCCATGGCGAGAGAGGAGAACGAAGAGTCCTGGTCTCCCACTGCACCCCTCTGTCACCCACAAGACTACCAGCTTAAATACCACACCGCAGCAGAAGCCAAGACTTAGAATGCAGATGAATCCCGGGGCAGCTGCCCATGTAACGCTAAGATAATACACATATTGTTGTTATTCATCATTATTAATCCAGATTAGTGAGATGTTTTTGCCCTAAATAACCCTGGGATTTCATGCCCGATGACTCATCCAGACACAGTGGAGGGGAGTCTGGGTAACTTCAAGAGCACTTTGCAATTCTAGACTCTCACAATGAGGGGCTACCTGCAGAGGTTCCCAGTGAATCACAGTCTAGATGAGGTCCCACCTTTGTCCCCAGGGTTCATGCACCCCCACTGTCACACACCTCCCCCGATTCCTGGAGAAAGTGTTTTCTAAGCCCAAACAGTGGCACATCCAAGGGCGAACCCCACTCCTTCCCAAGTCCCAACCCCTCACCCTTGGCTTAAAGGAGCTGTTATTACTACTTTTTACAAAATAATTTTTATAGATAAATGATTTTCAACAAAATATGAAATAAATGTATAATCACTTCCCTGATGGGAATACTTAATCTATGTATTTTGGCTTAATTTACAATTTAATCATCAGTGTTTTAAAAAAAAATCACTGGGCGATGTTGAGTCTGTTTAACTTTAATGAGCTTTGGGAAAACTGAAGTTTTTATTTATTTTATTTTATTTTTTTAATGCAATAATCTATTTTATTAATTTTTTTGCGGTAACAATGGTTTACAACACTCTATATCATTTAGGGGAACAGGTTCACAATTTCTCAGACTCAGGTCACATGTCACACTCAATCATTTCTATTTTAAAGTACTAGAGCAAAAGTATATAAGGTTTAGAACAGAGAGAGAACACTCATCACCTAAACACACACGTGATGCCCTTTTCCCGTAGCCTACAGCTCAGGGATGCTGGTCTGGTATGGGCATTAGAAGCAGGCCTGGGCGCTAAGGTAGCCTGAGTGCAGATAATATATATTATATATATATATAATATAAAAAAGTTATAATATAACATATAATATAATGTAATATAATATATATAATATATTAATAAAAATATATTTTTATTTTTATTATTATTATTATTTTTTACAATATTTGCTTTCTTTTCTCAGGTGTAAAGGAAAAAGAAAATGTATTTTGAGGGAAAACTCACTGTCCACCTATCTGTCTGGGTGGTAGCATGAAAAGAAAGTTTCTACTGCTGGGCCTCCCTGGTGGCGCAGCGGGTTAAGCAATGCACTATGAAGCAAACCACAGCCACTGCAGCACGAGTTCGATCCCTGCCACCGGCCAGGGAGGGGACCCACATGGCACAGCAGACCTCTCCTGCCTCGCCCGCTGCTGCCCTCGGCAGTGTGTTTCAGTCAGTCTGCCTGTTCTGCTCCCCATGTTTGTCTGGTGAATCCTCTCACCTCCTGCTACTCTGGCCTGTACCCCAGTTCTTATATGCATAAATAAATAAATTTAAAAAAAAAGAAAAAGAAAGTTTCTACTGCTCCATCACACAAACTCCAGGCCTTCCTCTCCCTCCTCTGAGCTGCTTTTCCTCCTTTTCTCCACCCTGTTCCGCTCCTCTGTCCCCTGCAAGCACCACAGCGAGCACTCGGCCAGCCCTGAACCCCACCACCTGCCCAGGACACAGCAGCCCTGCAGGCCCCAAGCTCACTCACCACCGATCAGAACAGCCCCATGGGTGTTCAGCCTGCTCGTGCACAAGATGCAGGGAGTGAGGACCTGGCCACCCTTTGGCTCTAGGGGTCACGAGACAACTTTTCAGAATAACCAAATCATCAAGCTAGAGGTAAGAGGTAAAAGGTTAAAGGACAGAGGTAAGAGTTCTAGAGCTTGTGAAATCCACCCAGACAACCAAATCCAGCACTCTAACCCAAGAACATCTTTTCCCGCCGTGTCAAGACTGGCGCTCCCCAGAACCTCTCTCAGTCCCGAATGAACTCATGGGTTGAACTTAGGTAAACGGAGGAAAAGAAGCAAGCTCCTATCCAACTAGGGTTCCATCCCGGATCATAATGAAACACCCCTCTTATACACGGGCACTTTCTTCCTTCTTTCCTCTCCTTCATCTCCCAGGGTCTCATTCCACACCCTGAAAAGTGTAATATGCAAAGGAGGAAATTTAGAATAATCAGGCCCACCAGGATGTGCTCGAAATGCACGGCTAGGAAAAAAGTCACGTCCCTAAATGTGTTCAGAATGGTTCTCTCGGTGGAGCAAATATATTTTATTCTCTCCTTCTTTCCCTCTGTCTTAACCAAAATACCATCTGACTTCTTACTCTGAGACAGAAGAGTGGGAATGCCAATGTGTAAGTACAATGTACGCCTAAAAATACTTGCGGACTGAAATTAAAAAAGGATCAAGTAACCCAACCATAATTCAGCTCTCTGAAGCTGAAAAAGGATATTGAATTTGACTGAGGTTTTCATGGTTTATATTTTCAAATAATGCTATCAAGACATACCTCCCTTGTCTCCAACTGGCATCTCTGAATATATGTCCCAAACCTTTCTACCTATATGTGCCTCCTCTAAAAATATCAGAGACCCTATATTCTCCTAGACACCCAAAAGACATCAGTCACCTCTGCTAGTTCGTGACTAATCATTCAGTAACATTAATTTTCATATAGACAAGAAGGAAGGAGGAAAAGAAGAGAGAGAAGGAGGTTAGGAGGGAAGGAGGGGAGAGACAGAGAAGTAGAGGGAAGACGGAATAAAAGGTAGTTATCCCTATAATAGAATATCATTCAGTCATAAAAATGAATGAAGTGATGATAACTTGCTATAGGTATAGGCCTTAAAAACACTACACTATACTAAGTGAAAGAAGCCAGACACTAAGCTCTACATATTGTATGATTCTATTTATAGAAAGTGTCTGGAATTGGCAATTCCATAGAGACAGAAAGCAGATTAGCAGTTGCTTGGAGCTGGGGAGAGGGAAAACAGAGAGACACTTCTAATGGGGACAGGTTTCTTTTAGGGGTGATTGTGTTTTGGCATTAGATCATGGTAATGGCTGCTACACAGCCTTGGGTCTAGACTAAAAGTCACCGGACTGTACACACTGAAAAGGCAAATGTTATAGTAATCCAATGATATCATGATAAAGAAAATACTTTGATTAAAAGGATGGAGAGAAAAAAGGGCATGCATTTGAGTAATCTTAAGTTCCTTCACATCTGATGCTCTTTCTTTTGGAGAGAGGACTTTGTCCTCCCTGGTGAGCTAGAAAACATATTATGTTTCATATGTCTTTTCTTATAATGCTGCAAGTTCTATAAAAGTGAGGATTCCATCCACATAGCGTATCACTGTATCCTCAGTGTCTAGCACATAAAAAGAGGCTTTTAATAAAAGATTTTGCTGAATGAGTAAAAAGAGAGGGTAGTGCACTGGAAGACTAGAAGGGAAATTACCACAGACTCTGAGCTACAAGATAATGTGGAGCTTTCTCTTCATTTAGTTTATCCAGCTCATTTTAATATGTTGCCACCTACAGTCAAGCCATTCTGGCTTTGTAAAACAAAGGCTTGTAAGCTTCTAGTGGTTTGCTGTCTTACACAAAGTAAAAACCAATGTCCTTTTAATAAACTTCAAACCCAATAAAATCCGTTTCACTCCTATGAGACTGACATCCTTGCTGTTGTTTGAAAAGCTAGACACATATCCACCTCAGGACCTTTGCATTTGCTGTTCCCGCTGTCTTGAATACTCACCACCCTCCTCTCACCTCCAGAAATCTGCATGGTTTACTGTCTCAGTTTTAGGACTTCCCCTAAATATTACCATCTCACTGTTGCTTTTCCTGGCTTCCTTATTTAAAGTTAGACTCCCTGACATTCCTTCTTGCCCTCTCTGTTTTAGCACTGCCTGTCTTACTTATTTACTGTTCACTATCTGTAACCTCCCACCAGAACAGAAGCTCCCTGAAGGCAAGGACTTCTTCTCCTGTATTGTTCACTGCAGTATCCTCAACATTTAGAACAGCCACAGAATAAATAACAATCAAAGGCATGAATGAATGCCTTCTCATGTTCATGTTTGACCACATGTCACATTTGGTTGTGTTTTGCCTTGGTTCCAGAGCATTCTGCAGCTCCTTTCTACAAGTCTTTTTAGAATATTCCACCATCTGCCACGTCTGCAACAGATCTCACAAGTGATTGAAAGTTTGAGCTGAATATAATCTATCAGTCTTATTTCCTGCCCCCACACATGCTCTAACTCTTCTCAATTTAGCAAGTCCCATTATACAGCAAGTTTAATTATAGAGGAGTGTAACAAAAGCAGTTCTATGTTGAAATAGCATTCACGTGTGCCCTCCGGAGTGGTATTCAAACTTATATGGCAGATTAGGGATATTATAGGATGTGCAAGAGACAGTGAGTTTCAGTTGAGCATCACTGTATTGAACTGGGGAGGAAATCAAACTGCTTCAGTTGTCAGGAGGGCAAGGAAAATGTCTTCCTAAAATACAGAGGTATTTTCTGGGAACCTGTCAGGAGGTAGTTCCTCATTCATTTATTCATTTGTTCATCCCACAGCTATTATCTAACATCTTTTATGGGATGGCCACTGTGGTGAGGCTATACAAAGGTAATTCATGATTTAGAAGAGATAGACCAGTAAATAGATAAATTACTCCAGAGTGACATGCACTGTTGTAGAAATATGGAAAATGATCACGTCTGCCCAGGTAAGTCAAGGTCATATTGGATCAGGGTCTGCAAGGCCAACTAAGAGTGATCCCAGTGAAGGAGGGCATTCTGGGTCAAGGCAGCAGCGCACACATGAGAAGGGCTGATACAAAGGGCAGTCTGGGCTGATGGGAAGAGTTCGGTGCAGAAAGATGCAGAAAGAAGGAACATGGTAGGATCACCCTGAAGATTTAGTTTCTAAATGGTACTTCAGAGATGGGAGAAAGGCAGGTCTTCTGGATCAGAAAGGACTTTCACTCTAAATTCCTCCCATTTGAAACATGGGTTTGCAAAAGGTCCCTTCCTACTTCCATGTCTACTGCTGGAGAGACTAGATTGAGTAGACAAGAGTGGATGAAATCATCAATGTTTCTAACCTCCAAATAACTTTTCTCTACACATTCTCAGATTAGAAATTCATTTGCATCAACACACACCTTTTAATTTGAAATTATCCTAGGAACTTGAAGCCAATATTAATATAATAAATAGAGAAATTTTCTAGTAGCAACAATGAAAAATAAGATGAAATGGGTGAAGATAACTTTAATGCCTTGTTAGCCCATTATTTCCAAAATGTTATCATTTCAACATATAATCAATATAAAAATTATTGATAACATAAAAAGTAAAAAATAAAAAATGAAAGTCATTTATCATCAACTGTGACCTAGTTAATCAATCAATCATTCCTCAAAGATTTAGTGTCTACAAGGAACTAGAACTTGGTGATATACGGGTAAGCAGGACACTGACCTTGTCCTCAGAAAGCTGAGAATGAATAAAATTGAGGACTGAGGAAATCAATATTTTGTCAAAAGAGGTCAGAGGATAGAGGGGATACTCCAGAAGCCAGATCTGTCTAGATGGGGGATACTGTGGTTGTCTACCTCAAATAACATGCAGGTCTCAACCTAAGGTCTGAACATCAAGGGCATGAGGAACATCATAAGCAAGAAGTAAGGAACAAAGGCACTTCTAGATGGGTGGTGAAGGAAAATACCTTTCTCTAGTCTCACGCGATTGCCATCTTTCTCTATCCACTTCTTCCACCAAGATGCTTCTGAAGTGTCAGCACTCCCTTGCCCCTTATTCAATATCCAGCCCGCTAGTATCAGGCCTTCCAAACACTCTACCGAGACTGTTCTCTAGACATTCAACCCTCCTGGTGAAACTCCAGTCCAGTGGGACAGTTTTGCCACCTGTCTGGATTTCCATGTTCCAAAGCCCTGACTGGTTTCTTTATCATTAGTCTTGAGCCCTCTAGTCTGTTCTCAAATAGCAAGCAGAGGGATTACACTGTGTATAGTTTACTCTGTCTATCATGTTCTGGCTTAAGACATAACTTCCCTGTCGCTTCAGGGATCAAATGTAATGCTGGAGGTCTGGTTGTCAAAGCTTGCCACAATCCTGCCTTGATCTGCCTCCTGCCCCTTTTGCTCCTCTCCACACTCCGGCCATGTTGAACCTCCTGGAGTGTCTGCACATGCTGTTCTCACTGCTTGTGGTGTCCTTCCTTGATCTTTGCCTGGCTAAGGCTTATGTATCCTCAGAGCTCAGTTTCAAAGTCCCTTCTTCCAGGAAGACTTCCTGGATCTTGATCCATGCTAGATCTCTTAGTCTTGGCAAGGCACTTCCACTATTTCTCCTACCCCAAAACTTACTATGGAGTAGTGGATGACCCTGTCTGTGTCTTCATCCAGGCTGTCATCTCCTTAGAAGTTAGGAGAGCCAAGCCTGATTTTTGGAACAGAAGATGCCTTAGCATTTTTAAATAAATGGATCAACTATTCTGGTGTCTTCATTAGCTGGCTATAACAGTCCACCTCTGCCTGACTTCCTCATATAAAGAAGTAACAGAGCAAAGACGGGGAAGAGGCTAGAGGGTGCACAAGGGACTGAGGTGATGGTGCACGGGTGAAATGGTGGTGGGTACTCCCTGAGGACTACAAATGATGTCAAATAAAATTAATAAAAAAAAAGAAGTAACAGAGAAAAGGACCAGAGTAGAAGATCTAGGCCAGTCTAGGCTAACTGGCTAGGTTGGGTCAGTTACTTGATTTTCTTTGCCTCAGTTTCCTCTTAATAAAACAGAGGTAGGGCCTCCCTGGTGGCGCAGTGGGTTAAGCAACACTATGAAGCAAACTACAGACTCTGCAGCACAAGTTCGATCCCTGTCTCCAGCCAGGGAGGCGACCCACATGGTGTAGCAGACCTCTCCTGCTTCACCCACTGCTCCCCTCAGCAGTGTGTTTCAGTCTATCTGCCTGTTCTGCTCCCCACTCTGTCTCTGGTGAATCCTCTCACCTCCCTGGGCTCTGGCCTATACCCAGCTCTTGTATGCATAAATAAATAAATCTTAAAAAATAAATAAAACAGAGGTAACAATGGTGTCATGATGAGGTTGGGTACATAGTAGTATTGATAAATGTTTGACAACTGACTCTTCAAGAAATAAAAAAGAACCATATAGCCAGCCAATTTTCATGGTGTAAACATGCCGACTCATAATTTCAAGTTTCAACTTGACATCACTGATAATCGAGCTTTTCCATCACATGAACTTAACTGATACAAGTGACCTGAGAGCAGAGGTAATAACACAATGCAACACATAATTGGGCAGTGATGAGCTGTAACTATTGTCTTTTTAAACTTAATTTCTAGTTCATAAAATTTAACTTTTTTATAATGGCAATGATTTTTTACAACAAGCTTGCAAAATTCCTGAAAATTAAACAATGGGCTCACTTGAGTTGGCATATATAGGCTCCATCAAACTCTCAAATGGGGCATCTGTGAGTAAGATGAAGGAACAGCTTACAACTCTCTGCTTCTCTTCCTGGGCCTGGAGGAGAAGTTTCAGCTACCTGCGTTAAGGAAGAGGAGGATGCCCATCTGGGCTTCAAGTACAAAATATGCCCTAGAATATAATCTGGCAGACCTTGAGCAATCCACTGATACCGTAATCCCTTTGAGCTCACTACCTTACCAACTAAAAGCACTCTGGAAAACCAAAGGGCTTTGGAACTTCAAACATTGATCCTAATAATCACAAACTAGTATAAAATAATATATCAACTCGTTGAAACTGCTAACTTATGTTATGCATCATATCTTATTATTTTAACATATCATTGTGATATTAGTCAATGTTTATTGTATATTGAACATATGAATCAAGCTGATCATTTCTTACAAGGATTAATTCATCTGTGATATCACATTTTTCAGCACACAGTATATTTCAGAAACTCCTACAAAAGTTCTATCATTATACTGTAAGTAAAATAGAATTTCAAGGTTCATTTATTTGGGAAATAGTATATCAAAATTATCTCCACAAGCTTCAAGAATTAACTTTTCTACTTGACACTCCATCCCCAAATGGGAAGCTCATGTCATACAGAGAGTTTATCTACCTTTACAGCTGTCCTTCCTTTAAACATCAAAAGTTATCACTGTCTGAAATGTTCAGTGGCCCAATTCCCTCTTAAATAGAATGGATTGCCAAAAGGTAAGAATACAAGGAAAACTTTTAAACTACATAGCAAAATGGTGATTCTGTGACCAACCTATCCTGTATGTGGTTTACCTTTTCACCTAAGGTTTGTATTTCCCATAGGTTGGGCAATTCAAAGTAAAGTATCCAAAGTCTGTAGAAGGCCACTGATCTCTGGGACACAGAAATATATGGAACTTAACAATCCAACCTCCTGATTTTCTAAGCTCTGTTACTGGATACAGTCAAACTATGCAAATAACAAAACAAAATACTTGGACTATCTTATTTTGTTCTGGTAGAAATGCTTTTGTAATTAAAATTTAACATGCCTCAACTGTATTTGAAAGTCAATATAAAATATGATTTTATGAAATAAAAGTGCATAGCAGTTAAGACACTACAGATGAAAAATATCTATTGGCATAAAAATCATATATTAAATTGCTCTTAGATTTTAGTACAAAGAAAAGATTAGATCAAGGCCTAACATTACCTCAAGGCAGAACATGCTTATTTTACTAAATTATGAGAGCCAGGTGACTCATATGTCCTTTATTTCCTTGACTGCCAGGAATCTCAAAGGTATACTTTGTTTTCAGCTGAGATAAAGACATTTAACTCTGGCTTTCTTAAATAATTATCCCTCCTCTTTTCATCACATGTATGTTTTACCTTTGGTTTGACAGTCCTATTGCAAATTTAATATTTATTTCATACCCTTCATATTTCTTTGAAAGCAGTCCAAGTATGAATAATTAATAAATGAATAAATGCAGCTTACTAGGTTCAGCTTAGCTCACTTTTGCATCTTCACTGTCCTTGTAAATACCAGCAAAACTCATTTTATTAAGCACCACTAAATGTCCTTATCATCACCAATAAAAAAATTATCAATTTCTACCTTTCAGACTAATAGAGAATTTAGTATAAGTACTTAAAATCAAATCTACAAAAAAAATGTAAAAGGTTTAGTTAAAAAAATTTCAATATTCTGTAATACTAGTAATGCCTGGATACTTTTAAACTACATAGCAAAGTGGTGATTCTGTGACCAACCTATCCTGTATGTGGTTTACCTTTTCACCTAAAGTTTGTATTTCCCATAGGTTGGGCAATTCAAAGTAAAGTATCCAAAGTCTGTAGAAGGCCACTGATCTCTGGGACACAGAAATCACTCTGCCTATCTCCCTCCCTCTTGCCCAACCATAAGGAAGAAGCATGGGAGGGTGTGAAAAGCAGGAGATCTGAATAATATTTATTTCACAAATATTATTATCACAAAGCAATAATTTATTATTTATTTTATTACTATTAGTATTTATTTTATAAATAAATATCACAAAGTGATAATCAGCCCTTGATAATGCAAGGCCAGTTCTGCTTTGAGATCCTGAGTCTCTTCACAAGATTGACCTTACTCATCTTTGGTTTTGATATAAACGGCATTCCCAGAGCTGGAAAGCATGGAGAGCTAAGAATGGAGCTGAATGGAAACTGAGTACAAAATAAGAAGAAGAAGAAAAGAGAGAGCTCTAGGAAATGAGCAATTACAGCCAAAACAAGCAAACAGACAGACAAACCAAAAACACAATAAGAACAAAAGGTCAAAGATAAACCAAAGGGATCATTGTGGGGAGGCGGGTTAGAGACCGGGATGGAGGCAGAAAGAGCTTGAGGGACGGAGGAGATGGTGCGCGGGGGGAAATGGTGGTGGGAACGCCCTGGGGACTACAAATAATGTCAAATATAATTAAATAAATTGAATTAATTAAAAAAAAGGAAAGTAGCTCAAGCCGACATCCCCTACTAGCAGCAGAATCTCCAGTGGGTCCCAGGCATCAGAGCCCCATGCCAATTTTGTTCTACTGAACCTGTTCATTCTGCAACTATCATAGAACACAGATAATTTTCCACTTTTTTCTTTGCTATTTTCATTCCCAGGCAAAAACAAAGGATAGAATTATATTCACATATACATTCTTTTTTTTTTAAAGATGTATTTTATTTATGCATACAAGAGCTGGGGTACAGGCCAGAAGGCATGGGCAGTGAGAGGATCCACAAGAGACAGAGTAGGGAGCAGAACAGGCAGACCGACCGAAACAGACTGCTGAGGGGAGCAGCGGGCGAGGCAGGAGAGGTCCGCTCCTCCATGTGGGTCCCCTCCCTGGCTGGCGGCAGGGATCGAACTCGTGCTGCAGTGGCTGCGGTTTGCTTCATAGGGTGTTGCTTAACCCACTGCGCCACCAGGGAGGCCCCCACATATACATTCTTGTCATCCATTATCCTCATCGTAAATCATCGAAACAGGACTTAAGTAACAATTATATGCTGTAATTGATGTGAATACACCAAGATGTAAGAATGATGGAGGGAGACATGAATAAAATAATTGGATTAAAAAATTTAAAAGTTATATGTATATTTAAAATGTCCATTCCTTTCAAGTTTTAGGTAAGTGTTTAAACACTGTCTAATATTGTCTAGAGGAAAAAATATATACCAAAATCCCACCTAACTCCAGTTATTCTCTGGACACCTGATCAGAGGAACAGGAGTGCAGTGGATAATTAAAGCAGCTGTAGGTCAGATAAACAGAGTAAGAGCAAAGTGGAGAGGACAAAGGCCTGCTACTTTTTTTAAGTGAAATTGATTGATAGCTTTTATTTTTTTTTATTTTTTTTATTTATTTATTTATTTTTGAATATTTTAAAATTTACATATACTTGCCATTAATTGTAATCCCCATGTATTCCCCATCACCATCTCACCAGTGCACCATCACCTCAGTCCCTCGTGTT
>JAGFMF010011958.1:7417611-7476514 GCA_019455555.1 Galemys pyrenaicus | reverse complement strand
TGCCTGTTCTGCTCCCCGCTCTGTCTGTGGTGAATCCTCTCACCCCCCATGCCTCTGGCCTGTACCCCAGTGCTTGTGTGCATAAATAAATAAATCTTTTTAAAAAAATGCTACTTCCTCATCACACCATAGAACAGAAAATGTATAATCCTCGAACTTAGCAAAGTAAAAGGAAATGATCCAAGTAGCAAGGGATTGATCTTCACAGACAGTCACATCTCTGGTCCTATCGGGCACCACCTACCTACTGCCCCCCAACCCAGCCGGCCGCCTCTCCCCACTGACTGAGCTGTGCAGGGCCAGTGAAGCACACACCCAGACAAGAACGACACAGACCCAGAGAGAAGTATCCCAGGATCCTCCACTTCTGCACATCGGTTTTCAGGTTTTCCCTTTCATTTAAATGGTAGTTTATTTGGGGGCCTCCTGGTGGCGCATGGGTTAAGCAACGCACTATGAAGCAGGCCGAAGTCACTGCAGCACGAGTTCCATCCCTGTTGCCGGCCAGGGAGGGGACCCACACAGCACGGCAGACCTCTCCTGCCTCGCCCGCTGCTCCCCTCAGCAGTGGATTTCTGTTGATCTGCCTGTTCTGTTCCCGGCTCTGTTTCTGATGAATCCTCTCACCCCCCACACCTCTGGCCTGCACCCCAGTTCTCGTATGTATAAATAAATAAATCTTTTTTAAAAAGAAAAGAAAAGAAATGGTAGTTTATTTCATTGCAAACTGGAAAACTTTCTTGTAATATCTTTGTGAGTTGTTTTTCCTCCTTGATTGAATGGGACGGTGACAAATCTTTAGTGTCAATTGAAAGTGCTGTCCCTTTAGGGCTAACATAGACCTGCCCCACACGACAGGTTTATGAACAGGTAGATGAGCAGAATTCAGGGTATAGCAGAGTGTGTGTGCACCTGTGCATGTGTGTATGTGTGCATGTGTTTGTCTGTGTGGCACATATGCAGGAGCTGGGATTAGAAGTAGACATCCTCCTGATGACTCAGATATCAGGACCTTTGGGTCAGTGATGCATGGGCTTAATGGCATAAGCAAGGGACAATATTTATCTGGCATATCACCCCCAGTTCTAGAAATCTCTCTACTAGTACTGACATTTTTATAAGGTTCTATTTCTCCATCTTGCAATTAAGTGCCCAGAACCTTTTCCCTCTTTTATTCTTGAAAGGTCCACACAGGGAAATCCCTCCAAACAACTTTCAAAGTTCTCAGGAGATAATAGATAGTCTACAGCTACCCATCCAAACTAAGAGGTTCTAACAAATCAAACCCCAGATGATATAGTAATATGAACAATTCTCCAGCAAAATGAATTGCCCATATCTGAAAAATGTAGGGGGAAATGTAGCAATCTGGTCTCAAGAAGAACGAATAAAGAAATGTACTTTCCAGAAATGTTCAGGCTTCAGATCCTGGGAAAGAACTTGCATCTTCTCAATGAACTCTTCTGATTAAAATTATAATCTCTGTCCAAGTAAACCACAATCAAGATTTCTCCTCAAAGGAGAGAACATCAAGAACAACAGTTTTGTCGAGAATCTCAGCTACTAAATAAATTGGGGACTAGAACCCCACGTAATGAGGGTTAAATGTCAGCCCAGCCAGACAAGTCAGAATTGCTCTAATAAGCTGAGAAGTTCTGATTTTTCATTCAGAGTTTCCTATAATTATGTGAATGGTAGAAGCTACATCTGATATAAAATCATCAAGAAATGCATTTAAATGAAACCTGGTTATTTCATTCACTTTCCAAGATCTTGTTTTCCAAATTTTTTTAATCTTTTTTTTTTCCTTTAGACTTGGGACCTTCAGAAATGTCCTTTGGTTTTAAACACTAGAATTCTAAGGCTTCCCAAGATCATACTTAAATGATTGAATGACTTCCTCTTCCTCTGTGTAAAAAGTCTAGCCATATAATCTGTGATAACAAAGAGTCTGTATTACTGAACACCAATAAACTTTCAGGGTAATTTAGTGCAGACTCCAATAACTATTTCCATTACAACTTGGCTAATGACTGAGTGGATTATATTGGCCTAGAAGATGTTTTTATATGACTTTTTAAAAACAGCATAATATAGCATTAATGGATGAGCATTACTTTAGTCACTGTAACAACCAAGAATAGCTAATGAGTGACTTGCTACACTGCTTATGTCACAGGAGATGCGCCAGCACCTCAATACTCTACAACAGCAACCCAATTCCTAACCCTCCACCTAAAACTAGACATAGAAAAGTTGTTCTAGTCAAACTTCCAGCCATTATTATAATAAAACACTACTGTTCTCATTTATCTGTTCCATTCCTACCGTCAAGTTGTGAGAATTATAATTAACGTCAAGTATTTGACTTTTTCATGCTCCACCACCCCCTTTTTGCCATCTGACAGGTGTCACTGACTTGACACACTGCTCTGTTACACCACTTCGAAATCCTTGCAGTGAACAACACCTTTCTTCCAATGCCCTGATTATTATGTACATTATAAAGTGAAAATGTTCTGTTTCTTGATTTCCCAGCACTGTGATTAAATGATGCTTATAGCATACTCGTCTTTATTCATTAAGGATAAGAATTAAGTTTTAAGTGCCACCATGTATGATCTTTATCTGAAAACCTAAAAGAATGTCCTTAAGCAACTAGTTTGTGATCTTTCTAAAACAGAGGTAAGTACCATCATTTAGGACTGGCATACACACAACTTTCTCAAAGATGAAAAATGTTTGTCTATTAATGTTTGTCTCATCAAAGATGAGAGGAAACATTTGGTGGGATGAATCTTAGAGAGATTCTCTTTGAAATTCAGATAAAACAAAATTTTTTTTTCTCAAACTATGAAATAATGATATTGTACAGAATTTAAAAAAAAAGGAAACCATCACTGTTAAGGTAATTAGACTTCCTAAGATTTTGTTGAGATCTTAAATTTCCATATACTTTCAGTGCAATATATTGAGGAATAAGCATTTTTAATAAAAGTTGAATTTAACTCTGAGTCCAAAACTTAATAAGCTGAGCCCTGACTCAACAATAATTCTCTCATTACAATTCTGACAAAATAAAATTTCAAATGCAGAATTAATAAGTTAGAGGACTCAACTGAAATTCTGAACATTATTATCCAGAAAAATATTTTGTGAACCATGGATTCTAACAGATATTCAATTCCTTACTTACGTACAATGAAATTCCTTTTTAAAAATACTGCTATTTCATAGCTGTTATTAATTACTTTTTGTTTTCCATTGAGTGTGTACTGCTGAATAAGTGCAGGAATTCTGTTTGCCATGTTAAGACCTGCAACACTAAAAGTATTTTGAGTATCAGTCATGATGGCAATTCCTGTATAAAAGCGTCTTAAACGGAACATCATTTTTGAGATCAAACTCCACCATCACAAAAATGGCCATGTTGCAATAAAAATTGTGCAACATCACAAAAAAATAAATAAATAAATAAAAAATAAAAATACTGCTATTTCAATGACCATATCTAAGGAAAAAGGGCCGGACTTCTCTAGAGATATTATAACTTATAAATTTTTATCAGCTCCTTAGTAGTATGTGCTATGTAAGAAAATATGTTGACTCATGGATGCTTGTGAGGGTTATTTTATTTTTAGCAAGGAAAGTTAAGAATAGGTTTTTATATTTATATAATGTCTATCACACAAGCATATGAGAAAATTTCACAAACAACATCTTGCGTTATCTCTCAATAGTCACAGGTGGGAAGAAAAAAGTCAAATTGCACAGTAGTTTGCACAGGGGAGAATGAGGCCATCAGAAGTGTGACAAATGATCAGATTCTTTCTGGTGCCTCAACTTCCTGTATGGAGAGTTTGCACCTGGCAAATGCATTCTGAAGATACAGAATAGGATTATGGGGGCAGGGCAGGGTAGAAACTGAGCTAGAGAATAGTTCCGTGTTCTGTGGGGTTGTCTGGAGTCAGGCATTAAATGCCGGCTGCATTGGGGAATCCTACTAAAAACATTTCTGTTCCGAAGGGTTCAAATCCCACCACTGTCCCTACAGGCTACCTGTGACTTGAGCATCTCCCTGGAGGAGTTCTTTAAAGAGGGGTCTCTCCTCTAGGGAGAAGTAATCCAGTAACCCTGATTCTACCTCATTGTCATAATAGCACTTCTATTACTATTACACACAGGCACAGAACACATTACAATTTACCAAACACGGGCCTCCCTGGTGGCGCAAGGGGTTGAGCACCACACTGTGGGGTTTCTGCAGCCACTGCAGCATGAGTTCGATCCCCAGCCAGGGAGGGGACCCACATGGTGCAGCAGACCTCTCCTGCTTCGCACGATGGTCCCTTCAGCAATGTATTTCGATCGATCTGCCTGTTGTGCTCCCAGCTCTGTTTCTAGTGAATCCTCTCACCCCTCCCCACCTCCCACGCCTCTGACTTGTACCCCAGCTCTTGTATGTATAAATAAATAAAATCTTTAAAAAAAAGAAATTACCAAACATGTTAACCCACATTATCTCATTTAAGTCCCACAGCCCTGTTGGCATTACATTCCATTTCAGAAGTGAGCACTTGGAAGGTTCAAGAGTCTCAAGTCCTGCTCCAAGTCTATTGGTCTTTCTTTAACCTGTGGCATTCAGCTGTCTGGCTTTCTGTCAGTACAGTAAACACCCAGAGTCCCTGCTGCACGCCAGACATGCTGGATGCAAGGGGAAATCCCACTGAAAACATTTCTGTCCCCAAGTCTTCAAATCCTGCCACCATACAGGCAACCTGTGACTTTATCATCTCCCTTCTCTCATGCCAGGAAATCGACAATAAACCCAGGCCTGCTTCCTGCATCCAGCCACCCTGAGCAGGTCCCTTGGCTCTAAGACAAGGAGAAGGGAATCAGCCTTACCGAATTCACCAAGCAGAATAAAGCAATATAATTAACGTGGAAGTGATTTGAAAACTGCAAAGAGAGCTCTACAACCTGGAGGTGTTGCTATTAGCAGCTCACTGGGAAGGAGTGTCAATGTGCCTTTAACCTGATAAAAGCCAAAGGCTGCTGAGATTCTGAGCCTCTTGATAATAGAGGGAGTGCTAGTAGGAAGCAAGGAAGGGAGGGATGAAAGACTCAAGCTCCTCACTGACATCATAACTAAATCTTTGTGCCCTCACTGGGTTAAAGCTCTCTGGACACTAAGTAGCATGAAAACAGAGAGCTCTAAACACATCAGCATACAACCCATGTTAAGGGCAGGGCTGACAAAAACATTGGGTAAAAAGATAGCTACAGAAGACCTACAGGTCCTAGTCAGGTTCAAGTCTGAAGGAAACTGACCAGTTTATTGGGTTTTGAATTCAAACCCCTGATGACACCAGGAAATGAAGCAGGGGTTACCTTTGAATCACTGTAGCTGTAATAATTCTGGAATTTCTTTAATGTTTTTTTCATTTTGCATCTCCAAAATTTGGATTTTTGCAATGGTGGACCATGATCGTCAATGCTCTGTCTTACTTACAAGTATGTCAAATCACAGTGCATCTTAAAATCAATGGCACATTGAATCTAATTAATTACATGGGATATTTTCAGTTGCTCAGCTGGTTCAAATGGCTGCTTTCTAGTCGTGAGGAGTGACTGTGTTGTCTGCAGAGAATTGGCCATGGGGCAAGCTGTACTCACCTCTGGAGTCACCTTTCCTCCACACTTAAGCCTGCGGGTCGTTAAAGTAGACCCTGTCAGCTCTCTGTTCCTGACTCCTTGGCTGGCTCGCCTTAAAGCTGACTTGACTTCTTGTCAAAGCTGTGCAAACAATGAAGCTTCCAGTTCAAGCCCTGCCCCTGCTACTGTCTAGATCTGTCCATCTCTGATTCAAGAAGATCATGACAAGGCTGAACTTGGATGAACATAAGCAAAGTTGTGAATTTCCTGACTGGCTGGCCCACTGCCACTGGTGTTTCCAGTTCGTTCTTATCCTCAGAGTCAGAGTTTGGCCTGGCCTGTTTTCTGACCACGACAGAAAAATTATAGGCAGCCCACCCTGCCTCACGATCTACTTTCAGCAACCACTTCTACAACAAAAGCAAGATTCCTGGGGCCTCCCTGGTGGCGCAGTGGGTTAAGCAACGCACTATGAAGCAAACCGCAGCCACTGCAGCACGAGTTCGATCCCTGCTGCCAGCCAAGGAGGTGACCCACATGGTGCGGCAGACCTCTCCTGCTGTGCCCGCTGCTCCCCTCAGCAGTGTACTTCTGTTGATCTGACTGTTCTGCTCCCCACTCTCTGTGGTGAATCCTCTCACCACCCCCACGCCTCTGGCCTGTACCCCAGTGCTTGTATGCATAAATAAATAAATCTTTTTAAAAAAAAAAGCAAGATTCCTCTCCAATTCTGACCATTTGAACCTACCCCACTGCAGTGCAATTCTAGGATGACACTGATCTCCCAAAACCTTTCATATATGACACCTGTAAAGAGGAAACATGGTTTTCTCTAATATGAAAAAGTTTGTATAAAATATGGTATTTACAAGGAAGAAAACAGAAATGCTAAGTCTCAGGAAGAATCAAAAGGAAATGGTCAAGTCATGGAAGGAAGGGAGGGAGGGAGGGAGGGAGGGAGGGAGGGAGGGAAGGAGGGAGGGAGGGAGAGAGGAAGGTTACTCACATGTAAAACTATGTGGAGAATGTCCATGTGGAGAACACCTAGGGATTGCTTTAATTTTTCACATCAAAATCACTTTGAACATCATATTTTAACTATCAGGTTATTTGGTGCTGGTCCACAGCACTGTTTTATACACACACACACACACACACACACACACACACTATCCTTCCTGAAAAGCTTAAACTGTGAATAAAAAATATTTTTGAATCAAAAACCAAATTAAATTAATAGAATCAATTATCCCCTTGGGACCCATTTCTTTTTTCCTTTTCGAAACTTGATTTTCACTTCTTTCATAGACCAAATTTCAAAGGTCTCTCCGTAGGAGCCCACCTGAGCCCAAACTGAATATATTGTAGTTTACCCCAGTGTTCTTTCCCCCCTCAAACCAAAACACCAGCCAACGAGTTTCAAAGAAAATAAGATTGGTTCATAATTTTTTCCGGAATCCATCATGTTTTTTTTAATGAGTTTCCCCCTCCCCATGAAAGGGTTCCCAAAAGATCAGTTAAACAAGAGACAAATAACCAGGCAAGATATTCCTTAATAAGATCCTTAAAAATTATCTTTAATTGATGCCAAATATGAACAGATCATAAAGTGACAGAAGCAAGTAAAATTGCATAGATGAAAACTATGCGCTTCAATTAGGTTCTCAATCCCTAACATTCAACGTCCTCTACCTGACAAGTTCAACAGTAAGGGCAGGGGAAATGCACGGTGGGTGAAAATGAGACATCCTTAACTCAAGATGGAAGCAACCGGCAAACTCAAGGAATGAAATAGTGCTTTTTCAGTATCAATGGTTTGTTGTCCTGATGGTGCACTTTACACTAATACTAGTCAATTTTTATTTTGAACCTTGGTAATGCTTGCCTTTCATATTCGAGGTATGTCATAGAAAGTTCTGGCTGTCTACTTACGGCAGCTGCAGAAATGGTTCCAAAACAGTGCACTGAAGAGAAGAAAGGCGCTTCTACAGGTTTCAGAGAGGAGATAACTTTGGACTTGGAGTATTTTGCAAAGGGTTTCATGTTTTATTTTGTTTTGCTGCCTTACACCATTTCTTCCTCTTATATGATTACAGTACAAAACTTTTCTATCCTTTTGGAAATCTCTTGTCATAAAAAGTCAACTCCTAGTGAGCTCCTAAATGAAATCACTGTGATGAACACTAATCTCCTTAAAGCTAAGAATCCTGAGCGAAGCAGGTCCCCTCTCCTTACTTACACACTAAGCTTCCAAGGGAAGCCCAGGCCCTTTCGCTAAAGAGGAGTCTGGCAATCAGTCAAGACTTCTAAACCTAACACCTATACCCTGAATCAGTTCACACAGTGACCAAAGTAATGGAATGGTTTCAGTTAACAACTCAGCCTCTGTTTGCTTTGTTACAAAAATGATAAGTAATGTACATTCTTCTAAGGTTTACCTGAGTCATGCTGGACATATTCGCATATACCCTGAAATTCCACGATAGAAATACAAATATGAATACAGTGGATGAGAGGCCACCTCCTGAGATCATCATCAACCTGGGTCCTGTTTGGTTGAAAATTTTAGTTGATTTGTCATCTTGAAATGAAAACACGCATAATAGATCTCATCCTTTCTTGAGAAAGCGGGAAGATAAAACGACTGCTTTGGAGTTTATATTCTTTCTAACAATTTTATACTATGGATGGTTACCACCCACCAATTCTCACCACTCCCAGGAATAAGTCGTTCCTGGAAGAAAATGGGGAATCGCCTTCTGCTGATATTCTCTTTCTCCTTTCTGTTCAATCCAATCTACCAATGAAGGAATTCAATTGTAAAGCTGTTTTGAGGTCTCCTGCAATAAGTTAAGAAACAATTTTTCCTGACTCTTCAGATGTTAACTAATTTGAAAAGTCTGTACCTACACACGTGTGAAGAAGGCCCTTGATAGACTAAACCCAACTTCTACTTAAAGATATCCTTCCTCACTTATCGCTTACATGTATCATTGTTAATTCTCAAATGAGTCAAGTCTTGTGATGTCACTTGTGTTTTGGTTCCACCAGCGTGGAGTCAAAACCAACCACACCCTTTCCTTTTAAAGAAATGACTGTCCACCAGACGTATTCCAGGGAAAGAATTTGCTACCAGTTTATTTGACTTTGCTAGGCTAACTCACTAACATGCTCCCAATGAACTGTCTGAAGTGATAATCAGAGCTGAACTCTCAAGGGGAGCAAGGGAGGGCTGGGCACAGATGGGGAAGAGGAGATGCAAAAACAAAACCTTTCCTGGCTGCAATCTGTCTTCCAGAAATCTGAGGACAAAGGAAATTAATGTCTTTGGTCTCTCTAATTCAGATTACTTGAGGTGAGTTAACCACTTCAGAGATTCTGGGATGGCTAACAGCCCTGGTGAGACCCAACCCTTCCACTGCCACCCTATTGAACTAGGGCCCCAACACATGGAAGAGCTGAGTTATGGCTATCAGCATGTCAAAAGTCTTCTCCTTCTGGAGAAAACAAGTATTAAGGACAGGAGCCACGAGAGCTCAAGGCCTAGGAAGGGGATGGAAAGGTAAAAAGCCCAATAAAAGAAATATAAGTAAACCAAAAGATAGTCATTCCTCAATAGGCAGTTTTGTTAAGTGCACCTTCAGGTCTACAAAAACATTTCAGCACACTGCAGTGCAAGGGGTAGGAGCTTCGTCAAGCTCTGCATGCCTATGCTACACGAATAGTCCCTGTACTCCATTCTCATGACTTGGTTGCAATGAGCTTCAGATGGATAAGCAGCATTCATTTCCCCCATACCACCCAAATCCATAACAACAACTCATCCCCAGTCCCAGGCTGACAGGCTCCCTGCATGCAGCATTTTTTCCTGTAACACATGCAGAGGAATCAAGCCCACCCCGCATGGCGCTATGAGAGGTATACCAGTTAGCCAGAGTCAATCTGCTCAGTCTTGGTCCCATTTTCTCATCCTCTGACCCATCCATCCCACAGTACCGAGTGGATTATTGCTGTTGACAGAGCGCAGCGTTTCAAGTTCTGTGTGTCCTAGACCTCAGAGTCTAAATAAAAGACCAGACATTCCCAGAGATTTGGGGGAGGTTGGCATTTTTTCCCAAGTGGGGACTTTTAAGCAGGGAGAAGAGGAATAACCAGGATGAGTCAAAGTTCAAAGGAGAAGGAAACATCACTGGGGAGGGCTGAATGCCCTGTGGTCAGATGCTGTGCAAACCTTGACCTTCACCTTCCGTAATGTGTTACATTCATCTTACAGAGTCACAGAAGCCACACAAGCAAAGAAAATAGCCATGTTCTTTCTTGCAACGGAGTCAAGCCAGCCTGGGTGTAATTCTAGTTCCTTGGTTTATTGCCTCACTGCGAGTGCTAGAAGAGGGTGGGAGAAGGGATGGAAGTAACAGATTTCCAGAAGCAGCAAGGCAGGAATGTAAGGTGGACAGCGGCAGGTGGCCACATGCTCAGTGCGGAATGAAGGTCACCACCTTGGTGTCCTCGCAAAGGCTGTGAGTGCCTCTCTACAGGTGGACAGCTGCTGGCCCCAGAGGCCCGTGTTATGTGGTTCTCTTTCAACTAAGCACAGGGTTCCCACTGTACTCCAGGCTGGTAGCAGGAAGGGAAGGGCATCAGCAGTTATATGCTCAGCCTGTCAAATGACCTCTGGGGGGGAAGTTTATAAGAGCCCACAGGATACTCTGAAGGAGTAGGCCAGGAGGGAAGGCCTAGGAGAGGCTATGAACTGGGTGTTCTCATGTCCACAATGACGGTTGTAAAGATCCGAGATTTGCAAAGCACTGCTGCTAGCAGAGGCGGAATAAGGAGACGTGGCAGGACACCTCAACTGAGGAAGCCCTGCAAGTCTGGAGTGGCCCTGGAGAGAAAACAAATTCCCCCAAAAGTTTATCTTGGCTTCTGGTGGAGGAGAGGATAAGACCAAGTTCACAGTTCATGTCCACTTTGAAGATGGGTCTCAGGTTCCAGGTTACATCCTGCAAAGGGACCAAGTCCGGTGGAAGCCAGAAAGACAGCACCCTCCTGGATCTCTCCCCTCTCTCCGGGGTTCGGGGTGGTGTGGGCTTCTCACAGTGGTGAAGTGAGACAAGGGGAGGGTGGAAAAAGAAAAAGCAAAGTATCTGTGCCCCAACCCTTCCTCCCTTTGTTACATAACTTCTCAGCTGTGTTAATGGAGGCACTTTCTGCAGCTCACTGTGGGTACAGGATAAAGGCACTAAGCAACTATTAAATCAATTGGTTGAGTTTCTTCAGGGAGCCTCAAGGGGGAGGGCCGAAGTCTCTACAGACCTCAAGTTATGACTGCAAAAAGAAATCAGCTCTGCTTTGGATGCATACAATAGATAAACAATTTCATTAACATCCTAAGAATGCACCAATAAACATGCAGTATTGCACCTTTTTTTTGTTTGTGTGTTTGTTTTGCTTGTGTTTTATCTTCAGCTAAAAAGAATACTTGTTCTTAGGTGTTAGTTACTATATATACCTTGATGACTTATTTAGTTTTCCATAAAGCTTCCCTTTAAGGGATGGGCATATTGGTCCTCTCTCTGCCTACACCTGCACAGAAACCTGACATTTCCCTGAGCAAAGGCAGGAAAATTGACTGAGTGCCCCCCACCCCCACCCCCCATTATTTCTTTTGGGCTTATCATCCCACAAACTTGTAATTTTTATTCTTTTTAAAAATTTTTTACTGAAATCATGCATTAACTAATTCACCTTAATCAAAGAGGCCATAATGCTGAATAAGAGAACATGCTTTGAGCTCCAAAAAGTTATTTTTCCCATCTGACTAACATATGCACTTAAATACAGTACTTTATTTACTAATAAAATTGTTAATAAATGAAAGAGTGCACTTTTGGTGAATGCAAATGAAAAAGGATCTATTTTTAGAAGAGTCAATTCCAAAGTAAGCTTATCCCCTATTGTCTGAGTTAATGTTCTCAGCATGCGATTATAAAATAAATATCAGATTCAAACATGCTTACATTTAACTCCATTTGTGCTCTCTTGCAATAAGGAGGCTAAAGTTTTACATCCAGTTCTGGAGGCCAGGAGTCAGGGTGCAGGGCAGGTAAGAAAAGACCTGTTTGTTTGGCTCATCTGCAGTTGAGAAATTTAGCAGCACCGCAGATGACTCAGTTAACTTAATTCAGTTATCTTTTTCTTAGAGAATAGTTTGGATTCGTAGGGGCTTGGGGCAGAGGGAAAAATCCCTACAGACCGGGACCAGTGTCAGATTTGTAAGGTGCTTTGTGAACCAGTCTTATGTAATTTGGGTTGTTTTTTTTTTTTTTTTTCACCTTGTAATATGCAGTTCGATTGATCAAAATAGAAACATTTGTTCATTTCCCTGTTTGGCTGGTATATCATGATACATATAATACATCGGATGCACTGTCTAAAATGTTCTGTGCAGTTAGTAAAGATTTTAAATTGAAGTCCCATGCAAATTTTAATTTTATATTTCTAGGTGATCATCTGATTTTCAGTTAAAAGAAAAAAAGTTAAGCCCGGGGTTAAAAAGCTTTCCGTATAGGGACACATATGAATCTTATTTTACCTAGACTAGCTCATGAACTGAATTTGTGTTTAATCAGTCTTAGAAAATACACTTTCTTTTCCCCTTTTTTAATAAAACGAAAATAGTTCCTTTTTTCACATATCTCAGAAGCTTCTGCTTTGCCACCCCCCGAAATCCGCAATGCAACAATGCATTGACAGTTAAACAGAGCATTCGAAGACTATTTAGTATTTACAAAGTGTGACCTGGGTCACTAGGGGTTTTGTTTAATTTTTTAAGTCTTTCACGCTAACTGGGACTTTTCTGTTTGCTTGCTTGCTTTTTACACATCGGTCAGTAGCTTGCTCTTATTAACACAGTTTTGGTTAGCTGTGGTGCAATTGCCAGTTCTGATATTGCCCTGTCTATAGTGGGCTATGCTATTATTCATATCCTCTTCGATCTCCATGTACTCAGATTTGCTGATAGTAGAGGAACTGCGTCGACTGAGGTCACTGTCAGAGGCTAAGTTAGGGGAGCTAACATGGAGCAACTGAGCCTGCTCTTCCCCCTCAGTTTCTCGGTGGTAGAAATAGTTGAAATTGGACACAATGACAGGTACGGGCAGGGCAATTGTCAGCACACCGGCGATGGCGCACAAGGAGCCCACGATCTTGCCTCCAATTGTCACAGGGTACATGTCACCGTATCCCACAGTGGTCATGGACACCACCGCCCACCAGAAAGCATCGGGGATACTGGAGAAGTGCGACTCAGCTTCTTCCGCCTCGGCAAAGTACACTGCGCTAGAAAACAGTATGACCCCGATGAAGAGGAAAAAAATAAGCAGCCCTAACTCCCTCATGCTAGCTTTGAGGGTCTGGCCCAGGATCTGCAGGCCCTTGGAGTGGCGGGAGAGTTTGAAGATTCTAAAAACCCTGACCAAGCGGATGACCCTGAGGATGGCCAGCGAAGTGGCCTGCTCACCCTTCTGGTTCCCTTCCTGCTCTGCTATCTCGGTGCCTAGGGTGATGAAGTAGGGGATGATGGCCACAATGTCGATGAAGTTCATGATGTTTTTGAAGAAGTCCGTCTTGCTGGGGCAGGCGAAGAAGCGCACCACCAGCTCGAAGGAGAACCAGATGATGCACAGGGTCTCCACGATGAAGAAGGGGTCCGTGAAGATGTTGGAAGTGTAGATGACCGTGGTGTTGTCAATTCGGTGGAGGGTGCCCGTGAAGTCCTTGTCATCTTTCAGCTCGGGGAGCGTCTCCAGGCAAAAGATGACGATGGAGATGAGAATGACCATGACAGAGACGATGGCGATGACCCGGGCGGGCCCTGAGCTTTCGGGGTACTCAAAGAGCAGCCACACCTGGCGCTGGTATTCCTTCTCCGGCAGGGGGCGCTCCTCTTCTTTGATGAAGCCCTCGTCCTCCCGGAACTTCTCCATGGCCTCCTCCCCCAGCTCATAAAATTTGATCTCCTCGGAGAACATGTCCAGGGGCACGTTGACGGGCCTCCGCAGCCGGCCCCCCGACTGGTAGTAGTAGAGGATGGCGTCGAAGCTGGGCCGGTTGCGGTCGAAGAAGTACTCGTTCCTCAGGGGGTCGAAGTAGCGCATGCGTTTCTTTGGGTTGCCCAGCAGCGTGTTGGGGAACTGCGCCAGGGTCTTGAGCTGAGTCTCGAAGCGCAGCCCGGAGATGTTGATCACCACGCGTTCGCAGCATTCGTGGTCGTCGTGGTCGGCCGGCCGCGGGTAGCTGCCCTCCTGCGTGTGGCCCGGGGCGGCCGAAGCCTCGTCCACGTTCTCCCCAGACATCACCGTCATGATGAAAGCGGGGGGGCAAGGGTTTGAGGCCAGGAGTGGACCCGAAGTGGGAAGGAGCTAGGGAAGAGGGGTGGGGGGGACCCAAGCGCCCCCCCCACCGGAGTGCACGTCTGCCCCACGCTCAGGGGGAGGGGCTTCGAAGCGAGGCGATCCGGAGATCTGCGACTTCGCTCAGTATTACCTTCCCCTCCACCCTGCCTGGTCCTCAGTTTGGACTCCCCTGGCCTGCAGCCCGGGATAGAGCTTTTTGCCCGCGGTTGGGGCTGGGGGTGGGGAGTTGGTACTTCTTTCTGCTCCGAGGTGCCTTAGCGCAGTGCCATTCTAGGGGACAAGGCCACGGCTTCGGGAGTTACCCTGGCCTCCCCTCCCCTCCGTCAGCCCTCCTAGGACCGGGTGCAGAGCCAGCTCAGCAGATCCCCTCGCCTGCCACCCCCTCTGCTTCTCCTCGGCTCTCCCCCCTCCTACCCCTCTTCGCCTGCTGCCTTCTAAGCTCCCACCGGGGCGATCGATGGACGCTGCAGAGAAATAGAAAGTGATACGGGAGTAGAAAATCAGAAGCATTCAGATGGGACGGACCCACAGACACCGAAGAGCACAGACCTCCAGCTTTTTTTTTTTTTTAAGCACTGGACTTTTGCTAGCGTTTTTACATACACACAGACAGACAGACACACGCAGACACCCGGAAATCCAAGTTTGGGGCTCTTCCATCCCACTTTCCCCAATGCCCAACAAGCCGATCTGTTTACAACTTCGTTAAACTAGAGATCGGGAAAATTGCCTAGAGACACTGGGGAGTTCCAGGTCCCAGGCAGCAACCCCACACTCCCAGCTTCTCCCACCCGCGCGCCCCAACCCCCACTTCTGCAGCCCCGAACTGGGGAGCCCCCTACCTGGCCGGCCGGCTTGGCGCAGGGGCGGTGCTGAGTCGGCGGAGATCCCGAGTCGGAATGCGGCAGGTCGCCTTTGCGGTACCCGGCGGGGGCCGCGGCCGCAGCAGCATCCGAGAGGCACCAGGGCAAACTCTCCGCCCTCACCCCCTCGTCATACGCCCCTTCAGCTGGACAATCGCTCGACTGAGCCGCTACCGCGGCAAGGTCCGTTCCCTACCCCCATTCTCACCCGTTGCCTGCAACCTGGAGACGCCGTCCTCTCGCTGGTGCAGGGAGTTCCGGAGGATGCGGGCGGAAAAGCAAAATGCCACCCTCTCCCGAAGCGCTGAAGCAAATGACGATAAACAGCACTCTCGCCCCCTCCTAACACTATGAGAACCCTTGATTCGATCCCGAAGGAGGCGGGCGAGCGAAAGCCGGGATCTACATGGCGCTCGGGTCTCCCCGGCTTCCCGCACTCCTGCCCGCACCTTGCCGGGGCTTCGCGGCGCGCCGGGAGCGGCTAGGCGCTCGGAGTGGGGCAGGGTGCTTGCGGCCGCAGGTCCGCTCGGTCCATTTCTGGGCGCTGCAAGATCAGCAGAAACCTGAGAAAGCGCCTGGAATGCGCAGCAGCGATTGGCCCACCCGGGCGTGGGTTGGGGAGGGCGGGGGAGGGCAGGAGCGAGGAGGTAGATGGAAAATATGAGGGGGTGGTTTGGCAGAGGGGGGTTGTCATTCAGTTCCCACCCTTGCCAGCACAGCTTTTTCCTTCTCCTGCCAGAAAACCCGACCACTAATTCTATTTCCCTTCTGGTCCACAGCCCCGCACACGCACAGTCCCTGGCCGCGACCTTCCCCGAGAATTTCACATTGGAAATGGTCAGGTCCGACGCAATGCAGGCGCTGGTGTCCCTGGCAAAACTCCTCGATGGGTTTGCGATTGTGCAGTCCCACAACAACCCGCTTTGGTCGCCTCCTCTGGGCTCCATCCGCCCCTCCCGCAGGGGGCTCTCTGCTGGGCCCACCGTTTCTCCCTTGGGACTTGGGAGAGACGCAGACTTCGGCTAGGCTAGAGCTCTGCAGTTGGGGTTCACCTGGGTTTGTCCGGGGTGGGGCGGGGGGGGGTGTAATGCGAGGCAGTGGTGCTAAGAGTCTGTTCCTTTCTGACCTACCAAGGGAAATGAAGTTACCTTAACAGTCTGACTAATTTGAAATACGGGGAATGTGACATGAGGAACCCAAGGCTTCGTGGGTTTATGGGCTGTCTGCCAACGTGGTGCTAATTGGGGCAAATCTGGGAAGCAAGTCGCCGGCCCCCCCACCCACTTATGTCCCTCCTGCCGGTGCCTCTTTCCCTGGCCTAGTGCCTCTACTCCACCCGGCCACTTGCGAGGCTTGCAACTTCTGGAAAGGGTCCGCACCGAGGCGCGGGGCGGCCCGAGCGCGGGGCGTGCGCAGTGCACTCGGAGTGCGTCTCCAGCCCGGGCGCCAGCAGCTCGGGTACTCAACTGCGGTGGAGTCTCCAAGGCAGGCGGCGAGATCCCGGAGTCGCCGCTGATTGGTCCCTCCGCTGCACGCGGCCCACCCCTCAGCTCCGCCGCTGAACGCTGAGCCTCAGCCCACACCGCCCACCTCTTTAATCAAAGCGATGATTGTATCCTCCCGGCTCTATTGTGGCTAGTGGGAAGTAGGGGCCTCTGCGGGACTGCCCGGGCAGTGCAGCCGTCCTGGAGGCGAACTGGTTAAGTCCCTCCTCCACATTCAGACTCCTGCATTCCTTTCAGAAAAATAAAAGTATTTGTTCCCTCCCCTCCTCCAGATCCCTACCTCAGCTTTTCTTTATGAACAATGAGGTCTACACTCCTTCCTTTATAAAATGCTGCCCTTTCCTGCGCCTTCCACATGCGTGCCCCTGTCTCCCACCGGCTGCACAGTCCCCCAGCTACTTGCACTACAGCTTGATTGCAAAAAAAAAAAAGGCATGAAGCTCTTTGCTGAAATACCATCAGATCCCTTGAAATACCGTCAGGTCCCTTGTTTTTCTTTTGTCGCTGCTGCCACTGCTGCTCTTATGGTCCTATTGGAAATAACCCTACTAGACCTGATAAGAACTTACTATGCGTGAGCAATACTGTGGCTTGTTCTTTTCCTGCACCTTGCCCTGTTCCTGCATCTCTCGCTGCCTGCAGCCCCTGTCTTGTCTTCAACACCTCTGCTAAGACTGTCATCCTCAAAGCCTGGAGTAAATGTGCTTGTCTTAATTCAGCATTTGGTAACTGCCTTACTAGAAGGGAACCACACACTGCATGGACCCCAGCTTCCTAAACTCAGCGTTTTATTATGGGGCATCATGGCATCAGGAGGTTGTCCCCATCCCTGGCAGATATGTTAGTGTAGAAGTGAATCTTCAAGGAATTTGGAAGAAAGTTGCTGGACTAGGAATGCCTCATTCTTGATGCAAGCCCATGGTGGGGCTGCAGATGTTTGTGCATTCAGCAACCGTTGCTCAGCCCCAGCTAGGTGCCAGGCATTTTTCTAGCACTGGACACAGACTGATAACTGAAGTGTGTGAGGTCTCAGAACTCAGGGAGCTCAGCTTCAGGTGGGAGAGAGGGGCAGTAAGCAGACAAAGCAGTCCATGGTAATAGTAGATGAAGACTTGCATGGATCTCAAGGGCCTCTCTCCCCAGGTAATGTTTGAACAGAGGACTTCAAGAAGAGAAGGGCAAGGGATAGGAAGGTCCAAAGGGAACTTATGAGGGCAAAGAACAAGATCCAACAGCAAAGACAGCTGAGCATATTTGGGGAACAAAAGAGGGCTACAGCACTAGCAGAAAGCCAGAAAGGGAACGTCTGGAAAAGAGGTCAGAACCGCAGGCAGAAACAGATCATGCAGGGAGGGGCTCTTTGACCATTGAGTTTTTTAATATTTTCATTTTATTCTGAGTGCAGTGGAAAGATATTGGAGGATGGGGGCCCAATTAGTAGTATAATATGATTTACATTTTAAAGGCAGCTCTGACCACTGGAAGCAAGAACAGGCTAGAGGTTAAGTGGCACAAACAGTGATATTTGTACAGAGAGACATGGTAGGTTTGAAAGATAGGGTTGCATTTTGAAAATCAAGGTGGCAGGATTTGAAATGTAAGAGAAAACAGTGTTTCAAGAAGGTCTCATTAACTGGTGATGTCCTTTACCACAAGAGTGGATTGATTAGACAGTTTTTCTTCTACCACAAGGTGAGCTCCATAAAGCCTAGGACCTCACGTTGTTCTTAGTCACACTGTATTAGACAGTTGAATGGCTCTCTAGATTCTCTCTCTCTCTCTCACCTTTCTTCTTGCCTTAGGGAACAGTCAGCTTGCTAGAAAGAAGAGTCAGTCCCACCTGCTGATGTTGACCACACTGCAGTGAGTGGACTCTGGATTCCTGGAGAATCCCCCCCCCCCAAAAAATGATGCAAGCAAACAACACAGTGTTAGAGATGAGGGTGTTCACTCAGTGGGCTAGGGAGAGCTTGGCTAGTAAGAGACACATGAGAGGGTGGAGGCTGAAAGCAAATTCCCTCTCCTTTCATTCATTTCAGGGACATGCAACCATATGATCTAGACACAGGATTATCTGTCTTTTGTTGCAAGGAGCAGTGGCCACTTCGTAAGTCACCACTTTGTATTTGCACCTCTCCTTTCCCGTCTCATTTCCCTTCTCTCTTACTCTCACTGCCCTGGGATGCATCTTCCATTCCAAGTTATGGAAGCCATCTTGTGCCCAACGACAGATGAGTGAAGTAAGAAGACGGGCTACATATCCACAATGGAATACTTCTCAGCTATTAAAAGAAAAGTGAAATCTTGCCATTTTCAACAGGATGGATGGAATTGGAGGGGACTATATTAAGTGAAGTAAGTCAAAAAGGGGAAAACAAATACCGGATGACTTCAGTCATGTGGAAATATAGAAAAATAAAACAAAGGAATAGTCAAACTAAAGCAAAACAAACCTAGAAATATAAGTGTAGAGTTGAGACCACCAGAGTGCGGGGGGCAAGGGTCAGAGAAGAGAAGGAATCAAATGCACTAAGTTGGAGGATTGGGTGTGCTGTGGTGACATGCATTTGAGAAGGTGTGAGCCTTACCTCTAAGTCATGTACAGTGTGGTAAACCAAGGTTATTTCAATAAAAATTAATACAAGTTAAAAAATGATTAACGTAAAAACCCTGTTTTAGGTTTTGTTTTCTAGGAAACCTAAGCAGAAGCACAGGAATCCAGACTTCAGCTTGAGACACTTAGGTGTGAACTATCTGTTAAACATCCAAAGGAAGGTGTGGAGGGTGAAATTGGCAAGTCTAGAGTTCAGAGAATAAAACTGGTTCAGTGGGGCTTTCTTGATCAATTCTGCTGACATCTGGGTTACATACCTTTTGGTGATGGGGAGTGTTTTTGCTTTGTGGTTCTGTGCATTTTAGGATGTTCAGCAGCATCTCTGGCCTCTACCAACTAGATCCCAGTCGCACCTGCTTCCAGTGGTGAGAACTAAATGTCCCCAGACATTGCAAAATGTCTCTGGGGGAGTACAATCAACCCAGTCAAGAATCCCTGGGGTAGATGGTAGAGGCAGCCAGAGTACTCAATCAGAACACTTGGACATGAGGGGCAGAAGAGAAAGGAAATGTTCAGACTTGCACTGCAGGATGTCCTGATTCTTTGAGGCCAACAAAAGAAGGAAGGGTGGGCAGAGGAGACCAAGAAAGAGACTGGTTAGTAAACAAACCAGGAGAGTGTGGGGTCTGTGAAACCAAATGGGCGCAGTGTTTTAAGGAGAGAGAATTCAGCTTTGCTGAATGCTGTTAATGGGCAAGTAGATTGAGGAACTTAGAATTGACTAAGACTACTAGACTAGAATCTAGTCTAGATCTAGACTAGAATCTACTAAGATTTAGAAAAATTGAGTTGAAAAGAGATTGAGAAAGAATCTTATTATTGATGTCAATAAGTGAAAACAACTCCTGGAGTTGTGGTGTCATTAGGGAGAAGAAAAACGGAGACAGAAGACATACTAAAGGAAGATAAAGGGTGACAAGCTTTCTTTTAAAGAAAGTTTTCAACTTTCTTTAAAGTTTGTAGATTCAGAGGAGTGATTCAGTAGAAAAGGAAACATGTTAATTCAGTAGAAAGAAATATTGGTGCAATGTCCTTGAGGAGGCAAAAGGAGAATGGGATTTAAGGTCCAAAGAAGGGTTGGCCTTGGGGAAGGACAGTTAACCTACAGACATGGGGGAGAGAGCAGAATTCAAATGCAAGTAGTTTGGTAGATGTGGTTGCGAGGGTTTGTGGACACTTAGGTAATCAGTATTTTCTTTTTCATTAAAAAGGAAGCAAAGTCTTCAGTGGGAAGTGAGGATAGGAAGAAGGTCTTGGAGTTGGAGGGGAACGAAATAATCACCAAGGAGAACAGGAAAGTGAATGGATTGGGGAATAAGCATGATTGCTTGGCAACGCCATGGTCCACTTGGGGTGATGAACCGTGCATTTCAGGGATCAAGCTCTGAATGTTCCAGATAAACTTGGAAGTGAGTCATGATAGAATTAGTTCTGATGATCTTTTATGGGAAAATGTGAAACTCTAATTCTAAATATAGCTTCCTTCTTGGGAGGGGTTTCTTGAGTGCAGTGCTAAGGCAAGACGCTGCATGAGAAGTGGTCTTACCCAGGAAAAATATACCCATGTGGTCTCACCGTAGATCCTGCTAAGAACCCCAGCAGAGGAATGATGGTCTTATAAAACATGAGGTATAATTACACAAGGCAACATAGAACCACTAGGAGGCAGAAAGGGAGGCTCAGAAATCCACCAAAGACTGAAGATGACAATGTGTGGTATGAATGGGTACATAACATAGGAGTCCTCTTGCTGGCACTTGTTGGGGGGGGGGGGCTCATTTGTAGATGGGCACCAGAGGTTTTTGAATTTTCTAAAATTGTATACTTTTTTGGAACATGTCTATAATTTTATTTTTGAGAGCCAGATCCATGAGTGACTTTTTTTAATCAAAATTTCAAAGAGAGATTATACTAGAACAGTTACAAAGGTTTTTAAATCAGAGTTCTAATTCAATCAATCTGATCTTGAGCTGGTTACTCCATGATTTTACATCTTCAGATCCTTCTTTAGTAAAATTCAATATCTATATCATAAGCTGCTGTGAGGGTAAAATAAAAATCGAGTGTCAGGCAGTGCTGGACATAGAGTTAGTGCTCAGTGAGATGTCATTTCCAAGGAAAACTGACCAAAAAGTTTAGGAACCTTCTGACAGATCTTCATTAAATATTCAAAACATTCACCAATGACAGAGCAGTCCCTAGCTACTCAAAAATCAACGAAAAGAACAAATGTAAGGCCTACTGTTAAGAATCCCTATGGCCAACTTCAACGCCAACTGTAGCAGAATAGCTGGTAGTACTTTCCCTTCTTCCATAGACTAGAAAACTGGATAAAATACCTGAGGCTTGTAAAATACAAGGTTTTGCCTGAAAGTTTTGAGCCACCACTGGAGAGGAAGAAGTCACACTGAGAAAAAGCATCAGAGATTTGCATAGGTCCCCTGTGAGTCTCTTACTGAACACTAACCTGGGCATAGATATGGAGGGTGAAACTCCGGGAGGCTGAGTTGATTTAATATTTAAAAATCAGTCAATACAATTCACTCTATTAGGAGAATCATAGGAGATTCCCAATAGATGCAGAAAAGCTGTTGGACAAGACTCAACACACATTCATTATTAAAACAAAACAAAACAAACCTTTTAGTCCACTAGAAATAGAAGAAATTTCTTCAATCTGATAAAGCACATCTATGAGAAAAAAAATTACAGCAAGCATCACACTTAATGGTAAAGAGGGTCACCCTTCTCTCCCCTAGGATCAGGGACAAGGTGGTAACATGTACTCTTACTATTTCTACTCAACTTCATAGCAGAAGTCCTAGCCAGTGCAATAAAGCAATAAAAAGAAATACGAGGGCATACAGATTGGAAAGGAAGAAGGAAACCTGTCTTTATTCATATACAAAATGATTGTGAATGTGGAAAACCCTCAAAAAGATTCTCCAAAAAAAATTAGGCCTCCCTGGTGGCGCAGTGGGTTAAGCAACGCACTATGAAGCAAACTGCAGCCACTGCAGCACGAGTTCGATCCCTGCTGCCGGCCAGGGAGGGGACCCACATGGCGCAGCAGACCTCTCCTGCTGTGTCCACTGCTCCCCTCAGCAGTGTACTTCAGTTGATCTGCCTGTTCTGCTCCTTGCTCTCTGTGGTGAATCCTCTCACTGCCCCGTGCCTCTGGCCTGTACCCCAGTGCTTGTATGCATAAATAAATAAATCTTTTAAAAAAAAAGATTCTCCCAAAAAATACTAGAAATATTAAGTGAATTTAGTAAGAATGAAGGGTGCAATGTGAAAGAACAATAATACTCATAAACCTTCACACTAACCTTACACCTTATACAAAACCTACTCAAAATGGATCACAGACCTAGATGTACACACTAACCCCATTTAACTTCTAGAAGAAAACAAAGGGAAAATCTTTACAACTTAGAACACAAATAATCAAACCGTGAAACTAAAAGTTGAGACACTGAACTTTGTAAACATTTAAAACTTCTGCTCTTTAAAAGATAGTTACAAAAAAGAACATTCACTGAAAAAGACTCAAATATATACTTCACCAAAAAAAAATACACTGTGTGGCTCCATTTATATGAGATTCCAGAGCAAGCAGTGGTTTCCTGTTACCAAAGAGGAGGTGATTTCATGCAAAGAGGCATGGGAATGCTCTGTCTTTATTTGGGGGTATTTATATGGGTGTATAACCAGTCAAAACTCATAGAACTGCAAAAAAATATGGAACAGACATCTGAAGGATGGAAGTGTGGCCCTGAACCCATCCTTAGGAGAGAAGAAATAACAAGTGAGATGAATCATAAAGGTGGATGCAAGGCATGGACCTGGGAGCAGCTATTAGGACAAAGGCAGCTGCACATTCGAAGGCTCTAGATGCACAACAAGTCCATTACATACCCAGAAAAACAAAACTTAGAGCAGTTGAGCAGGACAGTCAAGTAAAAGGAAATGAGTAGCAAAAGGCAAAGCCTGAGGAGTTGGCAAGAGGCAGACCATGAAATGCCTCGTTCGCCATTGTCATAAACCCCACTGTCCTCCTTTCTCTTTTCCTCTGAAAAGAACTCTGTGATATACAGCTGCATGACTGACGAGAAGCCTAGTGCTCTGGGTACCTCATCAGGAATTGGCCTGTGCCTCAATTCTAGCCAAGGAGACAGGAGGGAAGTCTTAGGGAGATGCTTCCTTAATGATAAAGAAAAGAGAAAGAGAGAGCCATAGAAAGACTGCCTCTTCATCCTCTACATGCCATATCTGGGTGAGTCATTGCTGTATCTATCCTGATATCAGTTAGAGTGATTAAGCCAACACTGTAGATGTCATCGCAGAGAGAGGGAAAGAAAGTCTGGGTCCTGCTGACGTCATTGAGCCGCTGAATCAACCATGAGGCCTTCCTACCATGGAACTTCCTGTTATGAAATTCATTTTCTTATCGCTTAATAATTTGAGCTGAGCTTGCTCATTAAATCTCATTAAAGGATTTCTCATTAAGGGTTTTAAATATACTTGCAAATACTATGGATAATATTTGGTGAAATTGTTTAGATATACATGCTTATGTCAATTAAAATGGTTTCTGATTATAGAAATAAAGCACTTCACCCAAAATGACTTAAATGAAAACAGTCGGGGTGGTGAAGGAGGGCTTTACTGGCTAAGAAAACAGCATTTGGGGAATAGAGATGGAGCTCCAGGAAAGACTATTGAGCACTCAGGTTCGATGGCCAGCACTTGATTTTTCTTTCTCCATCTCCCTATCCTCTCTCCTTGGTGCTGACTCCTGTCCAGCAAGCCTCCTTTCTGTGCTCCAAAGACGACCGCTGCCAGAAACCCCAGTGGTGGGAAGCGGCAAACCTCTGGTAGGAGGTAAGTCCTCTTCTCTGAGGGCCAAATGAGAGTTTTGAAATTGAGTCCTAGGGATCCTGACTGGCCTGATTTGGGTTATTTAGCCCTCCTGATCCAGGCCCTCAAACCAGGGAGACAGGAGACATGGACCAGGTTAAAATATCAGGCCTCTGGAGCCTTCCTGGTGGTGCAGGGGTTAAAGTCTCAGCACCATGAGCTTTCTGTAGTCACTGCAGCATGAGTTCAATCCCTGGCCAGGGAGGTGACCCACATGGCGAGCAGACCTCTCCTGTCTCTCCTGCTGCTCCTCTCAGCAATGTGTTCTGGTTGATCTGCTTGTTCTGCTCCCCACTCTGTCTCTGGTGAGTCCTCTCACCCTCCACACCTCTGGCCTGTACCCTAGCTCTTGTCTGCATAAATAAATAAAATCTTAAAAAAAAAAGTTTAGAAACAGAGTGGGTTGGAACTACCAGATGATCATTGGTTGCCTCAGAAACAACAATTTCAGTGAAGTAATGGGAACCGGTGCCAGGGTGAAGGAATCAAGGGGTGAATGGAGCAGGTGAAGGCCAGGCAAGCAGGCCTTCTTCATAGAATCTTGGCACTAAAGGGAGGAGAGAGAGACATACAGGTAAGAGCTAAAAGGTCCTGTGCAGTGAAGGGATTTTTTTGGTATAATACTGGAGAGATTTGAGCAAGCTTAAATGATAAAGATGATAAGTGAACAAAAAATGAAAGAGAACAAGGCCAAGGACCTAGATGTTCAATCCAGGGGTGGGAGAACTGTGGGGACTACTACGCCTGAGGGGAGAAACCAAATACTGTAGTAAAATGAAGCATGCTGGAAGAAAATAAGTAAATTACTCTAATCATAAAATATAAAAAACTAAATTAAAAAAAGAGACCTAGGTGAGAGAATGAGTCATTCATAGAGCAGGGCCCTAGGAATACTGAATAGAGGGGATGTAGATGGGATTGGTCTTAAAGAAGGGTGAGGGCATTTTTTCACTGATGGAATGTAAAGAGGCAAGGATGAGAGGGGCTGTACTATGGCATCAGTCATGGGAGAGTGAATTCAGGAAGCTGAGTGGGATTGTGGTGCCAGCACATGGGTCCGATTCCGAGCACATGGGTCAAGGAGGGAATCCTGGAGCCCTCGGTGGCTTTTTATGTTTTTATTGCATCATTATATCAGAGGTGGCCAGGTACACAGCAGGCAGGGGTGCCGGGGGGCCGGGAGGCTAGCAGGCCTCCCAGTCCCTGGCGCATCTTCACTCTGAGCTGCTCCTACTGCTCTGCTTCTTCTGCCTTTCTCTCTTCTTCTCTGCTTCTCTTCTTCTCCTTGTCTGATGGTGTCCTCATGATGTCTCCCTTACATGCTCCGCATCTCAGCCCAGGTGCCCCAACTTGCGCATGCCCACTTAGGCACGTGTGCAGGACCTCAGGTGTCCATCATCACACCAATGGCAGGAGGGTGGTGGTAACTTTTCCATTTACCCTACAGGGATTCACCTGGAGACTTCAACTTTCTCAGTGAAGTAAATGGCACCTGTTGCTGGGTTTAGGGGAGGCAACCACAGCAGATAGAAGTAGGGGGGAAGAGGAGGAGGAAGAGAAAATGATCAGGAAAATAGAGGGAACCCTGCTGTCTTGTGCCACATCATTCAGAGGACTGCACGCCATTATCATAGTGACCCAAACTCACAATCGTATCTATAATCAGGAGCCCGTGGGAAGGAAAATACATTTTTTCATTGTGGACCATGAGGTCACCTTCTAACCTGCTCAGACTCCACCTCAGATGGAAAGTCAGAAGTTCTTTCCACTCTGGTCATTCCTCTTCTTTGCCTACCACACAGCACTCCTTTCAGGGAGCCATCCCATCCACCCTTCCTGTACAGAAGGCTAGAAAAACTTGTGTGCCCCTTGTCTGAGCTTGGAGACAGCCCCTGCTTGTGCCTGTCATGGCAAGGCATTGGCGGGGCCTTCAGAAAGGATCCCCCAAAGGAAAACCAATTTCCCTCTTATTAGTAGTGATCGCCTCTCATTGTAACCTAGATGCGTTCTTTTTTCCCCCTCTTTTTCTTTCTTTATATATATATTTGACATCAATTGTGGCCCCCATGGATGTCCCACCACCATTTCACCCGTGCACCATCACCTCAGTCCTTTGTACCCATTCCCTCCCCCATTCTTTTAGAAATTATTTTAGAAAAATCCCCCTCTCTGCCAGAGGGATAATGTGGAAAATGAAGGGTTGAGAAAAGCAGAGTTAGAAGGGTTACAAGAAAGCACCAAAAGTCTAGTGAGATCAGAACACAAGAGTTTGCCCATGCATGATGTGTCTGTGTGGTTTCTCTCCAAAAAGTTTCAGCATCTCAGATGTTGAGCAGAAAAGGAGGTTGGAAATTGTTAAGATGATATGTTTGTCTATAAGGTACAGAAAGATTAGACCATCAGAACACAGATTATAGCTTCTCACTAAAAATACATACACTGGGAGCATTGACTTCTCAAAACATTATGTAATAGAGCACATCCGCCTGCCAGCATGGAGTTTTGAGGCCTCTGTTGTCTAATCTTCTCCATGATGCAGTAAACTCAGGCAGGATATTAAGAGGTAAACTCCCCCCCTGCTCCAAGCATTCCCTTAACTGCAACTTAGCCAACTCTCAGTCACGAAGACTAATACTTAGGAAAGATAGCTGGAGAGACATACAGCACAGTCGTTTTCTGGGGCTGCCTAAGAAGATGGCTCCTAGCACGTGTGGAGTGAATCAAATCAGACTTGTCCTGGTCATGTGTTAAATGTTTGACAGCCACGCGTGACTGGTGACTGCCCTACTGGTCTGTGATACAGAACATGAAAGTTCTGTTGGATAACGCTCATTTAGAGCATGCATCCCTGGGTCCATCCAGCTGGGCCCCCAGGAACGCTATCCAGGACAGTGTTTGCCACAAGGAACATGATCAGGGAAAACCCATAGATCCATGGGGGTGACAGACCATTTTGAAGGACACCATCGGCAAACTATGGTTTGTTTAAACACTGTATTATTTTTGTATTAAACACTGTATTATTATTTTTAAGATTTATTTATGCATATAAGAATTGGGGTGAAGGCCAGAGGCGTGGGGGGTGAGAGGAGTCACCAGAGGCAGAGTGGGGAGCAGAACAGGCAGATTCACTGAAACACACTGTTGAGGGGAGCAGCAGGTTAGACAGAAGAAGCCTCCCGCGCCTTGTGGGTCATCTCCCTGGCCAGGATCGATCTTGTGCTGCAGTGGCTGCAGATAGCTTTGTAGTGCTGAGACTTAACCCCTTGCACCGCCAGAGAAGCCCCAGACACAGTGTTATATTCATCTCACAATTACTGTGGTGTTTGAGGTTGAATCATTTGCCTTCTTGTCTTCAGGCCAACTTAGAGCCATACTGTAACTTCCCTCTCACCAAATAAGACCCAACCTGCATGCGTATGTGTGTGCGTGTGTGAGTGCAAGTGTGCTTGCTTCATTTTCCTTGCTGTCACATTTTATTTTATACTTTTGGGTTGCAAGTTTTTTGGTGTTTTTTTTTTTTTTTTTTACTATATAAAGCCTTGCAGTCATAGAAGCAAAATAGAAGTAAACAGAACTAAATGCACACATATTCATATGCATGCAGACAATTCTCTTCCATTCACAACTCAGATACGTGTCTTTGGGATGAGAACACTAGTGAGAACAGTCTCTACACACGGTCTCAGCAGCTCTAATTCCAGTATCCTTCTCAGACACCCCAGGACACCCTAAATTGCTTTGCCGTATATGACAAATGTGTCCCAAGGGAGGTGCCAGTGTCGTGTGACAAATACTCAAACCCACATTAAAGTCTTAAGCTTCCAAAGGCTCATCTTCCCTGACACGTGGCTGTTGCTAGCTGTAACAGGCAGAGCAGAGCTCTGGCCTGCAGTGTGGCGGCTGGAACATTTTCCGGTGTGGTTGCAGTGTGTTTTTATGAACATTACACGTTAAAAAAAAATTTCGAAGGAAAATGCATCTCTCTGACTTCACAGTAACAGAACCTCCAAACAGAACCTCTCATTGATCACACAACACGCACTTTGCTCACGCACTGTGTTGAGTCACAAATGAATTCTACGCTTCGTTATCGAGCATAATTAGCGATACGGATGCCACAGCAAAATGAAGTTCAGTTTCCCAACCAATTTTGCTCTTTTTTTCTCTTCATCTCTCTCTCCCTCTCTCTCTCTCCCTCTCTCTCTCTCCCTCTCCCTCTCTCTCTCTCCCTCCCTTCCTCTCTCTCTCTCCCTCTCCTTCTCTCTCCCTCTCTCTTCTTCTCTCTCTCTATCCCTCTCTCTCCCTCTTTCTCCCTCTCTCTCCCTCTCTCCTCTCTCTCTCTCCCTCTCTCTCTCTCTCTCTCTCTCTCTCACACACACACACACACACACTTCTGAATGACTGCACTTTTCTTCCTTTTATTCTCCATATCAATGAACCCTTTTCTCAATGTGAATTCTCTTCACATCCTAGGACCATGTCTCTTCACTATGGAAAAGGCAAAAATATACTGTCCATGGCCTCATGATCTCACTTGTTGACGAGCTAAGAAAAGACGTACACGGATGTGAAATGACAGTCTACAAAGGCAGTCAAGGAGCAGGCCTTCTGGAGTGTTCCGGTATGCTGGGCACAGGGGAATGCTGTGGTTGAGCAGGTCCTCTATTGGACGGTTTTGCACAAGTGCTGATCTTCGAAGGATCACCAGAGGGGAAAAGCAGGGTGCAAAGCAGGCAGGGCACGCAGATGCAGACATGGGGGTGTACAAGACCTTTCAGGGAAGGATAAATGGGTCAATCTGGCAGAAGCATTCAAGGGGAGAGGCTAGTGAGCGGTGAAAGATCAAAACAGGCAGGAGGGAGAGGAAGACCAAGGAGGAGGCTGTGAAAACCCAGCAGACTCAGCTATCCACTCTCCAACAATCAAGCATTATGTTTATGCTATACCAATTGTTCTTAAGAAAAAAAGCAGAGGCAATTCGCAGACCTTTTCAGTGATGTAGTCAAAGAAGGTGGCTCCTGACGGCAGGCAGTTATCACAATCCATGGTCATGAATTGCCATAAGTGTTTATATTTTGTACTTTTTCAAAGCTCTTTTGTATGCGCCATTGTTGAGTCTTCAGACAAACTCTTGGAGGTCCCGTGAGTAAGCATTCATTATCCTAATATGTTGTGGGTGCTGAGCAGGAAGAATCCATGTGCTCTTGGCTCATCTGTGTTTACAGGGGCAAGGGTGGGCCAACACGGGCCCCTGGCTGCTAGCTTGGTCCCTTTCCCTTTACACCATATTGCCTTAAGTTGCTCCTATTTCATCTTCAGACATTTGGAGCTCAGGGTCCATTGTCACTGACTTTGGAACTTTCTCCTTAAATGCCACATTCTAAAATACACGCCAATTACAGTAGGAAGAGAGTGGGTTACTGCAAACTTTCTGCTTTTGATTGAAATATATAATAATTAAGACAGATGGTCCATCCTGTCTACTTAGATTTTTTAATATGTAGGAGGCATGGCTCTTTATTTGGGCTAATTTGGGTTTTATCTGCCTAAAGATCAATGGATAGACTGACATCCTGGGGCCTTGGTGAACCAAAATGATTCTGTGATTCTGCCCCCTAAACATTGGCTTAGATGACATTGTCAGGAATCCAAATCTCTTATTGAAAGTGCATCAAAGAGAAATGCAGCTGGATATAAGCAATGTGTATATGTAGAATAACAATGTAAATATTTTATAGACTGCAGCACAACAGAATTAAATACTTTTGCTTAGACAAATGAATTCCACCTTCAAAAACATTGCAAAGAAGCTTATGTATCGGGCACAATAATTCTGCAAATAAATGAACACACTGTGGTGTTCACATAACTCTGAATTCCTCCAAAATCTTAGCACCTTCTCAGCTCTGTAGGGAGCAGCCTTACCTATTGTTCTTAGAGAAATATCTATTCTCTTGGCAGCTTGATAGATTATGCAACTCGTCTATTTCAGTAATTAACTCATTGAGTCAGAGGTGTTTGTTCTTTCTGAGCTGGTAAGCTGCTATCCTGTCTTTACTATCAGAATGTCCAGCTATTCCCCCAACTGAGAGTGATGACCCATTTGACTAATACCCTCATCCTAAAGCTTCCATCATCAACACTGTCCCTCTGACCAACTCCAATAGTTGTCCCTTAGAGCTCATTTTTCAATCCTCTGTGCAGACAGTGATCCATGGTGTTCCTGGTTCTCAGATGTCAGAGTGTCTCAGAGACCAGAAACTGGCAAGGAGTTAAGAATGACCACTGTGTCCGCTCTCACCATGCTTTCAGTGTAGTACTGAAAGTCCTAGTCAGAACAGTCAGGTAAAAGAGGAAGGAAAAGGCATCCAAATCAGAATGGAAAAATTTAAAGTATCTATTTTCAATGACATGATCTTATCTATAGAAAACACTAAAGATGCCTCAAAAAACAAACTGGTTCGAGTAAACTAATTTAGTAAAGTTTCAGCATACAAAATGTACATATCAAAATCAGTTGCATTTCTTTTTTTTTTTCCATATTTTTTTTCCATTTTTTATTTTTTTTCTTTTTTTCAGTTGCATTTTTTAGCCTCACAGCAAACTACCTAAAAAAGAAATAAAAAAAATCTCATTTACAAAAATATCAAATCAAAATAAATACTTAGGAATAAATTTAATCAAAGAAAGACCTGTATAATAAGAGGGTGGTGAAAATAATTGAGAAGACACAAATAAATGGAAAGATATTCTATGCCCATGGATTGGAAGAATATTGTCAAGATGTCCACACTACCCTAAGCTATCTGTAGAGTCAATGCAATCCCTATCAAAATTCCAATGAACTTTTTCACAAATAGAACAAATAATCATAAAATTTGTATAGAGTCACAAAAGACCCCAAAGAACCAAAGCAATCTTGAAGAAAATGAACAAAACTTGAAATCAGATATCACACTTCCTGATTTCAAACTATCTTATAAAGCCATAATAATCAAGACAGGATGGTACTGGCACAAACAGGGACACAAAGGACATTGGAACAGAATCAATAGACCAGAAATTAACCTATTTATGTTATTTACATTTACAGTCAACTAATATTTCACAAGGAAGTCAAATATACACTATGGGGAAAAAAACTAGTCAGTAAATGGTGGTGGGAAGGTTGGATATTCACGTGCAAAATAATGAAAGTCGACTCCTATCTTATACCACTCACAAAAATTAATTAAAGATTTAAATGTAAGACCTGAAACCATAAAAATTATGGAAGACACAGAGAAAAACTTGTTTACATTGGCCTTGGCAATGAGTTTTCAAATATGACATCTAAAGCACAAGTAACAAGATAGAAAATAGATAAATGGAACTACATTGAACTAAAAACAAAGTGAAAAGACAATCTACAGAATATAAAAATATGTGCCAGTCCTCCCTGCAGACAGTGATATATATATCTGATAAGATGTTAAAATACAAACTCATACAAGCTAGCAGCAAAAACCCAAACAGTTCAATTTTAAAATAGGCAAAGGACAATGAAAGGAATTTTTCCAAAGAAGGCAAAGAAAAGGTCCTCTGCATCACTAATCATCAGGTAAATGCAAATCAAAGCCATTATACCTGTTCAAATGGTTCCATCCAAAAAGGAGGAGGTGACAGTGTTGGTGAGGGTGTGGAGAAAAGAAAATGTTGGTGGGACTATAGATTAGTGCACCCGCTGTGGAAAACAATATGGAGATTCCTCAAAACATTAAAAACGGAACTGCCATATTGATTCAGCAACTCCACTTATGGGTTGTACCTGAAGAAAATGAAATCATGCTGTTAAGAGATATCTGCATCCTTCTATTTCTGAATCATTATTTGAAATAACCAAGACATGGAAACACCCAAGTGTCCATCAGTGAATAAATAAATAAGAAAATTAGAGATATCTCTGTCTCTGGAGAGTTGAATATCATTTGGCTATAAGGTGAATACATTCTGGGCAGTAATGTGGGCTCTAATGTACAGCAATTAATGTAATTAATAGTATCATAAAATGTGCTAATCTTGAAATTCTCACTACACACACACTGGTAATTAAATGAGATGATGGATGTATTAGCTAATCTTACTGTGGTGGACATTTTGCAATATATATTGATACAAATCATCACTTTGTATACCTTAAAATTTATACCCTGTTGTATGTCAATTATATCTCAATAAAGCTGGGGAGGGGGAGCAAGATTGACCAGCTTAATGTTCTGTGTTCTGTATTCTCTCCTCAGTCTCTCCTTCCCATGTTCTTGTCCAATTGTGCATGTGAATTTTTAAACCTTTCTGACATGACCTCCTCTTTAATCCCCTGCTCTCAGAAGACACTCTTGCCTTTTACTTTGCTGGTTAAAACAGAGTCCCCTGGAGGGAAACTCCCACATCTCACTAAGACCCAGTGAACAGTTGCACCATCTCATCTGTGCCTTCTCCTACTAAGGACATGGCTGCACTGAGCTTTGCATCCTCTGTTCTGAGATTTCACCAGGGACCACACCTTCTCTCCTTTGTACTTTAAATCTGCTCTTAAGTAGTGGATCTTTCTAAAGCCTTCCCTTTATAAACCAATTTTGTAAAAAAGGCCATCATTGACAAGGGAAGCGATCTCTAGATTCCCGCATCTGTTCACACAGATGCAGCTTTTGTAGTTGATTAGCACCTGATGAATCTTCCAACACACCTGTGGGCTGCGTTTGAAAATGGTCCTTATGAAATATTGAAAAGACACAAATTAATATTTATAAAATAGGTTTAAGATAGTAAAACATTCAGTGAACCACCATGGAGCCACTTTTAGGCTTAATGAAGAAAACAACATTACCTTGGACACCCTCAGGGGCCTCTGTGTCTTAGCTTCTTCCTTGCTCCCTGCTAACCCCCAACCCCACCAGAGGAAAAAATTCTGAACTTCGAGTTTTTTGTTTCATCGGCTTCCTTTCCAATATAACTTTACTACTTTTATGTAATACCCCTATGTAATATGTAATATCATGAACTCTTTAAATTTATGTAATTTTTACCAGAACCCAGCTGCCTCAATGGTGGGAGCTGGCAGGAGCAGTGCTGTCTCACACCCCGCTGCTCCACCACAAGACAGTTGTGGCAGTCGCTCCTCAGAGACTGTTTATGTAACAGTGTACTTCCTGGATCATGGAATGGACCAATCACGTGCGAGCTATGAGTTAATTGGTGCTCTGTTACCAGGACCCCACTAGGCAGTTGTGGCAGAGCCCTTTATGTAAAGTGCACTTCCTGGATTATGGAATAGACCAATCAGCCACAGGATAGAAAAATGGTCCTATCAGACTGGTGGGTGGGGCACCTCTGAAAGGTCAGAGGTAGCCTGAGAGCCCCAGAGAAGCAGTAGCCCTGGGAAGAGTCCCTGAGAAGGAAAAGGAGAGCTCTGAAGAAGAGGAGATGCCACTGGTCCCTGAAGAAGAGAAGATGGTTCCAGCCTCCACAGAAAGAAGGGAAGCATCCAGCAGCCTCTCTCTAAGGAGGGAAGAGAGGCTAAAGGACTCTGCAGAGACAGGGTTTCAGTCCTGTCTCTGACATTGACTGAAAGAAGCACCAAAAGCCCTGGTGTCTCAAAGAGCTGTTTGTTGTTGGTATAACCCAACAACTCACAAAGAGCCATTAATACTGGGTGTCTCGGACACCACCTCTGCAGGACCATTGGTGGCCATCACTACTGTCCAGCACTCCTGGTGACCAGTGACTATCATCACTGACACTATCTGTATCGAAGCAGCCAGCCACTTGTGGTTACAGTAAGCTTTTTCTTTCCCCTGTTAAATAAACCCCATGGTTGTTGTTTCTGTAGCCTAAGGTCTCTTTCAATTGTGTGCATGGGTGAGAACCCATAGACAGTGACCTAGATCAGGCACTGTCCTCTGTTAGGCTATAGCCCCTATTGCTAGTGTCTTTGATTCTGGTTTGTGGCCTTTTGGAGTTTTGGGGGGCTCTCTGGTCTCAGAGCCCTCCCTTCCCCTGTTTCAGTTGGTGACCATGAAGGGACACTCCACTGCCCCTGTTTCATAATGACATCTCACAAAATATGTATCATTTTGGCACTCATTTACTTCTTTTTTTTTCACTCTTCAATCTCTTTATTCTATAATATAAAATAACAATAAAACTAAGAGAAAAGAAATGCAAGAATAAATGCTTTTAACTTCCTAGTCTCAAATATCGTGAGTGAATATTTGCTACGAGAAGACTGCATATAAATGAGAAGCATCAGATTATCAAATTTTAGTTTTAAAAGTACATCTTTTACTTTGGAATGTTGATAGGCAAATTTGTTTATCTATAATAAATTCCACCCCAGAAAATTTCCTACAGTTATTACAGAGCTAACTTGGTAGCAGGCATGAGTAACTCGTGTCAGTTTAATAAGTCTTGGCAGTATGCAAGTGGCAGAGATGGAAAGAGATACTATCATAGTTTATAAACAAAAAAGGGGAACGACTAATGTTACATGAATCTGTTCACACTTGAGGGCACTCATTTACTTCTATTTTTAGTCTATATGATGTTCCTAGAATTCAACCATGTTTCAGTGCTGTGTAGTATTTAATTACCTGAATATATGGCAATGTCCACTTAACATTGATGCCTAGTTAGGTTATTTTCAATTTGTTTGTTTGCATTGCCATTGCAAACCCTGCTGGCATACCACAGCATACAGCAGCAAGAGTAGCTTTAAGCGCTAGACCTAGGAAAGGAGAGCTGAGTCATCAGGCATGCCGAATTTTAGTCTTACAAGATAATGTCAAATTAGTTTCCCAAGGTTACTGCATCAGTTTACACTCCCATAAGCAGTATTTATGTTTTTTCATCTACTCAACATCACTGCATATTTTCCATGGCCACTGTGCCACTTTATGTTCTCACTAGTAGTGTATTGTACATTCTCACCAACAGTTATTTTGTTTTGGCTGTGTGTGTGTTTTCGGTTGTGTTTTGTTTTAATAAGAACCATCCTACTGGATGTGAGGTAGGATAACTCACTGCATATTAATTTATTTCTCTGATTATTACTAGTGAAGTAAAGATCTTTTAATAATGACCATACTCTTACTGCAGATCTGCAAGGCTTTGTACATTTATTTTACTTTAGCTGTCCCATGCATATTGATTTGTGAGAGTTCTTTATATAGGTTAGATATTAACCCAGGTCCATCACTGTAGGTTTCTTCTCCCAGTTTGGGACTTAAGTCATTTTCTTTATTCTGTATATTTTATAGACAGGAATTCTTAATTTTAAAATAAACTACCTAATGAATATTTTTCCTTTTAATTTGTAGCTCTGAATTAAGAAAACTTTCCCTACACAAGACAAAAAAAAAAGTAGCTTAAATCGTCTCAAAGTCTTAACTGTCACATCTAAGCTTTTAATCATTCTGCAATAATGTTTTATGACAGGAGATGGTAATCCAGTCTCATTTTATACATATGTATATCATGTTGTTGCAGTGATTCTAGTTGAAAATACCTTTTGCCCACTGAGCTACTGTGAAACTCTGTTATACATCAAGCATAATTACATGTGTTTGGTGTGGGCTCCCTTTTCTGTGTTTCCGGTTTATTTTGTCTATACTTGAGCCATCTCAATACTATAAATATTTAATTGCTATAGCTTCATATCCATTCTTAATAGCTTTTCTTCATCAGTCGTTTCCTGGCTTTTCTCATCTTTTTCTGGTTCATATCCATTGTGTCGAATTCTATCAAAATGAAAACAAAAACTCAACACTTTCCTTTGTTTTGAATCTAAAGATCAATTTTGGAAAAATGGACATTTTGGTGATGATCTTAATCATACACAATACCTTCATTTACTAAGGTATTCCCTAATATCATTCCCAAACATTGTATATACTTTCATCATCAAGGCCATCGATCATTTTATCAAATTAACTTGTAGCTACTGTACATGTTTGTACTATTGCAAGGATAGATTTTTAAACAGATAGCTGCTAACTATTGCTGAAATAGCAATGCAATTGATTTTTTTATATTGATTTACATTCAGCAAGCTTGCTATATTCTCATTTGTGTTCTCCAGACTGGAAAGAAGCCATCTGCAACTGATAAGTTTTGTTTCTTTCTTCAAAAATTTTACATATTTCACTTCCTTCTTTTGTGTTATTGTGCTATCTAACTTGCCAGTATTAAATTAACTGAAGGTGGTAATTAGGAATGAGATTGATTTTAACATTATTTCATAAAATATAATATATAGAGAGAGAGAGAAAGGGAGAGAAAATATGCATGTATGTATATATATGTATGTATGTTTCTTAGTTTCTAAACATAGTTTCTTACCAGATTAAAGAAATGTTGCTTCTAATCTTAGTTTCCTAAGAGTTTTTTCTACATCTTAATGTATGTTGAATTTCACTTACAAATTTTGGCATCTTTTAAAATAATTATATTTCCTCTTTGAATCTATTAATTTGGTGGATCTAATTTTCTTTATTATCAAACAACCGTTGGTACTTTTCAGGTAAGCCTGTTTTTTGGTTTTGTTGGGCTAGTTTATTTTAGAATCTTTGTATTTATATTCGTCAGTGAGATTGGCTTGTAATTTCCCTTTCTTATACAGTCTCTGTCAGAGTTAGGTGTCATAGTTATGTCAGTCTCATAAAATGACAATCTTCAGTTTTTTGTTAATTGAGAGTGTTACTATTATTTAGCATATTGTTAAAATTTTTGTAAGATTGGAAATGTTTTTATTAAATTTTGATTACATTCATTGGTAAAATTGATTAAGCTTCATCTTTCCTTTGTGGGAAAATATTTAGCTATTAATTTGATTATCACTATATCCTTGAGCATCTTCGTAACTTTCCTTGGGGGTTGGACTTGCATTTAAGCTTACTTCTGCTTCTTCTTACCCTGGTGGTGTATCTTTTAGGTCCTAGCATTAATAAAAGACAGGGTTTCCTATTCAACTTCCCCCTCCTGTGGTGAGACTAAGTTGTTGATTCCTTTCCCTTAACCCCCATGTCTGACAAAATCAAAATCCAGGTGTATGAAGGTCAAGAGTACTCTCAAAGCAACTTTGAAGCTCATCTTCTCAACCTGTTTTCGACTTTCCCTTAGATTTTTCCCAGTGTTGATTACTATTTTATTAGAACTGTTTGCTTTTCAGGATATTTTTTATATATTATAGCAAAAATTTTAATCATATTTAATGGAAGGGTTGATTCAAGTAATCTGACATGTCATAGAAGTTGGAATTAATCATCATCTCTTTTCTCACTACTGCTGAAGAACAGAATAAATGAATTCTTAAGTGTCCTTTCAGGAAGGCTATTGCTCCTGGAAATTGATTCTGCATAGAAGATCTCTCTCAAAAAAGGAAGGAAGATGAATAGGAAGTAGATTAGAGGGAAAAAAGGAAGGTTTTGATCTTGAATTTGGTCTTATAATATCTGTGTGATTAACAGGTGTCAACAGAACAGAAGAATGGAAAGAAAGAATAAACAAGTACAAAAGGAAGGAGTGAAGGACCAAAGAAGAAATGAAAGTAGGCACAACAAGAAGAAGATATTAACCTCCCACTTCAAAGTATGATAGAGATTGCAGATGAGAACCAAGGCTCAGTATTCTTAAACCTTATTTGGTGCTGAAAGTAAATCACAATTTCTCAATAAATGGGCCATATCATAACACAATTCTCTGCTGGTATTCTGATTAAATGTTTGGAAAGTATTTTGTGTAAAACTTACCAGATGTACTTGCAAATCTAAAATGTTAACTTAAATTGCAATTATGGAATATAAGCAAGGTAGGTGGAAAAACTTCCTGGCTGTGACTATTGTTAAACCAGAAACACAAACATTTGTGGAAATCTCCTCTGCAGAAGGTACTGAAGCCTGTCCATGGTCCTATGGTTCTTCTCTTTGAGTAATAAGACCAGTATTCTCCAGCAGGAAGAATGGGAATGGGCCAGATGCCCCTGGAGTTTCATTCCAACCTAATGATTCTAGTAATCTAACTCTTTGGAAATCAATGGCTGGATCTCAATTTGGGTCAAAAGGAAATCTTCCTAAGAGGTTTTGAGATTGTTTTTAATAGCTGTGGGTAATGGAGGAAACCCTTGACGTTGCCATCAGCTCAAATTTCATTGTCACTAAAGCTGCTGCACCAAAATGGCCTTTTAAAGAGTCTTAAAACAAGTGCCTATTTGAATAAGTAGTCAAAATCAGCAAACATCCTGAGATTTCTGGGCTCTTTGGGTCTCTGGGTTTACTTTGTTATAATAACATTATGTCTCCTTTGCAAATTTTTGCTGGCATTTCCTTCTGGCACCAGCTTCTTCATCCGTCACTGCTTGGGTCTGCAGTTGTTGATGGAAGAGTTTTGACTTTGATCAATGGGTTATTTCTGCAAAAGGGTCACGGTTGGTCAAAATGTGTTTGAACATCTGGAACATATCTTTTCTCTGGAGAACGGAAGACTTTGCTACCAGCATGTTAGAATTTCACTGATACAAATGAGCTTCAGAAATCTTTGGGCTTGAGACTTTGCACAAACCTGTAAAATCTGCATTCACCTGAGACCTTGACACCTCGTTTAGGCAGTAACAACTACTATGTGGGTCTCCCTGCCTCCCTGGATAAGAGGCATCTTATCCAACCTGTCTGGAATATCACAGTCAGATCAAAGTTCCTGAAGAAATCAGAGTTAGCCTTGTTCTTGATGAAGAGCTTCTCTTGGTTAGCATCTATCCGATCTTATTCTCTGCCTCTGCTTCTTGCCCTCTTCTTCCCATCTCCACTTCACTCAGGTTGGTTACTTCACTCCCACGCCCACACCCACATCAAATTCATCTTCCTTTGCCCAGGTGTTTTTGAAAGAGATAGACTGATCAGGGACTCCTTGACCCCTTCTTCCTCTCCACCTCCCTCCAGACTCCTACAGCTCTCTTCTTCATTTCTACCAGAGCTGCCCTATTCTCATCCTTGGTTTTCTTTGTCAGTGTCTCAAAAACACCGCTCTGCAGAAGAATGGAATCAGTATTTTTTTTCTTATATCGTTGCTCACCTTTGGACAGTATTTTATTTCTGCCCTTGAGTGCAGTCTCCCTGATTCCCCCACCACCATAGCACCTGTGACCCATCAGCACAGTCCCTGGTGCACTTCCATCCCTTGGTTTGACCCCTCTCTCTCCGCTCCCCTGCTGTGCGCTTCAGATCTAGGGTCAGCTTGCAAGTTTTGTCTTTTTCCTGACCTTTGTTTGGTTTCCCTATATTCCACCTTTAAGTGAAACCATTCAATATTTTTCTTTTTCCTTATGAATTATTTTGTTTAGCGTATCAAGAATGGGACCAGTTTTACCACCTCCTACTTCTCTCTTCCATCCCCATTCCTCAGATGTAGTAATAATAGCCACAATGATTGTTTGAATTATTTCTTTTAGTCCTTGCCACATCTCCTTTTACTCATGAAGAAAGCAAGACTCAGTCACTTGACTGCAGAGTAGACATTCCAATTCAGAAATGTCTGGCTCCAAAGCACTACATTGTAGGACCTTCTCTCTCTCTTTCTTCCTTCCTTTCTTCCTTCCTTTCTTTCTTCCTTCCTTTCTTTCTTCCTTTCTTTCTTTCTTTCTTTCTTTCTTCCTTCCTTCCTTCCTTCCTTCCTTCCTTCCTTCCTTTCTTTCTTTCTTTCTTCCTTTCTTTCTTTCTTTCTTTCTTTCTTTCTTTCTTTCTTTCTTTCTTTCTTTCTTTCTTTCTTTCTTTCTTTCTTTCTTTCTTTCTTTCTTTCTTTCTTTCTCTCTTTCTTTCTCTCTTTCTTTCTTCCTTTTTTGATGACAGCAGAATTTTCTTACTTCTATCCTCTTTCTTTCCAAGTCTCCTATTTTATAATTTAATTATTTAAGACATGAAATAATTTTTTCACAAATAGTGAAACAAGAGACAAAAGGGAAAATCTGGACTTTAGGTATTTATTGGTATAATCAAGTGATTGTGAATTTTTAGATACAGAATTACACCATTTTTTCCCCTTAAGAGTTCTCACTTTTAGAGATACAGACAGAAGTGTGGATAGCTGCAATGATATGATGTCTGGGATTTGCTTCAACAAAACCCAGTGAAATTGAGGGTCAGGAGACAAGAGTGAATAGAGGCGTGGCTGAAACAAAATTGACTTGAGTTGATACTTGTTGATGCTCTGTGATGAGTACAGGGGAGTTCATCATATTATTAGTCTCTACTTTTGTGTATGTTTGGAAATTTCTATAAAAAAGCATTTTCTAAAATCTCTAATACCAAGACTCAAGTCTCAGCCTTCCCCATCTCACCAATACCCCCAGTTCTCCCCAATGACTTTCTGGGAGCTCTTCTTCTTGCTTTCCCCAGTAACTGCTGGGTTATTCCAGACTCCATGCCAGCAGAACACAGCACTGTCTCAGCCCCCGCAGCTGGCATTAGGACAAAAATCTCTTCCTGACCCCAGATGGCATCACAGCTTCCTCAGTCTGCTCTTATCAGCATATTTTTTCCAGGCACCTGATTCCTGGATGTGGCAGCAATAAAACCAACCAACGAGATCATTTGGCTGCCTCCCCCCGCCCCGCCCGAGCAGGTATTTCCCATTCTGATACCGTCATCCCTCTGAGTGTGCAACCTCCAAGAGCTCCCAAATAACAGCCAACTAAGAACTTCACAGCCTGCAGTACATGTTTTCAGAGTGCTGGCCAAGGTGCTCCTGAGGGCAAGAGCCACCAGAATAGAAGAGATTCTAATATCACTGATTATTAATGGAAGCGCTAATGCACATAAGCAATTTTATGGTTTGCATTTTATTGGGAAGCTGGGTGGGTGGGGGAGGAGAACCACAAAGAACAAACCCATGGATGGTTTATGTGCTGGGCTGTTGGTCACACCATATGGACTCCTTAAGTTAACTGTGTATCAAAGACTGAAGTAAAAAGATAAAGAGCTGAGTTATCCCAGTCTTGGTGATTTCATTAGGAACAAAGACAAGAATATAAGCAAGGTAGTTCAGTTGAAAAGTTGCATGAAGCATTGACCCTGTGACCTTGGTGGGTGCTTCCGACAAAGTGTGTCACAGGCAGGCCTTGCAGATTTGCAGGTGTTGTCTACCATGTCACAAATTGATGGGGTATCTTGGGGATGGAGCCCCTCCCAATCGGTTATGGATTACTCACCACGTCACAAGACAAAATCCTAATTTCTTTCATTCTATACTGATACCCTCAAGGCTCACCTGGACATTGGTTTTACTAATCTCTACTTTTTAAAAAATGTTTGTTTCAGAAATTTTCAAACATTGGTTGTTCCTGGGACAGGGACCCACCCTTGATTCCAGCAGGATGCACCACCTCATACTTCCAAGCTACCTGCAAGCTCTCCTCTCCATGAATTTCTCAATCCATGCAGTAAGGCAGGAACGATGGTCCTGATTGGGCACCCTGGGAAACTGAGACTAAGAGGTGTCTCTATTCTGGGCTTTTTCTCGAGGGCCAAAACTCACAGTGTGGCTGGGTTCAAAGCCATTAGGACCTACAAGGAAATGGGTTTGGGAGAGGCTCAGAAGCAGGCAAAGTAGACTTCTATTAAACTCCCTGGTAGGGTCTGTCCCATGACAAAATTGAGGCACTGTTTACCACTAACGCTCATGCTCTGGGATGAAGATGACAGCAATACTGTTGATGAGCTGATAGTTGTGGGGCTGGACTGAGCACATGTGCCCCACCCCAGGCGGTGACACTGCCTTCCACACAACCCTCCCACACAACTCCTTTCTGCTCACTTGCACCCTCCCTTGGGTGAGGCATGGAACGGGGAGCTTCCCCTTTCCCTGGGGACCACCCTGTTATAGTGACAGGCCTTCAGTGCCACATAGGCATAGTTGCAACCCTTCTGTCTCTCACAGGCAATTACTGTGGCTTTTCATTAATCTAGATACTGTTCACCTGCTCCAACTTTTTCCTCCCTCCCCTTATTTCTAAAGATAAAGAAACTATTGACTAACTGCTCTGTGCCAGACACTGACTGGGCTGTGCAGATGTAGTCATGAATTCTGATTTCATCTATGTCCCATTAGTACTTCTTTCCCCCTTTGTCACATTTCCCACCTGGAATGCCCATTCCATCATGCCTAGTCTCTCCATTCTCCACAGCACTTCTCTCTTTCTTTTTTAAATATTTATTTATTTATGCATACAAGAGCTGGGGCACAGGCGGGAGTTGTGGGGGGGTGAGAGGACTCACCAGAGACAGAGCGGGAACAGAACAGACAGAGAAACTGAAATACACTGCTGAGGGGAGCAGCGGGCGAAGCAGTAGAGGTCTGCTGCACCACTTGGGTCCCCTCCCAGGCCTGGGTTTGAACTCACACTGCTGTGCCGTGGATGCTTCACAGTGAGGCGCTCAAAACGCTGAGCCACCAGGGAGGGCCCACAGCACTTCTCCTGAACCGTCTTCCTTCCTGCTTCTCCTACCAGTGCACGTCACTCCCTCCCAGTAGAGCGATGATGCTTTTGATTACGGGTGGCCCAATTTTCATCTCAATGCTGAGTAAAAGAAGTCAGACAAGGAGTTCTTTGAGTTTTCTTAGCTCCATTACTACCTATCCATATAGCCTTAACCAAGTCACTGACCCTTTCTGCATCTCAGTCTCACCCATTGTACAATGAGGATAAGACTGGCCTATTGACATGGAAGACTGTAGAGCCAATGGAAAGGTACAGGAGACATAGGCTTCATGTTGATAATGTCTCTATTAAATGTAACCCATTAATACCGTCATTTAAAAAGTAGATGAAAAGTTGTGCTCTTAAAGAGTTGCAATATATTTTGGGAGAAAAGAGCATGGGAGGCCACAGAAGTCGTGGAAGCAAACAGGAGGAAGAAAGACATTTTGACTGAGAACTCAGAGATGGCATCATCAAGGTGGTAGATTCTGAGCCGGACATTGAAAGATGAGTGTGACTGAGACAGGAGGTCTGGAGGAAAGAGAATAGAGACAATGTATAGAAAGAACACCACAAGCAAATGACTGGGTTGGGGGTTGGGGGTCATGCAGACCCCCAAATTATGATTTAGTTTAGATGCAGTGTGGACATACATAAAGCAGATTCATCCTAGCTAAATTCTGAAATGTGAATTGCAGCAGATTGTTAAATGCTGGGTTTCAGGATTTAGGAATAATGTAGACTCACAGAAGCTATTTGAATATGAAACTATTTAGGTACAAGAAGGTGTTTTGGGGAGGTTTCTCTAGCAGCAAAATAGTAGATGGTCTGGAAAGGATGCTAAACTGGGACAAGTTGAGCTCCTTGTTCACTTCTTTACCTTAGGAATTCTTATATTCTTACATATATAGTACAGTGCAGTATCAATAACCTGATCCAGAGAAGCTTTTGGAATATCTGTATCTTCTTGTGAATGGATCTCCATTCTCCGTATCATCTCACAAGCCCTGTGTGCTCACCATGGCATATGGTGAGAAGTTGTGGACCTCAATTGGCTGGTGGCTGAGTTCTAGTTCTGTGTTTACCCCTGAAAAGGCCAGTGCAGTTGCTGTCCAAGGTTTCTTGTCCACAAAAGACTGGGAGGTGGAGACCAAGCACCTCGAAACTGAAGAAAGGTATACACCTCTTTCTACCACTGCTGTTCAGGGTTGACTCACAGAGGCTTGAAGTGTCATCACCATGACAATTAGAGATAGACAGCTGTCAGAGAGAACATCTGCCAGGCCCTGAACAGATGTTTGAACCATGGGTATACAGAACCTGAGATCCTGAGTACCATCTGGGTTGCAATGTTGAGACCTTCCTGCTCTTTAATAACAGGTTCTGTTGAACTCACTGTAGGATGGAAATTTAAAAAATTGCCAGGTTTACTTATAAAGTTTACATATGAGATCATCCACCTTAGAACATTTTACTGGCAGGAAAGGAAGGCTTAGCTACAAGCCCTTTTTCATGCTGACTGGAAGACCTCAAATAGTGGGAGTGAGCACAGAGCAAAGTTTTGTTTGCTAGTTTTCTGCCCTGGGGAAAGGACATAATGTTTATGAACACTAGAGTCACACCCATCTGGGGAGGGGGGGTTATAGATTGTCTACTCCACGTGCTGCACCCAAAAAATTATAAAGACTCTTTTCATATGATCTGCATGCAACAGTGTCACTAGAAATGAAGATAAAAAGCAAACATCGGTCAGGTTAAAATTATTTAGAGCACACCTAATAGACAAAGCATTAATATTAAAGAACTCAAGATTTAGAAAAGATATAAATAACCCAAGTAAAGTGTCCAAAAAGAAGGTAAAAGGAAATTTACAAGGATAACCTGAGACTCATTTCCCTAACCCAGAGTTTGCATGTTGAGGGTTAATGTTTAAGGGGAGCATTCAAGCCCAGGAAAGCAAAAGGGAAGGAAAGAGAAAGAGAGAAGGATGCAAGGAAAATGCAAGGTAGTACATCATCAAGCAGATCAAAGCCACTCACACACAGACGCGTACACGCACACACACACAATTATTTTACCTATACTACTCCTCTTATTCTCTGAGTATAGCCTGGCCTTTGTCTTTCACCTTTGCAAGTGGACTAGCAATATGCATCCTCATAGATGAGCTCTTCCTCCTCTCATGCCCTCTCCTCCTCTGGCACCACCAGCAAAGCTTCTCTGACAAGTATTCTCAGTCTGGGTCCAGCATCCCATCAATATACTCTTTGAACTCCGTTTTCATCCCTTACCTTGTATTGCAATTCTTAGCTTGTACTGTAATTGTTTACTTCTCTGCCATACCACTCCCCGCCATGTAACATACGCGCGCACACACTCTCAATTATATGTCCCTTGAAGACATGGATCATTCCCTATGATGAGCTTCATATTCTTAATTGTTTGCCAAAGTGCTTAGTAGATGAAAAGGTGGTGCCCGTTAATTGTTACTGAATGCATGAGTAATTTACCCCCTAGACATCTGGAAAAGAGAGGAAGGGAAAGTTTTTAAGTTTCCTCTGGTGAGTTTCCCCCAGCTGTGTCCCTTTGTTTTGTGAAAGAAGGTCATGGGGAACTTGGTGCCCACCTGGAGTCACGGTGATGGCATTGGATCAATAAAAGTCTTGCCATAGTCTCTTCATGGCACTTTCCTTATGAAATTTAAAGCGCAGGCACAAATGAAAATAACTCACATCATTGACGCACAAAGCTTTTGCCTTGAAGTGGAATCTATGCATTTCTGCATTTGTGATACACATATTGCTTTACTTTATTTAAGAAGGTGAAATAAAATATAGCCATGTACCTCTAATTACTTGTGAGTAGCCTGGAATGATGCACAAGGGAAAAGATGTTTTGCAAATCATTGATCCACATTAAGAATCTTTTGTCAGTTGATAAAGCATCTTGTACATTGTGAGAGAGCACAGTAACATCTTCTCTCTCCCACAGATCCGCAGGGGATTTTTTTTGAAAATAGCTTTTTCTTTTCCAGGTTTTCCTACAGTACTCTTTATCAAATATCCCATCAAAACCAGTGGAACGCAACTCCAGTACGACAAAACCTTATTTTCTTGAAGTTGTATTTGTCAAAATGGAGAGACAGTGTGACCTCTGTGAAAACAAAGAAACCTCTGCCTTCTTTCAAGCATTGCTCTCTTTCACATCTTTTCTTTGTCTCAAGGTAGCCAACTAATGAGTGAGGAGATGCGTTTTTCCTCCCAAACCCCACATCATCCCCAGGGGCTGCCCCACATTTGCACACAGCTGGAGAATTGCTGAAGTCTGGAGACGAACAGCGACGAAGCCCAAATGGCGCATCTGTGACAGGCAGAGCAATGAACCTCTGCTCCCTGCCCTCCATCTCCAACCAGAGTGCGCGGTGGTGCAGCTGTCTCCATGAAGCGCTGTCTACACATGAGCAGCCTAAGTACTCAGGCCCCAACGCAGATCTGCCAAATCATAATTTCTGAGAAAAATTCCCAGGTGGGTCATACTTATGTAGACTTGAGAAGCACGGCTCAGTGCATGCACTATAGAATCGGACAGCTTGGGGTTCTTGGCCACAGCATCCTGTCACTTAAGAACGTGGGCAGGTTCTTCAGCTTACTCATCTTCGAAATGGGAATAATATCTCTCTCACAACACTGTGTAATGAGAAACATAAATGTTAAAATACAGGTAAATGCTTAGCATGGTATCTGGCGTGTAATCACCTTTTTAAGTAAAGATGATAGTGGGCCTCCCTGGTGGCGCAGTGGGTTAAGCAAAGCACTATGAAGCATCCACAGCCACTGCAGCACAAGTTTGATCCCTGCCACAGGCCAGGGAGGGACCCACATGGCGCAGCAGACCTCTCCTGCCTCACCTGCTGCGCCCCTCAGCAGTGTGTTTCAGTCAGTCTGCCTGTTCTGCTCCCCACTCTGTCTCTGGTGAACCCTCTCACCTCCCTGGACTCTGGCCTGTACCCCAGCTCTTGTATGCATAAATAAATAAATCTTAAAAAAAATAAAGATGATAGTGGTGATTATGGTGTTGGTGCTGGTGCTGGTGCTGGTGGTTGTGGTGGTGATGGTGGTAGTTATGGTTGTTGTGATGAGGATAAGAATAGAGAAACTGGAAGGAAGACACCAAACAACTAGAAACCTGACTCACACAATGCCAAGGGCTGGAGGTGGGGAGGGTGGGGTAGAAGAGATTAAGAGCCATTAACCCAACTACAGAAACAAAGATCCTTAGGCACCAATGCCTAGATCACAAAGTGTAATATCCAAGCAGTTATCAGACTGCTGTAGGGAGTGTCTGGAGCTCAGACCAAAAGTAAAGATATGGAGATTGAGCGCTATCTGCTGGAGTCCATTTTAGAATCTCCAGTCCCTTCAAATTCTACATAGTTGATTCAAAGTCAACAAGCAAGCCACTCCATGAAGGAGTGAGCCCTCCCAAAAAGAAGAAGCCTATTATATCAGTGTGCAATCTCTGCACTGGCTCGGGGCAGCCATCCTTCTGCCCACCTGTGACTAGGCAGGTGCTTCTCTTCACCAACTCTCTCCTCTGGAGGACAGTAGCCTTCCTGCCTGCCCGTGACCTTCTCTTCACTGACCTCCCTCAGCAGAGGCAGATCTCCTCAAGGCTGCCCACCTGCAAAATGCAGGCCTCTCTCAGCAAGCCTGTCCCTATTGGGACAGCTCTTCCTGCCCACTCGTGTCTTTGCAAGTGTCCTCTATTCTTCTGCCCCTTTACCTAATGAACCTGCTCTTTAAAATAACTAACGTCTCTGCCTCATGGAGAAACTTGCCTGGAAAACTCATTGTGTGCCACTGAATGGGGAGCTCAGGTGAAACCTTCCCAGAGTGAACCCATGAATCCTGCTCTCCAAACCCATAGACTCCAAAAATGACATCAGTTATGGTGGTGATGGTGGCAGCAGTAGTAGTACTGGTGGTGTTACAGGGCAATCTTAATATAAAATGGGTTTTTTACATTGGGTTTTTTTACCCACGCGTTTAGAAGACTTAAAAGTTTTAATTCCAGGTACACGTGGAAAAAGTTATTAGCACGTTTTATTTTATGAAAGAAAGGGGATAAAATAGTAATAACACTAAAGGAAAAAGAAAGGGATACAAATTTACAAATACTTTACTAGATTTGAGCAATGGCGCGTTGAGAGCTGGCTTCGAGTTGAATGAGATGGCTCCGAAGGAAGGGGTCTGGCTCCTCAGTAAGAGAGCGTGTCCAAGGCTCACCTCGGTTTTATAGCCAGTTTGGCTGCTTAACCTCACCCTCAGGTCCCAGTAATCCACTCTTTGATAATTATTTTATCAGATTTGTGGTTCTGGAACACTGATGGTCTGGAGTGGGGGTTGGAGTTTACACACCCATAATCCATTTAGGACCACCTTTCCCCCTAACAATTCCCCCCTTTCACTTTTTGTTTTCCTCCTAACAGTGGTGGTGATGATAACGGTGGTGGTGATGTTGATGATGATTATCTATTACATTGCACTCTTAGCCAAAGGAACATCAACAAGGTTTACTTGGTGAGCAGTACAATGGAAAACAAAGTACATGACCAAAGTATCCTTCCCCACTTGAAAAGGGAAAAAGTTTGGTTAAAATCCAAGAAACTTAAAATAGATTGTTTAAAGAAAAAGAAGCAAGGTGAAAAACCTCTGGATAAAAGTGAAGATGTGAATAGATATTCACAGTCACTTGCATATGCCTGAAAAAGCTACTGGGGAAGCTTCCCCAAGAAATGACTCAGTTATGGCAAGTGATAGAAAGAACATTGTTCCAGGGCTCCCATCCAAGCTCCACCACTTTTTTTCTGCCTAATTTTTGGCACTTAACCTGCCAGAGCTTTTACCTGGTTTGGAAAATACCTTTGCTGAGGAGTCCCTGTGTGTTTTAAGATCACGTTTCATTGTTACCTTGGCCTGGCAAGGCCTGTGGGGCAAGGGCCAGCTGCCCCTGAAAAGAGAGTTTGTTACTCACTGGCCCCAAAAGGAAAAGGTACAGCACCATAGGGAGCCACCTGGCACGCCAGGGTCTGTGAGGGTGGGGAACAGGGAAACAGTGGCAAAGCCTTCCCAGTGGTCTCTGCAGGAAGGAAACAGGCAAGGAGGCAGCGTGGTCAGGCTAGTTTGAGTAATTACAGTGGGCTGGGCGGGTAGTGCCTGGCCTGGAGGTGATTAGGGCAGGTCAGGTGGTCAGTGGCTGGGAGAGTCTGATAAAGAGGTGGTCTCACATGGGCCCTGGATTTACCAGTTTGCATTTGAAAGGTGCCCTTCTGAGCTAGTAGTTTACTATCTAGGAACCCACAAGCCTCAGGAGGGGAACTTCCTCCAGGATCTGCCCCAGGCGTCAAAACATCAGAATATGGGAAATAGGGACAGGTAAATACTTCCTCACTGCACTTCAGTAGCATTAGCACTGTTATTTAGCATTAGTGCTAAAATAATATTTATTTACCTGCTTCCCTAGGAATTGCCCTCATCCCAGAGTAGAAAGAATTTAAAGTGCAAATAATACAGAATCAAGGATCAAGAGTAAATCTATAAATGCATATGGAAAACACTCAGCTCTGTGACAGTTCTCTTGCATACATGAAAGTCTCTGCACTGGCAACAGCATCAGATAAATGTCTTCTGGCCACAACACAGTATTTTAAATCAATAATGCCTAATTCTTCATTGACTATTATAAAACATTTACTTATCATGTGCTGGGCCTCATCCCTGGTGTTGGGAACACGGAGACGGCCAAGTTAAATGTTGTGTCTTAAAGGAGAGATGAGTCCTGTCTGGATATTCTTTATTTTTTTAAAGATGTATTTATTTATGCATACAAGAGCTGGGGTACAGGCCAGAGTCATGGGAGGTGAGAGGGTTCACCAGAGACAGAGTGGGGAGCAGAACAGGCAGACTGACTGAAACACACTGCTGAGGGGAGCAGCAGGTGAGGCAGGAGAGGTCTGCTGCGCCATGAGGGTCCCCTCCCTGGCTGGGGATCAAACTTGCACTACATGCAGGCAGCAGATGCTTCACAGTGCAGCGCTCAACCCGCTGTCCCACCAGGGAGGCCCCTGTCTGTAGATTCTGATGTGATAACGTACATACTGACTCTGATAAGCTTCACGGAAATGCTTAGAAAAATCCTGTGCTTTGAATAGAATGCAAAGACATTCATAATTAGAGTCAGGGTATTTTCAGAGTGAAGAAAGTTGCTGGGTTTGCAGGAGCTCAGAGAGCAAAAGCCCCCAGAGTACAGTGGAAGAGAAACAAAACACCAGGTAATCTAGAGCTGGGTGAAGGGGAGCTGGTCCTACATCTGCATTGTGTCCCCTCTTCCAAGACCTGGAAGGGAGCAGAACCCCTTAGAGACAAGACTGAGCTCCAAACACGTCTCCTGCATGAGTCCAATTCCCCAGTGTACTACACCTTCCTGCCCTTCACCCCAGCCCCTCACTCCTAGGCCCCTAGGATAATGTATTGGGGAACATTCCAGAAAGATCATGGTTAGAGTCAGGAAGCAGGGGAACAGAATCACACTAACTAAGTGGGGGCACACCCCTGTGCATACAGTGGGTTTGCCAACTGCATGACTCACACAGAGATAAAGATGAGAAAGTATGTTATTATTCCTCCTCCCTGTGAGCCATTCTTCTTGCCCAAACCTCAGTCTATAAATGCAGTCGTTGATCTCATCAATTAAGTTTCATGTCGGGGCCTCTTCAGTGGCACAAGGGGTTAATAAGCACTGCACGATGAAGCACCCTCAGCCACTGCAGCAGGAGTTCGATCCCCGGCCAGAGAGGTGACCCACATGGCTCAGCAGACCTCTCTTGTCTTGCCCGCTGCTCCCTGCAGCAGTGTATTTCAATCAATCTGCCTGTTCTATTCCCTACTCTGTCTTGGGTGGATCCTCTAGCTCCCCGTACCTCTGCCTCTACCCCAGTTCTTGTATGTATAAATAAATAAACAAACAAATAAATCTTAAAAAAAAAAAAAACAGTTTCATGTCCCTTTGAGCCTTTTCTTCTGGACCAAATCATTCCAGTTCATCAGCAGCCACTGTCTCGTGGTTTCCATCAGCGTCCATGTTTAAGTGTGGTGCCCTCTCCCACAGATACAGAGGTTTGTGATAGTTCAGTTATGATCTAGTTCACCTCGGTACTCTTCTCCATTTCCATAGCCAAGTTATTCCAGAACAGTCGAAGCTTCAAAGTGTTTTGCATGATACTAGACTTACGTCATTACAGGACAGCGTGAGGGGGACCCTAGGTTTCCCAAACCTGCCTGCTCGAAATGGGTTCTGCTATCTGCAGCCTCAAGAAAAAATATACTCTAGTGCATAAGACTGCCAATAGAAAAGAACTTTAATGTAATTCATGTGCAATAGTGTGCAAATAAAGAGTAGAAAAAGAATATAGTTAAATAATTTCCAATTAAACACCCAAATTACCCATCCCCTGGTGGGGAAATGCCCTGCCAAATAGGGTTGGCCCAAAGCAGGGCCACTGAAGCCCAAAAACCTGCCACAAGTCTCTTGGTGGGGACCCACAGGAAAGAGGCAGGAAGGGCCAGACAAATCTGGAAGGAAAAGAGTAAAATCAAAATAAAGGGTGCCATTGTCAGCCTCCCCATGGGTTTCTCACCCACCTGTTTCAAGTATCTCTTTCCATGTTCCCCAAGTCCCCGGTACCACTCCCAGGCTGAGACAAGTGCATTTCTTCTTCACACGTCTGTGCTCCACGTGCTTCCTCCAGATCTTCTTGATCTCCTATTTCTTATCTTCTCACACTCTTTCTAGCTTCTCCTGGCTGCTCAGCTTCACCCTTCCTTGAGTGGGGCAGGGAACCTGGAGCCTCCCCTTTGTGTGGTTACCACACTGTTCCAGTGGGTCTTTGAAAGACTGAGTCAGGGCGAAATGCCCCTGCTTTCAAACCCATTGTGGAACCAACTGGACTGTAATGTGGAGAAACAATATTGAACAGAAGGGAGAATCCTTCCCAGATATGTATAGACAAACAAACAAACAAATAAAACACCTGAGAAGAGTGTTCAGCTCCTAGCGTTCCTTTTCTAACGGGCTTTTACAAACAAAACAGCTCTACCTGGATCCACCAGACTGTGGCCAGCCCTGGGGAGGGGGGCACAGCTGAACCACATGGCTCATGCACATCCCCTCCACTGTGAGCCTGGAAGTTTGCATCAATAATCATCCTTTACATCGTGCTATTCCAACAAAGCAGGAAAATAGGGAAATTAATCACTATGTAAGAAAAAAGAAAAAGCTCCCCCAAAGGAACAGACCGCATCAAGAATCTCGAGTAGAGAAAGAGCGAACCATCTCATGGCTGCTAGACCACAGCCCGCCGTCTATTTTTCCTTTCTTCCGAAGCTCGGCATACTGCCCACAAGACACCGGCTCATTTATCTTCTTGTGGCTGGACTTTATTATGGGAAGGACATTTCAAGGGAGATACACACGTGAGTAAATGGAAAGACATGCCTCCAAATCGTTCTGTCCTCTCCACCCCCCTTCTAGGTCCTAGGGTATTGGCCTTCTCAACCTAAAACTGGTAACAGGACCATGAAACTTGGCATAAAACTCTTTGCTTTGCAGGCCTCCCTGGTGGCGCAGTGGGTTAAGCAACACACTGTGAAGCAAACCGCAGCCACTGCAGCACGAGTTCAATCCCTGCCGCTGGCCAGGAAGGTTACCCACATGGCGCTGCAGACCTCTCCTGCCTTGCCCGCTCCTCCGCTCAACAGTGTGTCTGCCTGTTCTGCTCCCAGCTCTGTGTTCTGGTGACTCCTCTCACCTCCCGCGACTCTGACCTGTACCCCAGCTCTTGTATGCATAAATGAATAAGTCTTAAAAAAAAAACTCTTTGCTTTTGACCATAATTTTCCTTTACTGAGAGTTTTCTGTTCTCTTTCTTGGGTGACCTCAATTCTACAACCGGTCCCCCTGGGCTGTGTTGTATAGCCCGTATCTTAGTCTCCAACAGAATCACAATGGCCCTACAGGTCAGATCGTGCACTTCATCCCCCAGCCGTGAGCACCACTGCGCCGGGCCTGTGGACACGAGTGGGCACCATCAGAAGCCGCTCTGCTTCAAATACGGGACATTCGGACTGCTCACCCGTGTTGCGGAAGCCCAAAGAAGGTCTTCCACGAGGTCCTGCTCCTTCCAGGAAATGCCAGGGAACGAGCGGCCTAAGGCATGTCAGTCCATGGGAGGGTTTGGCAGCAACCTGTCCCCCCCGCCCACCTGTCACCGTGCCTGGAAGATCATCCCTAGACAGCATTAACAGTGAGATATTTAAAACAGGCAGAACAGTATGATAGAACAGAGACAGCATTAAACTGATGTTGCCCGCTGGTCACATTCGCTTCAAACCCCTCTCTTAAAGGACATCAGCCTTCTGCTGAATTTCTAACCTTCCACTCCTTCTTGGCCCTCTGTTAGCAGAGAAGCCACTGTCCTGAAAATCGTCTGTTCTTGCTCAGGGTGTTTTATGCTTTTGCTACATTTTTGGTATCATCCTGTATACGTCAATTTGCAACTTGTTTTTCTGAACTCAGCCTGTAGTTTATTGAGATACATCGAAGGTGATTCAGCCTGAGCTAGCTCACGTTTTTCAATTGTTCTGTGGTAGTCAGTTCCACGAATGAACCAGAGCTGATTCATCTTTGTTGCTGGTTGTCTGCAAATGCTGCTGGTTTATGCCAATAACCATAACCATATAACCAATAACCACAACGATCTCTTAGTATTTTTAATACTTGGTTCTATAGGTTAGTTTGTTTTCTAAGTTGACAGTTATTTATTTCATCTCTGATAATGACTTTCATTTCCTCTCTAGTCCTAATTCCTTTTATTCCTTTTCAGTATAAGTACCATTTTGTTTGTTTTTTTTTTTGAAGTGACATCAGTTTATAACCCTGTGATTCAGAGACAAGTACCACTTTGAATGGACTTGACAATAACAGGCATCCTATCTTATTTCTGACTTTTAAGGAAATCCTTCTTAGGTTAGACCATTAAATAACATTTTGCTGTAGGTTTTCAGCGGCCATTCTCCATCAGGTTAAAGAAAGTCCTTTCAGTTCTTAGTTTGCTAAGATTTTGTTCTTTAAATCAATGTTGGTGATTTTTAAATACAATTTGTATATCTGTAGGAAAATAATAAGTTATTTTTGTTAATGCGGTCACTAATATTTTTAATTAACTAAATCTTAAATTTCTGGGGTAAATTCAACTTGATACAATGTATATTTTAGTTAATTGACGAATTTGGTTTATTTAGGTTTCTTGCCTTATCAGTGCAAATGATCCATAATTTGCCCCATTGGGGCCCCATTGCCCCAAAATTTGCTTTCATAACTTTTTTTTAAAAAAAAAGATTTATTTATGCATACAAGAACTAGGATGTAGGACAGAGTTGTGCATGGGTGGGTGGGAGGATTCACCAGAGACAGAGTGGGGAGCAAAACAAGCAGATCCACTGAAATCCATTGCTGAGGGGAGCAGCGGGCCAGGCAGGGGAGGTCAGCTAAGCCATGTGGGTCACCTCCCTGGCTAGGGATCGAATTCATACTACAGTGGCTATGGACAGCTTAATAGTGCTGTGCCCCAATGCCTTGAGCTACCAGGGAGGCCACTTATAATTTCTTAAGTTACCTAGAATCTCGCTTCATTGACCTCAGCATTCTTTATTCTGAGTATACATCAGTGATGATAGACAAGAAACTTCTGGAGACACATGGACTTTGAAATACATCAGTACTACTGATATATTTAATAAAATGTGTCTTATAATATCTACCACCTCATACTTAACAGTGGATGAATGACATTGTTTAAGAAAATAAAAGTAGTAAGCTGAAGACAAAAGCTAATTTAAATAAAAACGATGGCAATTTTGGCTATTGTTTCATAGTTGATTGAAAAAGCTGAATTCTCTCATTTTTAAGATTTTAAATATTTGTATTGTACAAAGGTTGCTAATTATGTCATTCAAATCTCTCTCACACACACACACATATTACTTTACCTGCTCCAGTTATTAGTTTTTAGAAAGTTATGCTAAAATAACCACTATATAAATGTATTGTCCATCTCTCCTTATAGTTCAGGCAAATAACAGTTGTATCATATAGTTTGAATTTGAATAGTGCAGTCCAACTCAATTATTACATATTCCTCATGAAATATTCCTTTAGTAATTAAAGAATGAATCCTTGTACCCTAAAATATCTTTCTCTTTGTTCTTTTCTGGCTGCCATTAATATGGCAAGCCTGGCTTTCTCTTTGCTATTATTTGTTGGGTATGTATTTTTCTATTCCTTTTATCGTCAAACTTGGTCTGCCATTAAGTGTTACTTTCTTTCCAATCACATCAGACTATTGTTTTCCTGATCCAGTCTCTTCCATTAAGGTTTTCCACAGCCTTGAGTTCTGTGACACCAGTGTCCACAAGACACATCTCTCCAAATATCCAGAGGAAAACAAGTCTTTGAGAGAAATGTGGACCCTCCCAAGAGCCCCCTGGTTTGGGGGGCTGAAGATGGGCAGCAGATTGTGTGACCTATACAGACACCTGCCAACCTTCAGATCCCAAGGACACCTCATGTTTAGTAGCCAAACTCACCTCAATAAGACCATGCTTTTAAAGTTGGGGTGTACGTGGTTGTGCTGTCTCCTATGTTTGTAGCGCCATGTGGTGGGGACACTACTCTTCAGAACAAAGAGAAGTTCCGAAGACCCAGAGGAACAAAGTAAACCACCACGTGGTGACCAAGTGCCTTCCTCCAGAGGACTCTTGAGAGACTGACCTCCTGAACTGGGTTCCTGGGGATGGAGATTAAGGAGAAGATCTCGGGCAACAGGGAGCCTGCCCCATGCCCTGTGAAGCCGGAGAGCTACTCTGCCTCCTCCACAGGCTCTTCGCTAAGTGACTAGGCAGATCACTTGCTGTGTTTTCTCCAAAACTTCCAAGCAACATGGATAGTGTTGAAGCCCCCATCAAAGTACCTCCTCATCTCATCCAAAAAAGGAGACACCTTACTTCCACAAGATGGGAAATGTGTCTTCAAGGATGGCAATGGGCCTGCCTTTTAGTGGGAAGAGAGAACGGTGGCTGAACTTCTGAGTAGAAATCTGCCAAGTAGGTGAAACAGTACTAGAACACTTTTAACTGCTCAAAAGCGCCAGAGATTTCTAAGGGACAGTGACCAGAGTGGGTGAGTCAGTGTATTCTCGCCATGCGCACAACTGCAAGATCACTCAGGCTCAGGGTCCAGCAACAGGGGTTATGTAACAAGCAAGAGATTGGGGGGAAAGAAAAGAGATTTTGAGGCCACAAGTGGTTCGCTTTCTCACCCAGATAGTGTCTGCAGTGTCCAGAAGTCCCAAACAAAAGCCACATGCGGAAGACGAGGTGATAGTGCAGCAGCCACAGCATTGTTGCAGTCTGGGCTGAATGGTGGAAGCCAAAGGAATTAGGGATTCACCTCTTATGCTTCCCTCCCATGGCTCAGATGTGAGTCATCACCTTCAGAGAAGTATTCTGTGGGCCACTTGCTGACTGGTGGTTTTCAGAGCTGTGGACATAGGTGGCCAGGCTGGACAGGTAAATTACTCCATGCCAACAAGCATTTTAGGGGCAGCAATGAATCAGAATGGCATTAAGAAAGCTATAAAGATATCTGTAAACCAACCATCTCTCAGAGCCTCATTTCATTTTAAGATTTTGCATCCCCCTATAGAATTTCATTTGGTGTGACTGCACAGACTTTCCATTAGGTAAGTGGTATCCGAGATCTCACATCTGGCACAGAAAACAAAAAGAGTGACCTAGAACCAGGCTGTCTGGGTTGGAACCAGAACTAGGGTTCCTTCTGAACTTGGAAATGTCACTTACCTCTATGATCCTAAGTCTTCATGATCCTAAACTACACATCTATAAACTGGACCCTATACTCCATGCTTTATTAATCTCTTAGACATCAATTTTTTGGGGTTTTTTGTTTGTTTAGTAAATTACTTAAGCACAAGCCCACACTTCTGAGAGATATGAAAGAAAGAAAACCAGAATCCTAGACAACCTGGAAGTCACAGGTTAATAAATTGACCAAGGTCAGCGATAAGGGTGTTGGTAACAACTGCTGAGTAACTGTGACGCTGTCAGGCTGTGTGTGGGCTGGTCAGCGTGGAAATAGCGCATCAGCAGCTGGTCAGGGTCCAAGTGGAATCCCCTCTAGGTAGCATTACCATATAAATGTTGTCCAAACTTGGATACTTTTGAGAGCAAAAAGCAAGCATTGTTGATAATCATGACTGGACAATGGGTATAAACCAGAGCTACTGTAGACAAATCAAGATGCTACTCATAAGCTGAAGAAAGAGTTGAAGGTATGAGCTTCACATCTATGAGTTTCACATGTATGAGCTTCTCTATGTCGATCTGGCAGAAGTATCAGAAAATGTGGTAGGCAGGCCAGAGTGTCCTAAAGAGAGGATTGCGACCCAGAGTCTGTAGTGGCCTTCCCTCTTTGAATCCTCAGTCTTAGACATAATGCCTTACAAATGCCTTACAAAATACCAACATAATCAAATTGAAAACGTCAACAAAGGGGCCTCCCTGGTGGCTCAATGGGTTAAGCACCACACTATGAAACATCCACAGTCACTGCAGCATGAGTTTGATTCCCTAGCCAGGGAGCTGACCCACACGGTGCAGCAGACCTCTCCTGTCTCACCCACTGCTCCCCTCAGCAGTGGATTTCAGTCCATCTGCCTGTTCTGCTCCCCACTCTGTCTCTGGTGAGTCCTCTCATCACCTGCATGTCTGGCCTGTATCCCAGTTTTTGTATGCATAAATAAGTCTTTTTAAAAATAAATAAATAAGTAAAATAAAAAGTCAATAAAGCCTCTTAAATTACTGGGACTCAGGACCTGTACTAGTAGTTCAGGTACTTGGCTGAATAAAATAGGTGAACCTCAGTGGAAGCACCTGTCAAAGGTTCACTTCAAATGAAGTCTCAGGTGCATGACCTTTCCCTGCTGAGGAGGATAGAACAGTCCCCAGTAACAGGTAACACCACAATGCAGGGCTGAGAGTGCAGCTTCCAGGCTCAACTCTTGGGGAAGCAACAGTTTTGAGTTATTCGTGAAATGTGTCCTCTAGCAGATGTCTGTAAGGAGAATCAGAGGAACTCTGGTTACAGGCACCTCCCCTAACACACAGCATTCCCCAGAAAGCTCAGGATTTTGTGCCAGAGACACTGCTCTAAGTTCACCAGCATCCAACTCTGGCTTCCTTTTCCTCCTGGGCACTTCACCTCTCAGTCCTGTTTGCAGTCTGATGGAGCCAAGTCACTGATTTGGACCAGTGGCGTGTTATCAAGAATGATTTATGCCATTCAAGAACTAACCTCTAAAACTCTTCTGGGTACTGATTCTCTTCCCTCCATCCCTCACCTTCCAGCCACAGCAGTCCAGAACTAAGGGACCCAGGTGCCGAAGTCCTGCTCCAGCAGAAGGCCAAGATCCCCGAAGGATGGAACAGCATTGGTGAGTGAGGGGAGGGGGAAAGAGACACCAGACTTGCACAGTTTGGTATACGTCCCCTCCCTCGAGTTTCAGCAGGTCTTTATTTATACATTACAAGCAGGCAGTGGGATTACATCAACGCGTGCATAGAGCAGAAAGTTAACAAACATTACATTTTTTCAAGAACAGCTTCAGGTCCCGCGACTTCCATTCAAGTTTTATGACACATCCATTTTGAAGTTTACATCCAAAACATGTTCCTAACATATCTTAATCCACTCGGTTACTGATCAGTGTTAAAGCGGACAAAGCAACTTTGTGCAAATACAAGTAAAAATTTTGTTTACTCTGAGTGTAACATAGACTATCAGCCACAATGTCTAAGATCAAACCAGTGTCAATACCTAAGAAGCTACAGGCCCCCAATCAAAGGGAAATATTAAAGCCTAAGTTATCTCTAACCCTAACATTTAGTCTTTAAAAGGAATCAATGACTTCATTCTAAACCTAAAACTAATTTGTAATGTTTTTGCCATTTAGAGAGTTTTTCTATGTATGATTTCAACTTAAGTAGAACAAAGGCAAAAGGAAGAGGAGGAGGGTGGGAAGAGTCTATGTGCCTCCTTTATCACCTGGGAGATACCGAGCCTTCCACAACGGGCCAGATCACAGAGGTCTTTTCTCATTTCCTAAGGCCATTTTCCGATTGTAAATATTTAAATCTGGGAGACTGCCTAAAGACTAACTTTTGGGTTTGTAAAACAACCATATTTTAATTACATTTTACTCTGCCTGGTTTTATGGCTTTTTTAAGTTAGTG
>JAGFMF010011958.1:7385845-7415787 GCA_019455555.1 Galemys pyrenaicus | reverse complement strand
CAGTGAACACCTTGCTTCTCCTGGCATGGAGAGGCCAGAAATACCACCCCTTCCCCCCACCCCCCACTCCTCCCACACACACACCCCTCCCCCTCCGTCCTTTACTCAGTCACCCCAGGCCATCGACAGGCATGATATCTCCTAAGGCAGGGAGACACCCACTGACTCCATTTCTATGAAATTCCAGCTGCCTGCCAATTTTCCGGAATCTGTTTTCAGCTGCTGCCCTGACGTCCTCCTGGTTCTGCCACCTACCAGCTGTGCGGCTTTGGGCAAGTGTGTTAACCTCTCTGAGAATCTGTTTTCTCAAACAAATAATGGACTAGTGTCCTTTAGCTCACAAGGCTTTCTTCTTCCTACTGGGACTTAAAACTACACATCTGAAAAACCTCATACCAGAGTCCGATCAGTGCCACCATTCCTTCCCTTTCTCGGACCACCTTCGTGCTCTCTCCAGCTGGCATCACTCCCTGTCCCCAATAGACGTAGGTACAAACCCAGTGGCTGGTCAGTCACTTGCTTCAAGGTCACTCTGCTGTGAGCCATGTTCTCATGGTACCAGGCACCTCCTCCCTACCTGCTAGTCCTGAGCGCCTAACCTCCGGGTTCTCAAGCTCCAGGCACAGTTTACTTCTGGACTTCCACCCTGCTTCCAGGTCACGTGGTCTCCTGCCCACTCCTACCTCTGACCTCCTAGTTCTCTCTCTTGCCAGTACCTTAGTGGTGACCCTTCTCTTCTATTGCTCATAATCTCCATGCCTGGGCCCCCACTATATGGCAGATGAATGAACGAACGATCACATAAATGGTAGGACAATGTAAGCACTGTGGAAACAACACTTCTAGCAGATCTTCTAGCAGACTCGCTGGACTTGAACCCTCAGACTTCATCCATACACATAATTAGAAATACTCCATGTCATTATTATTTTAGTTCTGATAGGTTGTCACACATGTCTTAGAAGCCAGAGGAAAATTCTACTACCATGGATTACAAAATCTCCTTTGTAGGGGATCCGGGTAGAGATGTTTGTTCTCCTGAACAGTCTGCACAGACGCATGGTCTGGGGGCCAAGATGCCACTTTCTGTCCCCCACTCTACTCCTGAGTCCCCAGGTTGTCAGCTGTGGCCTGGCCTTTCTTACCAACATCGGCTGGCGCTTCCCCAGCATCTGCTTCAATACAGGCTGCAGGATGCCTGTTCGCACAGGGGGCATAGGAGGAGATGGCATGTGCCGGCTTTCAGGAGCCAATGGTTACATTTTCAAGAGTTCTGCAACCCAGCCGATGTCATGTAGGTTGCCTGAAATCTGCCACACTATGACATATATATTAAGGAAATTTGCAAATTCTCCAAATGAGCATTTCCCCCATCAAAGACTGGTTGTTAAACATGCAGCAAATGGCTGGTTGCATGGACACATTCCCTCACTCCTGAACAGTGAGGCAAGCTAACATGACATGGAACCCATGGACCTCAACTTCCCCACATGCAAAATCAAGAGACTCACCATTGCTTCCAAACTCACAGGCAGATACAGACTCCTAAGTGAGAGGAAGAGAGAACCTTTGGGATGGAATGGCTTGAAGGAATATGGATAGGATGATCCCACCCAGGCTATATCACTGCAGATGCTTCCTAAATACAAATTTGTTATGAGCATTTCTCTGCTCAAGAACCTCTGATTATGCCTTACTGCCTCCAGTGACAACAGGTCTCATCTTACCCAATCTACCTTCCAGTTTCCTCTCCTTCCACTCAGTAGTGCCGGCAAGGCATGAAGCAGGTTCTCCATGGTCTGAGCAGATGGGTAAAGGAAGAGTCCTGGAGCCCTTGGTGGCTTTCTCTGGCTTTTATTACTCTTTACATCAGAGGCGACCAGGTACACGGCAGGCAGGGAGGCCAGGGGGCCACGAGGCTGGCAGGATATGTGCTGCTTCTGCCTCTGCTCTCCTTCTGCTCCTTACTCTTCTCTTTCTGCTCTCTCCTTTTCTCCTCTGCTGGCATCCTCATGACACTGTCCTTATGTGTCACGTGTCTCAGGCCAGGTGCGCCCATTTGCACATGCCCACACCCTACTCCAGGTGGCTGTCATCAGGCATGCGTGCAGGACCACAGGTGCCCACCATCGACACATGTGGCGGAAGGCGGAAAAGCCTGATCACTTTCCATTTACCTTACACACTCCTTTCCACAGTCTTTACTCCACAGTCACAAATACTGGCTGTGTTCCATATGTGTTGTATGGACAGTTATTGCCTGTACACTATGCCTCTTTAATTGGGCAAGAGCATCTTAACTTTTGGGAGACAGAGTTGAGTCCATTATCTGCATTAAAGACCTGGAATGCACCAGAAGACACCAGGGACTAAATAGGCAATAGAAGGTTTTGCTTCAGGGCTGGGCTTTGGGGCAGGATTCCCGGATCTGTGGCTCAGTTCCACCACTTACCTGCTGTGTGACCTCACACAAGTTCCTGAACTCTGAGCTTGTACCCTCATCTGCAAAACTGGACTGACAGCTGTACTCATCCCATGGGGTTACTGAGAGATTGAGTAAGTTGCATATTTAGGTTCTAGCACAATGCCAGGTACAGAATAAGCCTTCAATAAACATCAGCTAATGTCTTCGTCCTCATCATCTCTGTCATCACTTAACCATCATTATTAATCTCAAATCATCATCATCCCCATTTTTTTTTTCCATAGGAAGCATGTTGGAATCTAAGAACATCTCTGCTCACAGGTTCCTCCATGTTCCTCCACCTTTCATTGGACTCTTTGAATCAGGAAAATCTCAGAAACGCTGTCAGCACTCTCCATCCCAAACAGGCAAGGAGACTGAGGACTCCTGGAACCGAGTGAATGACCCTGACTTTCCAAGACCCTTATCAAATTCCACACTGCAGTCAGTGTGTCTAATCTAGCAGACAAAAAAAAAACAAGAACAGATTTAAAATAGAGATGGGGGCATCCTACACAGGAGGTTGGCCTCCGGCTCTCCAGCCCTGCACCTCTGCATTGGCTCAGCCCGGCAGAACATACTTCCCTCCCACCCCCAGGCCAAGGCCTGCGGGGCTTCCCACCTCCAACCAGAAGCTCAGTGCCACTGGGCAGTCCTTCTGCAGAACTTCCCAAGGCCGCAGGAGGGCCCTAGAGAGTTGGTGGGTCATCACAGGAGGTTTGAAAGCAAAAAAGGATGATCCACTGAAAGCAAATGTGTGATCAAGATTACAAGATGCCACCCTCTTCTGCAGCATTGCTACAGTCCTCTGCGAACCCCGCCCCATGAGCTGGCACGTGGCTCTCAGAGCTCCCCCCCAACCTTGCCCACCTCTCCCCACCGACTCCTCTCAGAGCATCAGCTGATGAGACGCAGACACGCAGCCGCTATCTGCACGTGTCTGAAGGAGAACCTTAACATGAGAAGGTGATTGGCAGGAGGAGCCACACCTGCTGGAAATGAAGGCCTTCCAGAGAAGTCCAGAGCCACCCACGCTGTCGACGCAGGTGCCGTGGCAAGCACTGGCAGAGCCCTGTGGGCCCTGCGCGGGAATCTGACTGAGGCCTGGCTGGTTGTGGGTGGGAAGGGGGAAGGAGGGAGGAACAGAAAGGAGGAGAACCTAATGGCTGACATCTCTGGGAGGCTGGGGAAGCACCCAGCAGCCCGGCCATGTGGGTCTTCCCAGCCAGAGTCTTTAGGAGTATTAAGGCAAGAGATAGCAGCTGCACCAGAAGCTGAAAGAAGACCGGGGCTAATCAGGAGTGGGCTTCGTGATGTCATCCCAGAAGCGCGAGAGGAAAGCAACAAAGAGAATCAAGCATTCGCCGCCAGGACAAAATCTTAGCCCACACGGAGGCTTTGGAGACCCCAAACCAGGCGGCAGTAACCTTGGGGGAACAGAGCTTCCTCCTGGACACATGGGTGCAGTTGTGATCTGGATTGGTCCCCGGTCCTGGGGAAGGAGGAGTGTGCTTATTTGCATAACCACAATCTAAATCCTGCTCCATCTTTCCCAACAGTGAGCCTCAGTCCTGTCATTTCTTCATTGACATCAGTGCCTCCTCCAGCCGTTGTGAGAATCAGACAGGTAGACACGTGCCGAGTACCCTGAGGGTGTGGCTCCCTCTGCACTGCCATCATCATCATCCAGGAAGAAAAACAATGGCCCACTGTAGGGTCAGAGAACAGTCAGTTCTTTCCACCCTCCCACCACTGTGATGATGGACACCTGCGGTGCTGCGAGCTTTCCAGGGTGGGCATGCGCAAGTGGGCGCACCTGAGTTGGACACGGGCATAAATGGGCGGTGTCATGAGGACGCCAGGACCAACGGAACTGACAGTACTGACCCACGTGAGCAGCAGTGAAAGCAGCAGCACAGCAGCCGAGAGGGTGAGATGTCTGCCACGTACCTGGCCACCTCTACTAATAAAAGCATAAAAATCACCGAGGGCTCCTAGACTCTCCTTCCCTGACCCGTCTGCCCAGAACCATCCTGAACCTTGCTCCTGTGCCACCATTCCTGGTCGCTACGCCCACACTATCAGGGCAAACTGCAACCCCCATATTGTTCCCAAACCCACCCCTCTGGGTTGTCCCAGGGCTTGGAGCGGGCTGCTCACAGGAGCCCTGGGTAAGTCCCAGAAGTGTCTGAAGAAAAAAAAAAAAAAAAAAAAAAGGCCCTTTTTTCTGTGNGCTCACAGGAGCCCTGGGTAAGTCCCAGAAGTGTCTGAAGAAAAAAAAAAAAAAAAAAAAAAGGCTCTTTTTTCTGTGTCTGCCTGGCCCTTCTGTTCTCCTTACACCCCCCTCACCCCAGCTCCCCCAGACACACACACACACCCCAAACCCAGCCTTACTGCTGTATACCTGTGTCAGGTGTGAAATCTTCTTCCCCTTTCCTGTTTTGAGCTCAGCTTCAAGTTCATTCCCGCACCTGCCCCCAGCCCCCACACTATGACCTTGCACTCCCGGCACACATCACTGTGTTGCCCTAGGAGTGAAGGTCAGAGGCACCATCAACTCACTGCAGAGTTGTGGGGCAGCACAAGGAAGGGGGTGACCAGTCAGTGCATTTCCCACAGTTCCTCACGCCTCTGGGACTCGGAGCCTCCTGTCTCCTCAGCATCTTCGCAATCATCACCATCACCTGCTGTTGGCCTTCCAGCCCTCCCTGCCTCCTCCTCTCGTCAGCCCTGCCATCTCTGAAAGCCCCTCAGCACACACATGTGAAGGAAGTGAGGGACGGGGTGTGCCAGTCCTGCCCACAGGAGTCCCTCTTCAGTGTGATGAGGACCATGGGGGTGGAACTCCAGCCCCCCTTATTAGTTATCAAACCCACTCCTACTGCCCCTAGCCCCGAGGTTGGCCCTGGCCAGGCCGGCACTTCCTCCCGCCCTTACACTCCGAGCAAAGCCCCTGGCCCCAGCATGAGCAGTCATAAGCAGGTCGTGTGGCCCCAGCTCTGTCCTCCCTGTGGAGACATGACTCTGAGTCTGTCTCCTTAACCACAATCACACACAGGAGAGCCTTGACCCGCAGGTCTCGTGGGCACATGTTAAAGATATGCAGCATGATGGGTGAGAAAAGCACTTGGACACTGCAAGCATGATCGTGTAAAGAACTAAATCTGTTTCAGGGCAAGTCACATGTGCAAACATGTAGTCCTCCCCGCACAGCCAGCACAAACTCACTTTCCTCACTGACTGCTCTCCTTGCCCTGTGTAGCGGCAGGATGGGGGTGCTGGAGGCAGGTTCGGGATGGTTCTGAGCAGACGGGTCAGGGAAGGAGAGTCTTGGAGCCCTCAGTGGCTTTTATGCTTTATTTAGTAGAGGTGGCATCAGGTACATGGCAGGCAGGGGTGCCGGGGGGCCGGGAGGCTGGCAGGCCTCCCAGCCCCCGGCGCATCTCACCCTCTCAGCTGCTTCTTCTCTCTCTCAGCTGCTGCTGCTCCCATCAGTTCTGTCTTTGATCCTCACAGTTCTGTCTGTTGGTCCTCACAGTTCTGGCGTCCTCATGACGCCGCCCATTTAAGCCCGTGTCCAACTCAGGTGCGCCCACTTGCGCATGCCCACCCTGGAATGCTCGCAGCACCTCAGGTGTCCATCATCAGTAGTGGGCGGGTGGAAAGACCTGATCAACCTTTACCCTACACCCTGTTACCTGGTGTCCACGTTCCCTAGTCACGCTGCAGAGTCACACATTATAAAGGTCCCTGGACTTGGGGGTCGGGCGGGGTGAGACACCTTGTAGGGTCAGAGAAAAGTATCAGGCGTTCCCACCCTCCCGCCATTGGTGTGATGATGGACATCTGCGGGGCTGCACAGATGCCTGAGTGGGCATGCGCAGGGGGGTACATCTGGGTTTAGACACAGGCGTGTAAGGGCGGCGTCACAAGTATGCCAGTAGAACGAGAGCAGCAGAGCAGCACCAGTAGAAGCAGAGATGAGCATCTAGAAAGCCCAGAGTGAAGATGTGCCAGGGCAAGGAGGCCTGCCAGCCTCCTGGCCCCCCAGCTCCCTGTCTGTCGTGTACCTGGTCACTCTGCTAATTAAAGCATAAAAAGCCCCCGAGGGCTCCAGGACTCTTCCTTTACCCGTCTGCTGGAGTCATCGAGAACTTGCTCTGTGCCCCTCCTGGCACCACACACCTCTTGCCTCCCCTTGTCAGTGCAGAGCCCCTGAGTGTGGGGGCACCGTGGCTTGTCCACAGTCACCGCCACACAGCAGGTGGTGGCCAGTGCTGCCGAGCAGCTGAGCTGTCTGGGTGTTGCTCCTTCGCGAGGGGTTTGCCTCATCCTCACAGCTGGGGACGCAGGTCCTCCCCTGCTGACAGCCAGTGACCGCCACACCCGCCAGGCCAAGTGCAAGTGCAGAGAGCGCAGAGATGCCCTCACGCAGCCCCTGCAAGCTTCTGGAAAGGACGTGGACACTACAGGGAACAGGAGGGGCATGGCCTCGACCTCCTAGAAGCAGCCTCTTTTTGGGGTCCCATTGAGAGCGGACATCCTCACGGGCAATTTTTCCACAGCATTCCAGAGCCCACCAGCTGGCTGAGAGCCTGGGTGCATCGGTTCACTGACACGTTCACCCCAGCTTTGGGGAAATCCTATCCCACGGCAGGAAGGCATTTGTCCCTTGTGCTCAGAGGGATGCTTTGCCCGGAGCTGCTGGAATCCTGGCCTGCGGGCGGGGAACCCAGGTTCTGCTCTCTGTCACTTACTGGCTGTATGACTCTAAGCAAATGACTTCACATCTCTGGGCTTTAGTTCTCTCCTTTGCACAGCGGTGAGGCATAGATCTGGTGAGATCTTTGGCCCTTTCCTGCTAAGATTCTGGACTGGTTGTTACTCTGGGCCCTAACCTGAGTGTGTGTGTGCTGATGTATGTGTTGGTGTACGTTGGTACGTGTGTGTTGGCGTGTTCGTGTTGGTGCATGAGTTGGGTGCGTGTAGGTGGAAAGGGGGAGGAGCCACTGTTTTGTGCACATCGCCTCCCTGGGCTCTCTGGAGACCCCCCCTGGGGAGTCCATCGGGAGAGTCAAAGGCAAGGCCTCCCCAGGGGCGCTAAGACCATGGCTCACTGTGCTCTTTCTCGCTAATTCATCCCTCCGATGTAAATTTAGTGCTTAAAATATGCCAACACTGGTCTAGACCCGAGGGGTTTTGTCATGAGCAAAACAAACAAAACCCCTATTCTTATGGAGCTCATGTTAGGAAGCAGATAACAAATAAGCGATAGGAAGAAAGCGGGTATGTCAGGTGGCAGTAAATTAAAAATTACGTAAAGAGGACTAAGGCATTGCAGTGAAGGAGGACAGCAGTTGTCAGTGGGGGGCAGGGGAGACCTCCTTGCAGTGCTGTGGAGAGAGGAGAGTCCAGAACTGGGGGGCTCCAGGGAGACTGCGGCAATGGAACAGGCAGAGAAGGCACAGGGAGACTGGCCTGAGACTCAGGCAAGGCATGGTGGGAACTGTGGCAAGGGGGTCAGGTCCTCTTAAAAGCACAGAGATCGGGGTCCTGGCCCCATCGGCTGACAGAGCCAGGAGGCCGGGTCCACCGGGACCATGCACTACTGAGAGAGCTGGGCTAGGCCTCAGCTCTTTCCCAGGGGCCAAGTGCTTCCCCAGGGGCTCGCTGACCCCCAGCAGACCACCCCAAGACTCCCTGGCCTGAACTTTTTCCAACCAGGTTGTACAATTGTCTGCTGATGAGTCGGAATTAAACAGAGGCTCCTTCATCTCTGCCGCCTTCCTCCTCACCCCTTGGTCCTGTTGGCAGGGAAGGCAGGGAAGAGGGGGACAGGTTGGCGCCAAGAAGCCAGGTCATTTACAAGGCCTGGCCCTCTGAACTAAGTTCTACCAGGAGGAGAAGGGACACCCCTCTGTGAGGACAACCTCTGTCTACTCCTGAGCATGGAGGGCAGAGATAACGGAGGTTTGTGGTTCCGTTTACAAGTATTTTCATTTTGCCTTTCTGGAATTTTCCACTTGAGCCCCCTCCACCTGCTCCATCCAGATATATGGAGCAACCCATAATACACACACACAGAGGGAGTCTCACTGGCTTGGAGAGGAAAGAACCAAGAGTAGAAGGACAAGAAGGGTAGGGAGGTCTCCGAAGGAGTCCTCTGGCCCCCACTCTATTAGAATTTGGGCTCAATCACTCTCAGGTTACTCTGGAACTTTCCCAAAAAGTGTCCCCTTAACTACATCCCTTTTAGCTGTCCTCTCTGCCCCCCAATCAAGACCCCATCTATCCCTTGCCACGCTCTCAGGGTACATCAGCCCTACTCACCCATGGCCTTCTCCTCCCACTCTGTTGTCCAAAACCTTCCATGCCTCAGTTTACCTCTAAAAGATGGTGCTGCGGAAGGGAGGTGGAGAGATCCGAGAGTAGAAAGTCAGGGGGAGGAAAGGAGAACAGAGTAAAATAAACCACGACCGCATTTGAAGACAATGTCATCACAGCTGCCACCCTGACAAGTCAGGGTGTTCTGGTCCCGCAGCCCTAGGCAACTGGGGGGAGAGTGGGGTGCCCCCACATGCTCCCAGCACAAGCGGCAGCCAGCTCTCCCTCTGCCTGATATCCAGCTTCTGCCAACCTTCCTTAGGCCCTTCCTGACCACCCTCTCATCTTCAGAAAGCCCCCAGATCCCCCAGCACCATACCCCTAAGTCCCTATGAGGAACACTGGGTGATTTGGCCTCCGTAAGGGCTTTAAAAATAGACTGTGGATCCCCTGCAAAAAAAAAATAAATAAATTAAAAAATCCCTGGCTAAAAATAGCTCTCAGCATCTAGGGGAGGAAAAAAGAAACTGCAGCAAAATTCAACTGGAGCGGTGACTTTCCTGCCGCTGATGTTCCGGGTCAGTTGGAACAGCAGGGGAGGCAGGGAAGAAGGGGTCCTTCAAGGACAGAGGCCATCAGGACTGCGACGTCCAGCCAGCAATGCTCGCCAGTCTCTGCCTCCGGGTCCTCCGACGCTGTCCCTGGAGCTGCAGGGGTGGAGAGGCCATGGAAATGGTGCAGAGGGATGCAGAGGACACGCCCTGCAGGGCCCCCAAAGATGAGAGTTTAGGGGAGCTGTCAGGCTAGAATCTGAGGGTGAAAGAACCCACCGTCCGAACAGCCGCCGAGGGGCAAAAGTGCAGGTGTTCTTCTGGAGAGCCACCGCGTTGGCACTCAGCGAGGGACACAGAGCCCTTTAGAAATCGTCACTAGCAAAGTGAGAATTTATATCCAGGGCACAGAGGCAGGGTAAGGGAACCCCAGGGTTTTTCATTTACAATCCTTTCTGCAACTGGCAGCAAGGAGAACGGTCTAGAAACAGCAGCAAGGAGAAATGGTCTGGCTTACTGAAAACATTTTAAGAAGTAGGTTTGAGGTGGGAGCTTCTAGAATCTAAACACACGCACACACACACTTTTTCATTTCTATCTATAAAAGGAGGCTACTCCTTTGCTCCAGTGCAAAGCTGTGTCAGTGAGCTGTAGGAAATCCAGGCTGTGACCCCAGAAGCAAGGCTTCGCCCCTCACTTTAGTGGTAGAGATGTAAACAAGTAGTGTGCTTATGTTGGTCATGAGATCAGGAGAGCATTAACACTCTAACTAGAAGACGATTAGGGGTGAAGGGGGAGAAGCCCTTATGAGGGGAATGGTGAACTATGCACCAGGTCCCCAAACTGTATCTTTACAGCTGATGCTTTGTTGCCATTATTTGCTGTCAAGGTTGTCCATTCATAGGCCCACAAAGCCACCCTGCTACCTATAGACACGCCAGAGAAATGTGTCCTCAAAAGTATCAAAGCTCAAAGGGCACACCCATCACAGCGATCCCGCATGCCCCAGGTCCCTTGGACTCGTGTCTTTTCTCCAAAACCACTAGCTGGTCACTTTCATGTCAAGACAGGGAAGAGCAGTGAATGAAACACAGAGCCCTTCCAAAGAATGTGTGGGAGACTGAGCTGTTTCCAAGGTCATCCTTCCTGCGGGGAAAAGTGGGCTCTGAGTGGGGAAGGGGCAGGGAGGTCATAAAATGCTAAGTGGAGGGTTCCCAGCCAGTGGGCACTGCACCTGACCACTGCCCAATGGGAGGGCATGCTCTCCAGTGAGTGCCAGTGAAAGGTGAGAGGAAGGGCCGGGTCGCACTTGCACAGTGCAAGCAGGTAGAATGCCCCCTTGGTTGTTGGTCTTCTTAACCTTAGTCCTTTCCTTCCTAAAGAATTCCTCCCCCTTCTCCACCCCCAGGGAAGGCAGCCTGAAGAACACCAGCACACCGGTCACGACAGACCTCAGACCGGCTACCCTGTCCCCAGGCTTGCACTCCCTCACCCACACACCTGAGCAGGACACATCTGGGCCGAGCCAGCCCAGTGCCCCCTTCCTGTTACCTTGCACAGTTCCCTCACTCTCTCTTCTCTTGCACCATCTACAGAATAGAGAGAGGGAGCGTGCCATGGTGGGCATCAAGTCACAATCATCTCCTGCAGCATGAGGTTAACAGAAATGCACTTGGAGAAAATGGGAAGGAAAACCAAACAACTTGAAAAACCACCAACCCCCCTCCTCACCAAACCCGCGTTCTCCATGGTGTCTTTGCATATCAGGATTGCGGGTGTCTGTGGCTGGGCACGGAGTGTTGCAGCATTTTCTGACAGCCTGTGCTCACTCCCCAGTACTTTTCCTCTCCAGACCCTCAGGCCTGTGAAGGCATAGTCCTGGCTCCCCCTAGTGGCCAGAAGCCCACAGCAGTAAGCTGGGATGCCTCTTGCAAACCGGGTAATTAGCCAATAGTTTAGTTACAACCACACTCTCATTAACTAACAGTGGGAGAAAGGACCATCCCTGTTTCCTTGGATATTTAGCTATGCATGCACCTATCGCATCAACTGTTCCCTATGAGTTAAAAAACCTCAAGGTTATTATTTTTCTGGTACATGCTGCACTGATGCAGAAGACAACACCTGGGTTATCACCGCGTTCTAGGTCCCCACTGCTTCCCGGGTGGTCCTCAGACCCACCTGCAGCATCAACCTACCTGGGAACCTGATAGAAATGCTAATCGGAGGCCCTCTTCTCAGACAACTGAATCAGTAAGTCTGGGGGTTGGAGCCAGGAATAGGTATTTTAATAAATTTTCCAGATGATTCTGATTCACAATGGAGACAGCAGGACTAGCTTGGACCAAGCAGGCACTGGCACTTTGCGCCGGTATTGGATGTTAAAGAAATATATCTCTTTCTTATTCCCATGGATGGTGTATTGGTTGGAATAATTATTCATGGGAATAAGAGATGCCCACTTCCAGGTTTGCCTCTTAAGGAGCTGCTCCTTCCCTCATCCAAGTCATGATTATTTTTCTTCAAAACCCAGCTTGGTATGGAGTCTGGGTCTCTGGAGGCATCTTTGAGAGACTAAGCAGTGCTTGAAAATTGAGAGTAGCGAGGACCCCATCCCCATGGTATGGGGCAACCTTCAGGGTCCTCAGGAGCCGGTGCTACCCTGTCAGAAGCCAGCAGGACAGAAAAATGAAGTAGACAGTAGGCAAGTGAATGCTGACATAGAAAATGTCAACCTTGGTCCTGCTTTTGGATTTCTCCAGCCCATTTCTGTGAAATGCATCAATTACTGTCGACACTGTTAAGTACAGAAGGCTTTAGAATCATTTTGATGCACTGACTGCTTCTAAGAGGTCAATCTAATTTTGTTTTTACAGATTTTTTAAAAGATGTTGGGGGGAGGGAAATTTTGAACATGCTTCAGACTGCAGCGAGCCGGCCGCTGGTGACGGAGCCATGGTACAGGACAAAGACCACAGAAAAGATCGTTGCAGGGGGTCTTGGCGACCATGGCGATCAACCTCCTGCTGGACCGAGGAGGAAACCGAAGTTCAGAGTGGACACTTGCCCTGGAAGAGATAGCTGCGTACAAGGTCACCTGCCCGCCGGTCCTCTCCTAACGCCAGGCCCCATTAGCAGGCAGGAGTTCAACATAATTCGGCCCGACTCTTAGCCTGGTGAGATTCTGGAAAATCTCTGTAACCTGGTAGTATTTGACTGGAAAATCATTTTTCCAAAGACACCTGATCTCTTTGCTGTGTCATCTCCTAGCTCCTACAGATATTTTCCCTCTATAGAGAATAAATTGGGCAAAGTCCCGAGGATGACACAGGCCTCTGTGTGGAGTCTGCCGGGCACTTTCCTGCTACCTTATTCTTTGCCTCTTCCAGAAGGCTGGGGACGCCCCAGAGACCAAAGTCCTTCCAATTGCCCACCTGACCTCACAGGTAGCTTCAGTCCCCCCCACAGGCTCTCTAAGAAGTCATGTCTGCTGCTGCACACAGCACCCTCCTGTGCAAGGATGTGCGGCCAGGTCATCATGACCCATTCTGAGCAACCTCCAGTCACATCAGGGCTTCAGGGGAAGAGAGTCCGGGGGCCCCAGAGGAAAGGCAACATGGACTCTCAGCCCTAAAGAGATTCACACAGCAGGACAGGCTGGCTATGCCAGGATCTGTTGGATGGCCTCGGTGCTGCTTCAAGATCTCTTCCAACAAGGTTGTGCCAGGGGCCCGGACAAACACAGCCCTAAGGTCTGAGTCCCATAAATACAAGTGGTAGTGGCTCCCTCTAGTGGAGTTGTCGGGAATGGACGGTGGATCTGAATGCTGTGGAGGAAGCACCTGCTGGGAGACACGCCACCCAAAGATGCTTTGGGGAGGTTGTTCTTTTGTTCTGTTTACAGCCTCCAGCACAGGAAGCTGTGGCTGCAGAAATGGGCCATCCTGATCTCTGCCGTGGTTTCAGGGTCAACCAACCACCAGAGCCCCACAGCCAGGTATAGGCTGATCTTCTACCTGGGACCCTCTTCCTGTCCTCCCACTCTGTAGACAAACTCCTTTCACCTCTCTGGGGCACGCTGCACTCCATATGGTGGGGGGGTTGCAAGCCAGCTGGTGTCCATCCCTGAGATGTTCCCAAATCAGCTCAAAGTCTGTTGCTCAGCAAGAAGGAAGCCACAGCATTGCTCACATCCTCCCACTCGGAAAAGAGCCCAACAGGCTGTGCTGTGCCCTCATAACCACTGTCCAACGCGCCTCATCCCATCGTTCCCACTCTAGCCCAAGGGCCAGGCTGGCTTTGCACTTGAGAATGAGCTGAGACAGGAAGGCCTCTGTGGCCTTCAGAGCCAAAGACGTGGGGACGGGGTTCAGGCCTGAGGGCTTGAGCGTGGAGCCAGGTGAAGTTAGGCTGGGGGGTCCTACCCCTCCTTCACGGGCAAAGAGCATCCAGGTGCCCGTGTCGTGGTAGTGATGGTTAGCGCACTGCTTCCCAGCGGCCGGGCACATTTCTAAGCTCCCCGCTTCCAAATTAACTCCCTTAATCATCACAGCAACCTCAGGGCAAAGGTCACCCCTAAACCTGCCCCCCAGACCCCAGGATCATTTTAATGAGCACTAAAGTCACCTGGTAGCTATAAGAATGGAACTGACACAGACTCCCTAGGCAAGAGGAAAAGGCTTTCCTTTCCTGCCACGTGCCTGGAGAGCTGTGTGCCTCTATTATCCATGTGATGCAGTTCAAAATTTCAGAACTACTAAGTGGGAAGAGACACTGGAGGACCTTTCTTCCAGTGCTCCATTTCCCAGTGAATCAGAGGACCAGCGAATAAAGACACGCAGAGATTAGACGAGCACACGCGGGGAGTTTAGTAGCTGGGCCACCCTGGCCCGGCGTCCAGACTCTGCCCCAAGTTCTTTCCAGTTCTTTCCATGCCACCCTGGAGCAGATGAATAGCACCTAGACACCCCCTTAGGTGTCCAGCGAGCTCCCTGGTCATCAATCAGCCCAAACAAGCTCTAGAAGCAGAAGAGTGACTCGGCTCCCCTACTCCCAGAATGGTGGCAGACAGCAGGGGTGCTCTCAAGACAATCTGTGACCTCAGGTCTCCTGCTCCTGGTCCAAAGGGCTGCCATCCTTTAGCCATCGCAGGGACCCCACCCCAGGAGCCACGATAGAGCAACGCTCAGCCTCTCCCTGGCATTTCTTTTCCCAGACTGCTTCTGGTCTCTGCCGGTGCATTGCACGCACCCACCTCTTCCTTTGCATTGTCTCCACCCCAGGGCATCTGGGCCCCGCTTTCCATTCTCATTTGGCTTCCCTTGGGATGTGCCAAAACCTCCCTGTCATTTCCCAGCTGGAGCCAGGGCCACTCATGTCTCCTAGGCGTGGGCTGAGTGGAAAGGGAGACTTCGCGGTGACTTCTCTTCACTGCACGGTGGCCGTGGACTTGGCCTGTAGTCCCCTGTCAGAGGGCTCTTCGGAGCTCTCTGGGCACTTTGCTCGCTGTCTGTCACTCGGCTGAGAAGCAGACCTGCTCTGCTCTAACTTGGGGCAGGGTGGGGGGTGGTGAGGAGCTTGCAGAGGGAATATATCAGGGGGTGGATGTGTGGAGAGGGAGGAGAGTGAGAGACTGGGGATGAATCACGGAAACTCAGATGCAGCCCATCCTAGACAGAGTGGGGGTGGAGGGTCAGGAAGACAGCAGGCGGGGGGACAACAGCTGTCACTCCACTAGCTTCCTCCGAAGCAGGAGTGGGGCTGGGGATGCCTGGATGAGGGAGCTGCTGAGCTGGTGGCAAAGTCTGCTTAGCTAAGTGCAGGCACCCACAGACCAGTTTCTGGGATGGGGGGAGGTCTCAGGGTCTCTGTTGTCCTGCCTCCCAGTTTTTCCTTTCCCCAACTTATTACCGTAAGGAACCTTTGTCTTCACTCCTCTCATCCCACCTCCCACCCCTCCTCTGACTCTCTCTCAAAATTACCCAGAATCTGTCCACTGCTCACCATCCCACTGTTGACAGCCTGGCCCAAACCACCATCTGCTCTCACCTAGATTATTCAAACAGCCTACTGTTAATCTTGTTAAGACTGAAGTCCCGTATAACCTCTTATCTGCCCCAAACCCTGGGGGAACGGCCTCCCCTCCAAATCAGGAAACCTTTGGGGCACCAATAGGGTGTCCCACTGCCTAGGTGGGGCGCCTAGGCAGCCCCACCCTCCACTCCCCAGCTACACAGGCCTCATGTCCTGTCCTTTCCTGCTTGCCTACTGCCCTCCAGTCACCCTGGACTCCTTGGTCCTAGAGCATGCCAGTGATGCTCCCACCCCAGGACCTTTGCACTTACTGTTCCCTCTGCCTAGAGCGTTTCCCCCAGGCATCCACAGGGCTCACTCTTTGACCTCCTCTGATCTTCACACAAGCATTACCTTCTAAATCAGTCTTCCCCTGTGTCCCCTCTTTCAAGTTCACCCCAATATCCCCCTGCATATTCTATAGCCTGCTTCCTTGATTTCCCTCTATTATACTCTACTGGCACACATATATTTTAGTTATTTACTGTACCAATTCCTAGCCTTACTCCATCAGAATCTTCGTAAGGAAGGGCATGGGTTCTTGGTTTTATTCAGTCTTGGCCAAGCACATGGGGGCACTCAATGAACAGTTGTTGAATGCAGGAACAAACGAATGCATGACACAGTGTGGGGGATAGAGGCTCTCTTAAGGGACGACATCTATGGAGATGCCAGAACTACTGGGCTTTTTGAATAAGAAGAGAAGCCTGGGAGAGAAAAGGGTATGTGTTTGTGAGTGTGTGTGTGTGTGTGTGTACACATGTGCGAGGTACAGGGATGCTTGACAACCATCTTCACTTGTCATAGCAATGTATAAATTCTTGGGGATTTGTATAGATGAGCGTTTAAGCATTCAGATGAACCAGAGCCATTCATTCACGTTCACGCTCTGCTAGACACGATTGGGTGGGTACCTGGCTAAGGAATGGTTCCTGCGGCTGAGAGATGTCTGTAATATGTTTTTTTTTTTTAAATCCTGGGGAATTCAAAACATACCTGGGAGGATTCGGCCACCAAAGCAGACAGTAACCTCAGCATCACCTGACCAGGAAGAAAACGCAGAGCCACAAAATAAACTCCCATGTGTTTTGTCATCAAGAGGAAAGAGGAAGATTCTCAGAGGAATGGTCACTAGAGGGCTTCTCTCCCTTCCAGAGCTCCCTGGAAGGATGGTGAGGAGAGAAGGAAGTGGAAGTGGCCAGGACACATTTCCCAGAAGTGAGCTTTTCTGCATCCCCCGCGAGCAGGAGTGAACGCACGCCAGCGGCAGGGGGCAGTGTGGGTCAGAGAAGGAAGTCCTCTGCTCCCAAGAGAACCTGCACAGAGTCCTCTGAGCCCTGGGCAAGTCGCGGGAAACAGGACTCTGATCTTGGCCTGGGTGAACACACGTACACAGACGAGGGGGTAACTCCCAGACCCCAGCTTACATGGCTCGGCTTCTCGGAGAACATCCCGGTCCGGGGTGAGGTGTCTGCAGAGTGTAATGAAAGCCTGCTTTTGACGATCTGTGGGTGGTGCCTGGGGAGCTGGCGAGCACCCTGCATCTCAGAGACCCACCTGCTTTTGTCATGACTGTTGACTCATCTGCCTCATTCAGCTGTTGACATTTTCATGCAGCAAAACGCACAGCCTCCAGGACTCTGCCATATTTATTTGTGAATCTCCCACAGACACCCTTTCCTGGGTGGGTCTGCAGCATAGCCACGTGCCCCCTGGCATCCTTGACCTCTGAGCTCCCTAACCTCATCTCTTTTGCCCCCATCACCAGCTCTCCCCCTCCCCTGACAGCCTCACCCCCAATGTCCTGGGCCCCATCTTTAACACCAACAGGTCCTGTCTCAGCTCTTCTCAGCCTGGGCACAGATTTGGGGAGGCCACCAGAGAGGCATCAGGCCAGATCTTGTCTCCTGAGAGGCGGAAGGTCTGACCATCTCTCTCCAGCCGCCGCCAGCAATGTATGCGTGTGTGTCCTTGCTTGGACCACTGCGCCAGCCTCACCCTGCCAGGGAGAGAGCAGAACAAAAGAAAGTGTAGTTAGTGATCTGAGGGGGAGGCCTGAGGAAGGGCACTGAGAAACCTGGGAACCACCCTGGTTTCGCCTCAGCTCCCAAGCACTTGCATAGTGCTGTCCCAACCTTATTTCCGGGTTCTCTGGTTTGCTCAAGCCATGCCTCCCCACTGTGGTCTTTGAGCATGTGCCCCCTAAAACCACTCCCACCAAGGGTCTATATGCTGCCGTATTGACTCAAAACCCATCTCCAGCCCTTAGTCCTCTAGGAGTCAAATCATCCAAGCAATGTGCTTGACTTCCAGGCCATGTAAAGTGATGCCTCAACAGTCCATCCCATGGGTCCCCTTCCTCTCACACCCTGTGCCATCCACCTGGATCCTGGCCCAATGCTGCCCCGCAGCACTGCAGGTATATCTCCCTCCGTGGCCCCGCTCCTCCCTCACCCACCCACCAGAATGCCCCTGCTCCTCCTCCCACAGTCCTGGGGCCCACCAGCACCCAGGCACAGCACAGCCACCCGGGTCAAGAGCCACTCCAGCCAGTTTGGTGGCCTCGCCTCACTGACCTGCTGCCCCCCGTGACCTGTCCCACACAGTATTGCACATAACTGCTTTCAACCGGAAAGTGGGTGAGATTTGGGGTCCAAAGTCCTGCATACAAGGTCACATCTACCATGCCCAAGGCAAAGAAAGGCCCCTCGCTTAGCCTCCCGGGTGAGACACTTATCTGACATCCTGAAGCTCATCAAGTGGGGCACAGGGTCTGTCTGGCTAATCACAAACACAAACTGATCATCCCTTGCCATTCCTGTTCCTGCACATGCTCATGCACATGACAATGAAGAAATGTGTCCCCAGCTTCTTAGGGCTGCCACCAGAGCCAGAGGTTGGCGTAACTATTTTGGAAAAGGTAAGGATCCACAAAATGCAGGTGAACGGTACCGTGCCTATGCATTGGCCTCCTGTGGGATAAAGAGATTTCTATTTGTAATTTCAGTTAGGAGCAAGCCTAAAAGTCCATCCTCTGGGGTGACTAATCATGTTACTGTGTCATAAAGGTGACTGGGAAGTGCAACTTCCCAGTTGGTGTTTGGGGGCAGCAGTTTGCCAGGTGGCCTAGTGTCGCGGCCCACTCGGACCTTAGGACACGGCCCCGGGCTTTCCATTGGCCTCTTCCGTGCGCAGGAACTCCTGCAAAGTGGTTTAAAACGAAATGAAATAAAGCAAAAGCCTTTGTTTCCCCGCGGCATGCCAACCGTGCTCTGGGGATCACCGCACTTGAGAAAGAATGACTGGTCAGTCTTCTCACACTAGACCTGGGCGGGGCCTGCGCGAGCACTTCCGCATCCACGTCAGAAGTGCGTCAGCGTGTGGACGCAACTTAAACACGCCAAGCGTGGCCTTCTGGCCATCAGCGGCGTTCCCCTGCGTGGGCGTCAGTCATGCTGGGGCTGCCCTATAAGCCTCCACCTATAGCTCTTTGAGTGCTCTCAGGGAACCCACTGTTTGTTTGTTTTGGTTTTACATCAGTCCAAAGAGGACAGTGTTAGAAAAGGCTATGTGACCTAGAGTGAAAAGTAGCAGATTAAAAACACGTTTTGGGTTCCTTTTTCCTCTGCTTCCTGAAACCCTACTAAAATAACAGGAATGATAATTATTAAAGGTTCAGAGAGGTGAAGTCACAAGACAAAAAAGGGTGGTAGGTGAAAAAAAAAAGTCAATTTGGAGATGTTGAAAAACCACTGGGGGAGCAACATTTGGCTTAGGAGCTGGGCAAGATGTGAAAACTGAGAGCCTGCACGTGGGGGACCAATAAAATAGGATGATGTGCCCTAGGGCTAAAGGCTTAGGACTCGCAAGCCTCAGCTACCATGGGAGGATTGAGGGGCAGGGTTAACAATTCACTGCACTTAGAAATGTCCAGGTGTCTTCCCCAACCCCAAAGAGTCAAACACCTTCCCATCCAACACCTGGACAACAGAGGGGAAGTTTAAGGAGGACCAGCAAAGCCTGGGCTCAGGGCTTACCCCTTAGTTAGCAAAGGTTTTGTAACTGGTCTGTGTAGGTCCACCCAGCCCATCCAATCCATTACACTGTGACCACACCTATATTTTCAAACACAAATATGATGATCTGATCAAATGTGATCACCCTGCTTGAAATGTGCCAGCTGCTTGAAACATTCCCATGGCAGGCTTCTCCTTAACCAAAGGCAAACTCTTAACTCTCCACCCTGCTCCATGTTGGCCCTTTCCCTTGCCATCCCACTCTCTTAAACCCACCACAATAACCCACCACAGGATCTTTAGACAGTATGTTCCCTCCACTTGGAATGCTGTTTCTAGAACCTTTGCTTATTTACCTCCTGCTCATCATTCAAACTCTAGCTACAAAGTCATTCACAAATTCCAATTATGGGCTCTAATAGTACAAATATGTGGATGTCTGTAGTATGTAACACTCAGAGAAATTCTTTCATTTATCACTAGAGTCCCATTGCCTAGTACAGAGGAGGAGTTCAATAAATATATACTGAAAAAATGTTAAGGAAGTATCTGCTTCACTACTGCAACCACCAGTGTGTATTGCTTGGGTATGAATAAACACATTCATCTGTCTCATCTGGACCCTAAAAGTTGTAGGACTTGGAGATTGCATGTTTGTTTGTTTGTTTGTTTTTGTGTTTGTTTTTAAAAAAAAAACCCGTCACTCTCTCCTCCCTACATTTCCAGTTCCTATCTTCACACATAATTTCTGGAAATGTATACTGACATGAATCGTGCAAAAAAGCATGCGTTGTATGGGGTTTCTATTCTGGAGAACTAATGTATTATACAATCCTGCCTTTAAGCTCTTTGCCTTTTAGACACAATCATCTGTAATATATTTCCAGTGCTTCACATGTGATCTTTAAATATGTGATCTGCCTTCACAATACAACACAGATTCAATTGGCTGGATTCCAAGGAGCATCTGATTGAAGTGAAAATTCAGCACCTTAGACAAAGCTCAGGATTTCATCTCGTCTCAGCACTATAGGTCTAACACCTACGCTTTGTGCAATAGATTTCATTTCCCTCCTATTTTTATAAAAATAAGAGTATTTTAAAATGCCATAAAATAGCCAAATTATTGCACATACCATACAGAAAATATGGTGGCAGTGCTGACTGATGGATCACCATGAAGACAACCATGTGATCTAATGCATAAAATTTCAAATCCTGCCTAAGACAGGGTGTGGTGGGGAGGCTCTAAATTTGAACACTTAATCCATAATTAATTTAACCCTCTGATGTGTTAAATAAGTTTTAAATTTCCTTCTAAATAACAAGGCTATGAGATTGACTTCCTTTAACTCCCCTTCAGACAGAAGTTTAAACAGTCATGGGGATTCCTAATCTTTTTCTGTCTTCAATATAGCACAGTTGTAAAATTAAGTAAGAATTCTCATGCATGTATTTTTAAAACATGTCCTCCAAATTGGTTTGTGGCAGTGGCTATTGAGGGGATCACAGCCTCCACGGGGCTGCACTCCCCAAAACCCAAGCCATGCCCCATCAGCAGAGTAAGGGTGAAATCAGAATCAGATCGTGAGTGCCTCTTGCTGGCCTTGGTGTGAACCACTGACCATCTCAGTCTACACCCACACTCACTGCCCTGTTGCTGCTTCTAAAGTTAGATTCAACAGTTAGCCCTAACCAGTCACCATTTTTGTGTGTGAAGTGGAATTTGCATGTGTTGAAAATTAAAGTTGTACACATTTCTCTGATCCTCTGGTGTGTGTCTCCCAAAGTCCTACAATCGCCCAGAAAGGTGGACCCATGACATGCAGCAAGTTCAGGGCTATGGCTTATGTCCTAGACACCCAGAGAAAAATGGTGAGGACGCTTTCCAAGCTTAGTGCTCACCATTGTCTTTTTCTCCCAGTTTTATTGAGATACAACTGGCATAGAGCTCAGTGAAACTTGACTGTGAAATAACACAACAGGTTTAATTAACATATATCATCTCATGTAGATTCCAAGAATGTGTGATGAGAACTCTTAGGATGTACTTCTTTAATAACTTATTTTTTAAAAGATTTTTATTAATGTATGCATATAAGAACTGGGGTACAGACCAGAGGCAGGAGGGTTAGAGGAGCCACCAGAGACAGTGGGGAACAGAATAGGCAGAATGACTGAAATACACTGCTGAGGGGAGCAGCAGGGGGGAGGCAGGAGAGATCTGCTGTGCCATGTGGATCACCTCCCTGGCCAGGGATCGAACTCACACTACAGTGGCTGCAGAAACTCCACAGTGAGGCGCTCAACCCCTTGGACCACCAGGGAGGCCCTACTAACTTTTAAATACACCATAGTGCAGCAGTGATTACAGTCACTGTATTGTGCATGTGCTTGTGTTTAATAACTGCAAGTTTGTCTTTTTTATCACTTTTATCTAATTTCCCCACTCCCTACCCTTCCTCTGGTAACCATAAATCTGAATGAATTTGGGTGGGTTTTGTGTTTCTTTAGCTTGATAGACTTTGTTTGCTTAAAATTAAGGTCATGAATTTTTTGTCTTTCTCTGTTTAACTAATTTCACTTAGCATAATGCCCTCAGGTTCATCCATGTTGTCACAAACAGCTAGATTCCCTTCTTTGATGGCCAGATAATATTTCAGCATTATTGTTAATAGTGTGTGTAAATCGAAATCACCAGAAAAATGCAAATTAAATAAGATGTGATTTAATCCCTATCACACTCACAGCCCCCCTTACCAACTAGAATATATAGAACTGGTTGGGCACCATAAATACTCTCAAACAGAGCTGGTGGTTTTTTCTGTTTCACTCTCAATTTCTGTAGCCATTCATTATCATTTTCAAAATGGAGATAATTTTTGCGATCCTAAAAAATATACGTTCATTATAAACAATTCATGTAGAAAACTATAAAGTGGAAAGTGAGACTCATCCCTTCAATGCAGGGAAAAGCACTGTCTGAAGTCACAAGGACCTGATCAGCTCAGCTACTTGGGGATCTCATCCAATAAAGGAAAATAGCAACGGAGAGCATATTCCAGGGTGGGGAGTTAAGGTCACATGTGAATAAGGTGTGGTGGCCAGTAACTGGTAGCAATGACTATCACTGTTAATAATGAATTTCCATGTTTTCTCCTACACATAGATCCATATCAATTACACTTTTGATGTTACTTTCTCATGCCAAAAAAATTATTCCAAAGTACACTGCTTCAATAGCATTCAGTTTATTAAGATGATAACTCGTTTCCTCGAATTCTTCCTGAATAAATCTGTCAAAAGTTGACAGATTTTATTACTCTATTCATAAGCCAAAATTCCCTGTTTTGTTTTTCAAAAGCCTGAACTCCTTGAGTCTCTGTAAGCAGCAACAAGAGGGGACCACCTTGAAGAGTATTAGAGTGAAAGTTTGCAGTCCCACCCACCCCTCAACAGATCCCTAGTATGGCTATGTGGAAATGGAGCCGCTAAGGAAGTAATTAAGCTTAAATGAGTTTGCCTTCGCTGTGGTGAGGCTGCAGTTCTGTGCCTTTTAATATTTTTTTGTTTTTTTTTTTTTCTTACATTGTCTATGCCTTTTAAAGAAGGAAGAGACTCTTAGCGCTTACTCTGTGTGCAGAGGAAAGGTCAGGCAGGGGACAGTCAGAAGGCAAAAAGGCAACAGTCTGCAGATGGATAAGGAGGAAGAGTCCTCATCAGTGGCTGAATTAGTCAGCAACTTGACCATGGACTTCTACCCTCCATGACTATGAGAAATAAATGTCTGTTGTTTAAGCCAACCAGCCTGTGTCATTTTGTTGCAACAGCCCAAGCCAAATAAGAAGCAGAGATTCCTACCTTATATCCCAGGGCCACTGGGTAGGGACAGGGGAAGAGGGGGGAGGTCAAAGGTCAACAGTAGGAACTGAGCAGGGATAATTTTGATGGGAGCATCCCTGGAGATGACCAGACTTTGGAGGGATAGCTGTTAGGTTCCCAGAGGTGACCAGACCAGGGCAATGAAGCTGCAAAGCGACTGTTGGGTTCATCAACTAAGATTTACAAACTAAGAGCAGTTTGCTTTAAGTTGCCAGATTTAACAACAACAAAGAAAAACAGGAAGCCCAGTTAAATTTGAATTTCAGATGATTTTTTGCAATATTTGGGACATTCTTATATGAAAATTTATTCACTATTTATCTGGAATTCAAATTAACCAGGCATCCTGTATTTTATCTGCCAACCCTACCCAGCACATGCACAATTTTCTGGAGGGCATTTTTGTAATACATGTCAAAACATTTAAGGCATACATAATTGTTTGCATAGCAATTCCATTTCTAGGACTTTATTCACAAGAAATCATTATATATTAGAGAAACATGTTCAGGTAAAGATGTTTATCAGTGTATTGTTTATAATCATAAGAAACTGAATTAATAAAGGAGTGGTTAAATATTTAGGGTATTTTTGTTCAAATGCATGCAGCCTTAAAATAATAATTTTAAATCTACATCTATTAATATGAAAAGTTTCCCAAATACATAATTAAATATGAAAAGATACTAAGATAATTTTAAGTTCAATTTTATTTTTAACTAAATCTCTTAGATGCATTAAATACACACCTGGATAGGAGTTAGATCTGAATTGTGAAATTATTGCTGACTTTTTTTTTCTTTGCTCTCTATACCCTTATTCATACATTAGCTTAATAATCACAATAGTGAAAAAAAGTACTGTTTTTAATAATAATTATGCAAAAGTATTCTTTGGTAATTCTGTAATCTTAAAATGTGAAGCAGCAAGTCCACGTGTAGATTTAGCAACTCCTTACCTAAGGTACAGGACATGATCTTCATCCCACCTAAGTTATGATCTTTTTCTATTGGTAAAAGACCCACAGAAGGAACTCGATGTAGTTGTTCTTCTTTTTGTTTATTTGCTGGTTTAGGGGTACTAAAGCATCAATTGGTACTAGAGCATCAATCTTATCCCTTGTTTGCATTACAGAATTTCAATATTCCTCTGGAGAAATTATCTCCATACCCCATGTTCAATCAACATAACTTGGGTAAAACTGACTCGAACCTTAGTTCCAAGGGTGATTCAGATATGGCCAATCCAAGCATATATTCCTCGACCTAACAACTTGCCAGATAAAAGGATGAGGTGTAATTTTAACCAGTGGAAGCCAATGAATTTTGTCAAGTAAGTAGAAGTAACTCTTTTATTATTGGACAAAAACCTGGAGAGTATATGCCTAGCCATTGGCCATCTGAAACCACCGTGAAAGCCAGAATTTCATTAAAAGAGATGAAAATCTTTTACTTCTTGGATCATACTGTACCTGAAGCTCAGTATTATTTTTTAAGAACTTTCTTATTTTCAATAACTTTATATGGATGTTGATTTAGCATGAATTTTTCAGCAAATGCTCTGGTAAATTTAACTGATATGAGAATGAAGCTAATTGAATCTATTAGCACCAGCTGCAGCTACTCTTAGCCATGGGTAGAAATACACTAAGCAGTACAGTTGCCAGGCATCCTGTTTACACAGGATGTACCCTATATTTAATGATTTTGTCCTGCTTCCTGTATTGGCTTTCCCAGGACACCCAAAATGTCCTGTATTGAGGTGCTTTGTTTTCCAATGACTTACAAAAATTCAGCAGTTGCAGCTGTATCAAAATTATCTGGGCTTCCTGTTCTTTTATTTGCTAAATTTGGTGGTCCTGCTAAGGAATCATTTAACCCATATAATATTCCACACTGCACCCTGCTCAACAGTATTTCTGCCCACTGAAGCCCAGTATTAGATGAAGTAAGAGGAGCTAGTCTAATTTCCTTTACGGTTAAATGCATTTGAGTCATATTTTTAGTATCTTGTAACCTACAGAAAGCTACTGGATCCAACTAATTATAGAACCACCACCTGAGTTCTATAGCCTAACTATAATAATAGTCATTTTTTTGTCACTTACTATGTCAAGATATTCTAAATACATTATCTTATGAATGTCAGCCCGTTATTTGAGATAGACATTATTTTCTCTATGTCACAGATGAGGAACTTGAGGGTCCCTGAGGTCACATAATTGACCCGAAATCACACAGCTGGATGGATGGAAGCAGGACACGAGACACCAAGTCTATATTCTTCCACTGTATCATACTACCCTTTATTCTAGACTCAGAATTCTGAATTTCAATCTCACACTACAGAGAGATCACTACCAGGTGAGGCAAAATAGCCATCAGAAAGCCTAACTTCCTATGAACAGCTCTGATTTGAAGTCAAGCACATGAAAAGTGTGCAAACAGAGCCTCTGTTTAAAGTGGGTGAGGGAGCCCCCCACCCTGTGGTATCACCATTTACTCTAATTTTATATGGATGTTGATTTACTTCCAAGCAAACATCAGGTTCTGAAAGCAAGTTTTTGGTTCACTTGAGTCATGCCAAATGCCAATTACCATTGTGTAGCCACCAAACACGAATCAATGTTGACTTCACTGTTGAAAGTAATTGGACATGTGCAAATTTGCCACTTTATATGGCTTCTACCTAAAAACGTACAGACCACATGTACATGTATACCAAGAAAGAGGTATTGGTGGATTTTCAGTAACTCATTTCAGTGTCTTATGTAATAATATATAAATAAAATGACTCATGCACATTTCCCTGTGACATGACGTTCTCTATGCGATTCCCATAATATTATATGCCTCTCAAGAAACTGAGGTACACCAGAGAGCTGATACTGTTCAAGTCAGTAGGTCAAGAGTAAACAGATACAACAGTTTCTCACCTTGCAGGGGTGACTGAGTCACTTGGACCACTGAGCCACATTTCCTGTAGGCTGCCCTTGAAAAGCAATCAGAGGGGCCTCCCTGGTGGTGCGAGGGGTTGAATACCGCACTATGAAGCATCCGCAGCCACTGCAGCACGAGCTCGATCCCCCACCAAGGAGGTGACCCACGTGGCCCAGCAGACTTCTCCTGCCTCGCTCGCTGCTCCCCTCAGCAGTGTATTTCAGTCCATCTGCCTGTTCTGTTCCCCACTCTGTCTCTGGTGAATCCTCTCACCCCCACACCTCCAGCCTGTACCCCAGTTCTTGTATGAATAAATAAATCTTAAGAAAAAAAAACAATCAGAGGTCAAGGAAATGGCGCCTGTCTTCCTCAGCTTCTGCTCTGCAAGGGCAGCCCCCACAGTATTCCTTGGCCACCTCTCTTGGGCGTGTGTGCGTGCCCGCACGTGCCAGGATGCTACTGCTTCTTGGACAGCAGAGGGAGCAATCAGGGGCCGCCTATGGACTCCTGGTGTAATGGAGTCTGACAGGTAAAGCTTTTCAGTTTGTTTCTGAATAAATCTCTTTGTCCAATATCTCCACTTGCCGATTTCCTGGCAGCCCTGAACATTTTATGAAGGAAGTTCCTGGAACAAGAGCGACACTGTTCCTCCCCACCCCCTTCCCTGAAGCTTGAGGGAGGGCTTCCCAGACTCATGGGGAGGGTCAAGGGGAGACTAGCATGGGCCAGGGAAATGGAAATGATGGAAATCATGAGACCCCACGCCCCTGAGGTGGGTAGGTCAACGGCTGCCACCCCCACCGCACCTCCATGCCTTGCCCTCCAGGTGCATGAGTGCGCGTGCGCGTTTTCTTCACTCAAACTCAGAGAACAGTTTCCGCCACTTGCTGCGGCAGCTCCCCAAACACAAAGGTTCTTTTCAAATCCGCCTCTGAACTGCAGAGCACACATTCAGCCTGTCCATCCTTGAGCCTCTGGCAGATGCTCAGTAAGTGACTGTAACCTTTTCTGCTGGCTTCCTCTAAGAGCCTCCCATCAGAGGAGCACCGAAGCAGCGTGTTGAGAGAGGTCTGCCCCCCGAGAGACAATAAAGAGGTGCATTGTCCACAGAGGATTAGAAAACAGCAAGACTGGCCAAAAGTCAGCTGGTTTTTATTTCCCCACGTACCAGCAATGAACAGTGCAGTGATAGATTAGACTGTAACTAGGGATGGCTCCTACCCACTCTCCCCAAGACGGGCTATATAACAGTCACTACTCATAAACAGTCCCCACTCTCTAATTTCGTTCCCGTTCCTATTCTCATTTCACCTAGAGGCATCACTCCAAAATGGGATCTGAGCATGGTGTGGCATCAGTCTCCCCAAAAGGTTCAGGCAGGTTTTTCCAAGACCTGTCACCTTGGTATGTGGAACTAAGGTCAATCAAGGCCCTGTGAGCCTCAGAAGAGACTGTTTCCATTGTTCAAGTACAAAGATGACTCAAACTTAGGGATAGTTGCAGAAACAACCTTCTCATTGGAGGAACCAATCTTCAGACGGCAGACATCCAGAGGCAAGGTTTTGTCATATGAAGTCATGCCCTCCTCATAACGTGGAACACCCACCTCTCTCCTAGACACCCCAGATTCCTTAGCATGGCATGTAAACCTGTTGTTTGTCCCAAACACTCTAGAATTTACTGCCATGTACATTCTCTATATGTGTGTTATTAAATTTGGGTTTTTATCTCCACCTAATCTAGCTGATGTTAATTTGTTTGTTCACCCACCCTCAGCAAAACCCAGAGGGGTGAGGGAATATTCCCCCATGGTCTGACAATATCATGTCTCTGATTTTAAGACTCTCTTGCTCACTCCTCTGGCCTTCAGAATGAATCCAACTTCTAGCAGCTTCATGGCTCGTCACAATCCGTATTTCCAGCCTCCCTATATCCCTTCTTCCACCTTGTGTGTCCCAGGCTCTTAGTACCTTCAACATATTACCTCATTCTCAAGCTCCCTTGCTGTCATTTAAGTCATTCCTTTTATTGAGAATTTTCTTCTCAATCTTGAAAACTCTTACTCATCTTATAAGACTGATGTGTTAACATCTCCAGGAAAATGCCCCTGACTCCCTCTGGCTCTTGAAACAATTCATCACTTGTCTTCCTTTACCCAGAATGCCTGCTACCTGCCTCCACTCTGTCACTTACTACAGATTCCACCCCCTCTCCTTCTACTGACGGTTTTCTCCATATGGCCTCCAAGGAGGGCTAAATTCTAAATTTCATCCTTTATGAAATTAGCTAGAAAGTGGACTCAGAGCAAATTAGGAGTCTTGGGTGTGCACATTCTATTTCCCTTCTACAAGTCACCCCTAAAAGAGCTGTGTCCAGATTTTAATTCCAAGGAAGGTAAGAGTAAGAGTCCCCTTTTGCCTGTAGTGAAGCCTGAATGAGGTGCTGCTTGAGATGTTAATAAGGCTGTGCTGTGAGAACTGATATACAGAAACCTCGCTTAAATGAGGCAGGGAGAGGTACAGAAGCACTCCTCAAATTACAAGCTCCAGCAGACCTTACGTGTCCTTCAGAAAGTGATGTTGCTTTCCCACCCCAGAGGGAAAAGGATGAGGAGGTACCTCTTTGTCCAGTGCAACCCCCCAAAAAGCTAAAGAAGGGAGAGTCCTTTTTTGTTTCACCATGGGATAGCACTTTCCAGAATACCTTTTTGTTTTTATGTCTGAATATGCCATTTTGTTGTGAAATAACTGGTTGTTTTGTTTGAGGTCAACAGTACTTTCATGCACATGTCTTTGCCCATCACTCCCTCAGTCATTCCCTGTGGTGATGAGGAGAAATGGCAAGGCAGGCTCTGAACCCTCATGTAAGTCCCTCCCCCCAGCTTTTGCCGTTTACCACACTCTACGATAGTCAGCTATTTACAGGTGTCTGCAATCTACTGTCCTCTCCTTCTTCAGAAGATTAAAGTGCTATTCACCTTTGATTCTCCAGGGTCTGCTATATGCAGGATTACTATAAAAATCTATTAGAAAGTAATAAATGGGCACAAAACTGTGGAAGGTGCTTCCTCCACATTCCACAGCCTGATTGCCCACTCTTAGCCGTACTTCTTTGCTCTCAAAATCCCAATTTCGTTCAAGTTTCTAGAAGCCAAATGCTCCATAGAAATTGGGCTTCTCCCCAATCCCATGGGTGACTCTAGATGAATATAAACCAGTAAGAACAGGGAGGAGGAACTCTGAGCTGGTGGGTGAAGCTCATAACTAACTGGATGACAGCAGGTGGCACTTTCCTAACCCCACACCATGTCCTGCAGGGGTGATGGGAAATGGGGATGAGGCTGGTGCTCTGGCAATAAAATAACTGGGACTTCAGCATTTAAACTGCTTGAGGAGAGGGTTGTCTGTGGAGAATTCACCAGTTTGCCACATGTAGCTTCAGCTTGAACGCTGATCTCTGCTCAGCAGATGCTATCTGGGGTGGCACAGATAGCATGTGGCCAAGTACCAGTCTGTAAAATTCTCTTTCTCCCTCCCTGTGCTCTCCTTTGCTCTCTCTCTCCCTCCCTCTGCTCTCCCTCACTTCCTCTGCAGTGCTCTTTTGGCTTGCTCTCCCGAACTTGCTAGCTGGCTCTCTCTCTCTCTCTCTCTCTCTCTCTCTCTCTCTCTCTCTCTCTCTCTCTCTCTCTCTCTCT
>JAGFMF010011958.1:7356350-7385775 GCA_019455555.1 Galemys pyrenaicus | reverse complement strand
CTCTCCCTCTCCCCATCCCCTCCCCCTCCCCCTTCCCTTTCCCTCCTTCTCTCTCTCTCTCTCTCTCTCTCTCTCCCCCTCCACCCCATTCTCTGACTTGTGTCCTGCATTTCAAACTGTGCAGATGAAGACTCCCCCCAACCATGCCAACCCAATTCCCCCAGGTTTGCTCCATTACAAACCAGTCAGGATAAACTGACCCATCTTTGCCTGAATTGGTTTAGGTGGGCATTTGTTCACCAGGGCCTAGTGGAGTCTGGTGGAAGATAAAGCTGTGTCCTGCTTACACAGGCTGAACATCAGGGTAGGAGGACATGAAGCCTGCAATTGCTGCTGCCTTCTGTGAATATCAAGGAAACACCAAGCAAGTCTAGAAGATAGTCTTCTGAGTCCTAACAGCATTGTCTAAAGGAAGCTAACTGCAAAAAGTTTCAACTCCCCACTCTGACATTGAAGGTGCTCCCACCAAGAGCTGTCTCCCCATTACTTGAGTTTGGGCAGGCCTTGTGATTTGTTTGAGACGATACACAGCAGAAGTGACTGCACCAGTTCTAAACCTTAGTCTCAGGTGGATTTGATGCTTCTGCTTTTTCTCAAATTCCTTGTATCCCAGCACCCACTATAGAGACAGGGAAAGATATATGCAGGCGCACTAAGGCTCCCTGGCCAACAGCCATCCAACCCACAAGCCAAGCCACCCGATCATCCCAGAACTACAAAGAGGATGAGGAAGACCAGGTAAGATGAGACCAGAAGAGCTGCCCGGATGAGCCCATCCTAACTTGCTGACCTGCTAGCAAGATAATTATTGTTTCAAACTCCTACGTTGGTTATCTGCATAGCAACAGCTCATTGATTTTCTTCTCCAAGAGCTGTCCCTCCTTGAGACCCCCTGATGTATGACATAATAAATGTTCTTTTGTTGTTGTTTATTTTTAAGTTCTGCCATAAATGGCAGCCTATAGCTCCCCGAGGAATAAAAAGATGAGACAGGGTCCTAGTCTTCAAGAAAATGACAGTCCAGTTGGACTTAAATCACACATTTTTCCATTAGGTTGCCAACGCATTGAGGTGAGGGCCTGGTGGCTCGTGTATCTATAGAACCAAAGTCTGAAAATGTGCATGGCAATGCAGAGCCATCGCCACTGTGCACAACAAAAGTGGGAGCTTCCCCACGAAGGATTCATGAAAGAACTTGGATAAGTGGTAAGTGGTCTTGAAGTTCAGGATTTAGAGATGGGGATAGAAGTTGAGAGAGGCAGGATCCTCTCTGGACCTCAAAAGATGGACATCCCATAGGTGAATGGTTAGGAATCAAGCTCAGATGTGGTGATTCAGGGCATGAAGGACACAAGGAGGTGCAGGCGCAACGAATGTTCATTCTATGACCTCACAAGGCAGAGCTCCCAAGCACAAGGCTGTGGAATCCCCGCCCTCCTTATTCTTGGGGATATTGTCTTGGTGCCCGAGAGTTCCTGCTTTTCACCTAGATGCAGGATCATGCAGGGGACTCACCAGGGGCAAAGTCCTGGCACGAGGAACATACTGGGAAATCAGCATATGCTGGAAACAGCAGGTAGATGTTAAAACAGAGATAATAGGCTTGACTAGCAAGAACAACAGAGCCCCCCAAGCAACAGTCCCTGGTCACCCCACCCTAGTTTATATCCTACATAAGGCATCCACCTCGCATATACACTCCCTACAGACTTGCCCCACCTTTGTACTTGATGCTAATAAGCACAAGACTGCCTTGCCATCGGGGTGCACTTTATTAGGTGTAAGCCCCCCTAGCCTTCTGTCTACTTGCACCTGGAGTAATCTTCATCCTGCACCGCTTCCAGTGCTGCTGCCCTGCAAGACAATACAAGCCAGGTTCATCTGCAGCTCACTCCGAGTGTCAAAAGGCCCAGGGCTCAGGGTCATCAGGCCGATACCTATGATCTCAGTAGCGGTCAGGGCTGAAGAATTTCTTCTTGTTTGTTTGTTCCTATACCTTTCACCTCCCCTCCCCCAGTGTGCTTACTGGCAGCCTGGAGATGGAGACGGGGTTACACAGTAGGCCTCTAGTAAAGACTGGATTCACAGGCTGAATGGATGCACAAGTCTAGGGAAAAAAGTGATGGACAGAGACATGTTTCCCATTGCCAAGGTCTGTCCCATCTCCCTACATCTGAATTGACAAAGCCTATAGGGAAGGATTATAGATTAGCAGGTGACACCCAAGCTCTAATGTTCCAGAGAAGAGCAACAGGAAGCCCCCTGATCTCTGGTCTTAAGTGCAAACATGAAGACACTAAATAGTTCCAAAACCAACCCTGCTTCAGAATTAGAGCACAGGGAAGGAGGAAATTACTGTTATTTTAGCCAAGAAGACTTCTTTCTTATAAGGTGCAGTGATTGTGTACCAAGCACAGCTTATCCTCACTAGAAAACATTCACAATATTTCTGTGAGATAAGTATGGTAAAGAACAGCAGGCCGCCAGAGGAGCAAGAAATGCCCCCAAGGTCTCAACAGTAGTGAGTGGGGAGGCAGGAGGTGAGCCCAGATCAGTCTGATGCTGAAGTCTCTCTCCAGGGAGCCTCCAGGCAGTGCCTGGCCAGTAATGGTTCTTCAAAGTTAGAACTGAACACAAGCTTTCATAGGAGATATTTTTTGTAGTGGGACTGCACCAGTCAAGAGAGTAAGTTAGCTAATATTTGGGAGTTGATATCTAGCTCTGCTATAAAGAAAACTTGGTAGCCACTGACCTCCAGCCAACCAAGGGATCTCTTGGGACCTCAATTTTTTCTTTCATTTATGAAATGAGAAAGCAAAGCTGAATAACAGCTCAGACCCTGTTGAGCTCCCGTGGTTGACATTGAGGTTGGGGGAGGTGGTGGGGGGCGGTTCTGTTTATTCCATAAAAGATCAGCCCAAACTGTACCAGAATCTTCTGTCCCAACTAACATAAGGCTTCCAGGAAAGAATATCAGATTAGCTTGGGCTCAACCCTCCTCCTCCCTACCATGTCAGAGAGACAGGTTCAAACGGTACCAGCTGGGCCGCTGAGCCTTAGCCTTGTGGGTAACAAATCGGTTCTGGGGTGAATTCTTGAGTCCTCTAATAACATTCTATCTGAGGACACCCACCCAGAGGTGAAGCCTCACCATGCCAGCTGTTTTAGGCCCTGGGAAACTCCACCACTGCCTCCCTTGCTTTGGGAAAGGAAATCTTGTCAATTCCATCCCTCTCCCCTCCTTCCAAACCCTCTCAACTGGCAGAAAAACTAATGGGGTTGTTAGATGAGGCAAATATAGAAGATGGGGGGCTGGCCCCAATAACGGAGAATGGGTCTCACTAGCAGAGAAAGTCAGTCCTGGGTGTTCACAGGCATTCAGGACACAGACTGAGCCCTCCACCCCACCCCACCAATCAACTGATAACTCCTAGTGGGCAGACCTAGAGGGAGGAGAAGACGGGGCTGCTGCTGAAATCTGCTTGCTAGTGGCTTCATCCCAGTTCCAAGGTGCTGGATAGGTGAGGGAAGGGAGTTGGGAGACTCTTCCCTCCCTGTGCAGCCCTGCCTGCATTGCCTCTAAAGCAAACCCCGCCTCCTCCCGCCCTTGCACCCAGCATCCCCAGGACAGAGGCTGCAGGATTCTGACACACAGAACCTGCAGTCTCTGGGAGCCTCTCCAGGGCACAGTTTGTGCCAGGGGAAAGGTCTAGACAAGGAGGAAGAGACAAGAGAAGCAAAAATCCATGGTTTGAATCTCTGAATCAGGATACATCGTATGCCAGGAGTTGGTTGTGGGTGGAGGGTGGTGGAGAGGCGTAGGCTGTTACCTGCTTGTGTTTTTCTTTCCCAGGTCTACCTGGTTACATTCCAGCCAGTCAGATGTCCGGAGAGGGGACTCACCACTGCAGGGGCCTCCTGCCCACAATGCTGTTCAAGAAAGGACCCAGGTGGGCTGAAACTGTTGTTGGAGAGGGGAGCCAGGGGAAGGGGAGTGGGTGCAGGGAGAGTAGCTTCGGTGGCAAATGTGAGAATCCAGATGGAAGCAACAATTGGGGAGAAGGGAATGCAGGCTGGGTGTATCTTTTGGGATGTCTTGCTCCTGGGTGGGCCGTGTATTTAGCAGAGCATGAGCAGTTAAAAGTCAGATGTGGGGACTGCAGGTCACACCTAGATGGGTATCACATACTTTGCAAGTCCCAGTCATCTGTCCCCCCAGTCGCATCATCTAACTGCTACATGGAAGAACATAATGCAGGTTTCACCAAGAGGCTCTCTGAGGAAGGGAAGTGGCTGCAGTAGGAGGAATGTGGAGGAAAATGAATTAAAAAAAAAAAAAAAAAAAAAACAGCCTCCAGAGTGAGCATCAACACTAGGCAAGGCAGCTGACGGAGGTTAATATGAGTTCATCCTGGTGACTTTTCAGAGGACGGGGAGCTGGCCTGGGTTGGGCAGAGAAGGCTGCTGTTGGCTGAGGGAGAAATTGTGCAACCTTGGGCAACACAGTCAACCTCTCTGAGCCAAGGGCAATCATAATTATGCCTGTTCTACTAACCTTAGTGGGTTGTTGCAATGTTCGATTGTGAAAGAGTCTTATAAAATATGACGTGCACTTAAATGTTAACGTGTAGAATTATCGCCAGAATTTCTTAGCCGAGCGTCTCCCGGCCCTGGCTGCATACTTTAAAATGTCTTCAGGAGCTTCGTCAAGTATGCTGTGCTGGAAAAATAAGTTACTGCCTGGATCGCACCCTTGATCAATTATTCAAAGTGGGAGGTTGAGCTAGCAGAGGAGGCAGGTAGAGGTACCTTTTGAAAAGCTTCCAAGGTGATGCTGATGCCCTTGGAGGTGTAGACGGTACCTAAGACTTCCCCAAACTTCCCAAAGGTCATCACCTGAAGCACAGTTTTTGAAAAAGCAGATCTACTGGATTGGAATTTCAAGGCGGCCTGGCAATCAGTATATTGAGCAGCAATAAAAGCTGTGTGGACAGGCATTCCGGAGCCAAGTCTGTCCATTGTCTCTCCCCTCCCCCAGGATGAGTAATCAGAGCCCGCTGTGCCCTTGACAGCACGGGCAGCTCAGGGGGGCCGGGCTTCCTGCTTGGAAAGTGCACAGACACCGCTGTCCACAGGGGGCTGCACTGGACCACCTCACCCGCCCTGCTATTGCTCCATAAGCTGACAGTCTAATTACAAAATGACAAATCTCCCAGCTGAAGAGCCAAAGAGAAGCTGAAGAGGCAAGGGAGACTATGATGAGTTGCTAATAACTGAGAGCAAGATTGCCAGTGTTTTCTTGTTTTGTCAATAGACTGTCTTTCTTGCTTCTGGCCCATTGATAAGATGGTATAAACAACAAACATACAAAACACATGCTCACACATACACACACTCACACACACACACGGACCCCATATGCTTGTCACACACACAAGTGGGAGAATGAAGAGGATTAAAGAGGCCAAGGAGCTCACACCAGGCCACTGTGTGCGTGGAAGCATTGCTAGCTCAGACGTGGATGATGAAGTAACAGCCGGGCCAGAAGTTCCCTGGCAGGTATGCAGTTCAGTTAAGTCATTCACGGTGACAATATTAGCCCAGCAATTAAGAGCAAGGGTTCTGGAGCCAGACCATCTGGGTTGACGTCCCTCCCCCACCCCCACCTTACTGAGTGGCTGTGTGACTTGGGACAACTACTTCTGTGACAGGGAGACAGCAGCAGGGCCACTGGGGAGAGCAGCGGAGTTAGCACATGTGACGCGAGGACACCCATAGCCAGAGAATGAAGACTACGCTGCTATGAAGTATTGTCTTCTCCATCGTTTGATGTACTGGTGAGGAAGCTGAGGTCTAGAAAATGAGTTGTCACTTCTCAACTCAGGTGGAAATGCCGTCTAAGGAAACAGTCACAGATGTGAACAAAGGTCTCAACTAAAAAATGTTCACGGCTGTATCATTTTAGAAGAACAGAAAGGTAGAAACAACTTAAGTGTCCAACAGCGGAGATAGGAGACCAAAATAATGGAGCATCTATACGACTATGTCATAACGGCATGAGAAAAGCGGACACACAATGACTTGAAGGGTGTAATGCAATTTGCGCTCTCTAGTGCCGTCACAGCAGAGACCGAGCTAGTCTGGCTGGAAGCAAAACATGACAGAACACCAGTGCTCTCTGGATGTGAGATGACGCCGACTTGTATTTTCCTCCTTCTAATTTTCGGAATTGTATTCATTTTCCATAATGAACAGATACGACTTTTAAAACAGAAAATAAATTGTTTGTTTCAAGCAATTTGCTCAAGGTCAAACAAAACATTAGCAGCCTACACAGGCTTTCTATTTCTGTCCAGGATCCTGGAGGAGCAGTAGGAAGCAAAAGTAATTGGAAGGAAGGAGCAGAGCGGGGTGAACAAACACCAAGAAGCACAGGACCTGCTGCAGCTGCGAGGACTGGGACCCAGTTCAGAGGGGGCGAGGTCAGGCCTGTGTGGCTCCAGCTCCCAGGGCCAAGCTGGATGCATTGCCAACGCCTTTCGATAGAGACATGGCCACTGCCAGGTACAGGGCCCCCAACATTCAGTGCAGTGCCTGCCCTTGGGGGCCACTGCCCTTTCTCAGAAATGAAAAGAGTCAGCTTCTACTTGGTGTGAAGATGGCAAAACATCACACCAACCTTTCTTTTCTTTGTCCTTTCTGCAGTCTCCCTCACAAGTGGGGAGCCTGAGAAGCAGAGAATACTGGAGAGCACCCCTGCTAGTCTGCATTCCCTGCTCCTCCTTAATATAGAAGTGCTTTGCCATGCCCAACATTTTTCCAATCATAATGCCAAGGTGCTTGACACAGCCAACACCAGGGAATGTTTATTTTGCAAGTTTGAAATAAAAAAGATCTGGAACTAATAACGAAGGTAGACCTCATCTAAGAAAATAAGGAAGGAAGGAAGGAAGGAAGGAAGGAAGGAAGGAAGGAAGGAAGGAAGGAAGGAAGGAAGGAAGGAAGGAAGGAAGGAAGGAAGGAAGGAAGGAAGGGAGGGGGGAGGAAAGGAAGGAGGAAGAGAAGTATTTAACATGTAGAAGGAAAAGATTTGGTATTATATACAAATCATTATATTTCTTTCAAAACTTTACTACAAACTGTTCAGTAGATTTTTACATGTTAAATTCTGATCTCTATAAAATATGAGGCTGAAGTAGATAGAATGCTCAAAAAGTCAATGATTTTTTTATGAAGCTCAGTTGTTTGTTTGTTTGGTTTTTTTTCTCAAATGTATTGCCTCACCCATTATTCACGTAACTCCATAATTCGGCTGCTGGGCTTCGCACCTCCACATGCACACGTTTCACTCACCCTCCACCAAGTCCAGCTCTCTTTAAAAGATCATTCTGGTAGCAAAAGTCAAGTAATAGAGCCTTCTGGGTTATCAGGAGAACCAGCTGAACATTTCATAAATAGACTTGGGCACCCATTGAATTTTCAACTAAAAACTCAGAAGTCATCTAATCCAATCATCTTACTTCACAGATGAAGACAGTGAGCCACAGACACCGAGAGCTAACATTCCTGATGGCCAGGCAGGCGCTCAGGTGCACAGCAGGTAAATGCAGAATAAGATGCAGTGCCCACAGCTCCACAGTCCACTTGTTGTGAGTGTGAGCAGAGTCAAGGATGAAAGAAAGGCTCAGGTATTAGAAACCCCTCCTCACAGTCCAGACAAGGAGCAGGTACAAAGGCAATAATAATACATCAAATGCAACTACATCTTTTCTCCTTCACCTCCAGCACAGAAGGGAAACCATAGTGCTGGGTCCTTTCCTGGATGAGCAAAGAGAAGTCAAAGGTCAGAGTCCTCAGTAGCACAGACTAACTACCTGGCAGGGAAGAGCTTCCCAGGGGACACACCCCCAGCACTGGAAGTGCCAGATCCAACTGGGAGGCCCCGGGGCAGGAAGTCCCTGAGAAGAAAGGAGGAGCAAGCATCACACATGAAAGTGAGTATTCAAATACTAAAATACCCTGTTTTATTTGAAAGTTGGCAAGATATCTGGTTACTTAGAGCTGTCATTACCTCTTTGCGTCTTGCTTGGATCATGAGTAAGATTTTACACCTGTGACTTTTAGTACAGGTGTATTTGAATGTGGTGATGAAAAGGTCCAGTTTAGTTCGCAAAGTCATAGCAAATAGAAACACGCATTATATTCTTTCTTTGGTTTGGTTAAAGACGTGTGTGGGAGTTGGGTAGTTACAACGTAAGGCAACAGTGCAGGCACTCATCTCTCTGGAGAGGTATATCGGAAACGTGGATTTGCTAGAAAAGTAGAACAAAAACTCGAAATCAAACCAACAAGAACTCTGATGGTTATTTTTCTCAAGGACTTCTACTTAAGCAGCTCAACAAGAGAGTCTGTCTCTGTCCACAGCACTGAGAGATTAATGGGCACACTGATTCTGTATGCCAGGGGAGTGTAGAGAACCATGAGAGGGTTGATAAGAAGTCACAAAACAGTTCATGAGAAAACCTTTAAAGGGCTGAAGTCCCACAGGTTCCCTCCACCTCAAGGAGATTCAGCTCCTTTCTGAGTTTCTCAAAATGTATTCCTTTGATCCGTTTTTGTGGGACTTGAGTAGACGTTACCCCAGAAAGGGGGGGGAGAGAGTGGGGAAAATAATTAGAACAACGCTGGGCTGTGACCACGTTTATCACTAGATGATTTCTTGGAGTCTTGGCTCTCTCCCTCATATGCATGTGTGCCCCCAAGGCAGCAAGACGGACAGGCCGTGCCCTGGAAACGCTTTCTGTGGTGCGTTCCCACAGGGTCTAGGCTCTGCAGAGCCCGCACGGGAGAAACTCGGAGTAAGCAGCTGTTCTATACCATGTGGCCAGTTGAGTATAAAACAGTATATAATAGGAGGAAGTTTCAAGTACAGCAGGTATTGTGACTGACGCATCAGTGAGCAGGAAGGAAACATCCCAAAACAAAGGTTCGAAGCTCAGACACAAACAGCATAAGGAATATAGGTTGTGGGTTCTCTCTCTGGGGATGTCTCGGAACAGCCCAGGAGCTCTGTGTAATGCAGGCTAGGATGTGTCCCATAACTTCTGGAAGTCTCCTCCCACTCAGTGATTCCACATCACTTTGTCTTATTTATTTTTATGTCATTACACAGGCTTAGCTGACTTCCTTGCAAATTAAATACATTCCAGAAATGGTGCATGTAAAGAAATACATGCTCTCTGAATTGAATCATATTTTCCACTGATGTTTGTTAAAATTCTAGAGAACACCGGCCCCAAACACAACTCGAAAGTACACCAGGAACCTGCTGGGCATTTGCACTTCTACCTGTACGGCCTCCTCACAGCTCATTCTCCACTCAAGGTCAACCCAGAAGTCAGGCCACATGGTCCCTCCCCGCCAACCCCCCATTAGATCTCCTGCTTCATTCTTAAGTGTTAGAAGTTCCATTGTTTCCAGGGATTTTGAGTGCATAAATCCCACACTGCCTATGTTCTTTTCAAGGAATTTACCAGAATCCCTGGATATTCTGTTCTGCTGGGTTGTTTTTGGGTTGTTTTTTTTTTTTTAGCATGGAAGCAACTTTCATTCTAAAAGGTCCTAAGTCCCTTTACAAGAGCCAGCTCTGCTATGGCCAAGTACTGGATGGTAGAACCGCTGAATCGTGAGCAGTGCTACATCAGAAATGTAAACCTATGCCACAGAGAAACTATTCCATCTGTATCTCTCCAAACACTTGACCTTACAGGAGCTTTAACCATTCCTAACGTCCCAGCAATGCTCACAGGCCTTGCCTGTGCCTCAGCACCCCACTGAAGCTGGCAAAAAAGAAAGAGGCCATGGAAACGATAACCCATGTTTATTGGATGCCCACTGCATGCCAGGCCCGGAGTAGTCAGCACTGTCTCATGACCCACCAGCCACCGGGAGGGGCGTTAGGTTAGGATCTGATTGTGCAGAGGACAAAACCAAGGCTCAGGGAGGTTCCCCATGTTTCCAAGGCCACCCAGTCACCCAGTCAGTGGACTGCAGCCTGGGGGCTGGGTTGGCTGCCACCACCACTTCCAACATGGCTAACAGAGACTGAGAGCATTCAGAATGATGTCTACATTCCCCAGCCTGCCTCCCTTAACACAACCACCTAGAGCATGAACGTGCAGTAAGAAAATCAGGGAACTGTCATAAAGTCACTTAGGGGTCCCTCTTTCAAACAGTTACTCCAATGAATAAAAAGGTCTTGGTTCCTCAACTTGGGTCAGCAATGCCCAGAATTCTATTCTCATAGCACTCCTTTTCCTTCCACTGGAGGGAGAAATTATGATGGCATGAATTTAAGTTCATTTTTCTACAGACTATTTTAAGTTGTTATATAGTGTAAAGGTTTGGGGGTTAGTGTTTTATTAATTAATTATTTTTATTGAGTGGTTTATAACACAGTCTGATTTAGGGGTGCAAGTTCACACCTCTTCTATTATATGTTATCACACCATGTTCACCACCAAGTTCCCCATAATCCTCCATTACAGTCAATGGGGCCTTCTCCCTTCTTGTTCCCCACCCCCTACCCTCCGGTAGCCTCAAATCTATGGTTTGATTTCTAGGGTTTGATTCAGTTTAGTTTAGTTTTTTTGGTTTTTTTTTAAAGATTTATCCATTTATTTATACAAGAAATGGGATACAGGCCAGAGGTGTGGGAGGAGGGGTGAGAGGATTCACCAGAGACAGAGTGGGGAACAGAACAGGAAGATTGACTGAAATACACTGCTGAGGGGAGCAGCGGGCGAGGCAGGAGAGGTCTGCTGTGCCATGTGGGTCCCCTCCCTGGCTAGGGATCGAACACTGGCCAGGATGCTGCAGTAGCTGCAGATGCTTCATAATGTAGTGTTTAATGTCTTGCGCCACCAGGGAGGCCCTGATTCAGTTTAGTTTCATCTGTTCCTTTGATTCTTTGTATTTCCCATGAGTAAAATCACATGGATTTGTCTTTCTCCTGACTGATTCCACTTAGCATCATCTCCTCCAGTTGCATCCACATTGTTGCAAATGGTTAGATTTGATCTTTTATATAGCTAAGTAATATTCCTTAGTGTTAGAACAGGCTCAGGTTCAAGAGCTCTGTCTGTTTTAAATGGGAAGCCCCCTTCTAGTAGAAAGCACCTATGCTAAGAAAGTGAGTTTACTATAGACTATCCCCAACTTATGATGGTTCAACTTAGGATTTCTCTAGCTTTGTAAGGATGAAAAAGTGACACTCATTCAGTAGAAACCATACTTTGAATTCTGAATGTTGGTTGTTTGCCAAGTTAGTGATAAGTGGTGGGATCCTCCAGTGAGTGAAGCTGCTAGCCAGCGATGCCGTGTACTGAGTTGTGCCAGCACCTTTTGTATATTTTCTTTTGTGTGTCACATCCCATCGTGTCTACAAAACACCCATCTGTGTCTGATATTCAACCCTGTATTAAAAAACAGGCTTTGTCTGAGATGATTTTGCCCACCTGTCAAAGTGTCGTGAGCATGTTTAAGGTAGACTATCCTTCAGTAGGCCACGTGTGTTAAATGCATTTTCAAATTGTGGTATTTTCAATTTACAATGGGTTTACTGGGGCAAAAATTCATATTAAGTGAAGAAAAATCTGTGTTTTTAAACATACACATACCACATACATCAAAACCAATTTTTTAGATGTGCATCTCTTGAAAAAAGTGAGCAGAGGAGCATTAAGATATAAAGCCTGTGGTGGAGTTTCTTTAATTCCAACCTGATTTATTCACCCTGCTCACACCCCCAGCTCTTTGAAAGGCCAAATGTGGGGAAAAGAAGGGATAAGAACAGGAAAAGTGTTCTTAGTATCCTTTGAAATTTGGGTTTTCAGAAATGAAAACTGTCCCAATGAAGGATGACCAGTGTGGAAGCTTCTCCACTCTTGGAACCCTAAGGACTTTGAGTTGATTCTAGTTCAAATGCTATCGAGACTCCCTTCTTAAATCCTGGCCCTGAAATAATTCAATGAAATTATAGGAAAAGAGGAGAGACTTTCTTATCCTTCTCCCAAGGCAAGAATGTCAAATATAGTTCCAGCTTGAGAGGCATTGAACTTTTAGTCGATAGTTTCCAAAAACAAGAGTGTCCAACTGAATGCTGAAACAAACTAGGAAGAATCCAGAAAGAGAAGCAAGAAAAGATTGGTGATGACCATGGACCATGAGGTAGCACAGACAACCAGACAGGTGCCTGGTTGTCTGGTGTCTGGAGAGCCAACCATCTCAGATTCAGCCTGCAAGAAAAGTACTACCTCACTCTCTGTCATGACGGAAATAAGAGCACCTTTTTTCTCAGTTTAATCATTGTAGTTGCAAATCTTTAATTGCATCGCACATTTGCCTACCTACATAACTGAACAGAGAACATAGCTTAAGGTGTTCTTTATCCCTGCAGGTCCCTTCTGTGTCCTCCCCAGGCTGCCAGCCTGCTGTTCTGCAGTCATGGCCTGTGTCTGACAGCCACACCTGCTCCCATCCAACAGTCCACTCAGCTCCAAGCCATCACACTGGAAGCTATTCAAGAGCAGACACACAGGTGCCTGTGCCCAGAGGTCACCTGGTCAAGTAAACAGGTGCAGTTCCCTAAACAAGGTACCCATTCAAGCTGGCAGAAATGCGAACACAGGGCAATGCTGCCCACCTTCCAGGAAGCGAAGATGGAGTGCACCCTGAAGGCAGCAGGTGGCCCCGGCCTCAGTGGGCAGCCTAGTCCCTTCTGGAGGACAGCCACGCTCAGCTCCCCCCTCGCTGGTGTCCTGGTGTCAGAAGCAGGAAAGCAGGATCAAAGAGACTAGACCTTTTGTTTTTCAAAGGAAACCCAAAATCCACATTAGCACGTGACATCTCCCAATATTTCTTACAGTTTTAGTGTTTCCAGCTTTATTGAGATGCAACTGACAACTAGTATTTCTCATTGCTGTGTCTTATTGGGTCCCAAAGTCACTAAAATAGGACCTTATCAGAATAACCCACACAGTTCAGGTCAGGAGCTCTGGGATTACTATTCATAATTCCACAGGCACTGGATAGCCACATACTAGGGGGTTGCAGAGGTAGAGAGAGTAAATAAATAAAACAAAAACCAAACTCACTTCCAATGAGTAAAGGGGAGCTACCAGAATGGTTTCTGATGGGTGCGGGTAAGCGCCTGGGCTCCCAGGTACGTACATGGTGCTGCTCCTGGGTGAACATGGCGTCTCCCCCGAGCACAGAGAGGAGTTCTGCAGGACACACATGCTCTTTTCTCCCTTCCCAGCAATGCCAAGTTGCCCTAAAGCAGCTGGGAGCGCCTCCCTGATTTATGGCTCAGCAACCATAGCTCTGGAAACTTTGTTCTTCTTAAGCCCGGTCCTGTGATTTATAAAAGAGATCAGTAACCCCATAGTAACTCTCTTTCTCTACCAGGGCAACAAAGTCCAGGGAAGGATCTAGAAGCAGCATTCTATTTCCCAGGGTATCGGAGTCAGCGCTCCTGGTAAGATGCTAACCTTCTGCATGCCATCCTTCTTCTATGAAATGCAGATGTTGGCTAACTCCTGCTTTCTTGATGTCCCATCTATGATGTTTCTTGCAGCTCAAGCACAAAACTTCACAGAAAAAGCAAAGTCTTCAAAGGTTAAAGAAGCTTTTATTCAGTGAGAGTAGACGTTCAGGACCTGGCCCCCAGACCACAGCCTGTATATGTAAGCGTCTCTTTGCCCAGTGAGAAAATGCCTTTAGACTCACAAGAGTAATAATTTTGCTAGCCCTTCCATAAAAATCTAGACACTGGTTATCTGACTAAGGATTTCCCTTGCAGGCCACTGCCTCTCTGCCCTGGAAAGTCAGGAGGGAGAGATGAAATACTTAACAGCACTTAACTCCATTCCCATAGAAGACTCTGCTAAGGGGTTTGGGTGGGTAGAAAATGTATACAGTTGGTTTTAAAAAATGTTTTGATAACCATAAGTTTCCATTTTCCACAGAAAATATACTGTTGTTAGAAAGTGTGGGTCCAGAGGCCCACCTTGCCTGTGTGATCTTGGGTCAGTCATTTCACATATTTAGCTCTTGCCTCTGTCCATCTGTGACCTTGGCACTGCCCTTGGCAATGCTCTGGTGCTTATGGGAAGCACCAAGTTAGGTTCCTCATTCTACTTTGGTTAGAAACTAATTGTTGAAAATAATACTACCAGTCTCTGTCCTATACTTATCAGATATAGCCACATTACACTTCTACATATCAAATCATATGTTAAGTGTCATGATGTAAAAAGAATCTACAACAAGCATTTTAGTAAAACAGATAGCTATCCTGAGTCTATGTTTTATGTTGTAGTTCCTAAAATGTTTGTGTCAGAGAACAAAAGTGATCCCTGCCTTTCTTGAAAAGTGCAGGTGTCCTGTCCCCCAGCTGTCTGTTTCTTTGAGATCCCTGTGTCATTGAGAGATGGAAGGGCCCTGCTTTGCCCAAAGTGTATCTCCCACTAAATCCTAGCCTGCAGCCTCATTTGAGCCTCACAGCAACCATATGAGTGAAGTCTAATGTCCTTAGTTTGCAGATGACAAAACCAAAGCCTGGAGGGATTAAATGAAATGCAGCTGATAAACAGTGATGCAGATGCAACTTCTCTAAATTGTAAGCCAGTAAATCAAGTAGCTCTGAGTTCAGAGTGAGGGGGTGCAGTGGGACATACAGGTGGCCAGGAATCAAAAGAGGATGCTGAAGACAAGGATCAGAGGAGGTGTGATTTTGAAAGCCACTGGGACAACATATGAAAACTTTGCATCAGGGTCAGGCTTATGGGTTCTGTCCTTACAGCTACTGGAACACCTTGCATCCATCCCAAGGAAGAAGAGGCCCGTTGTGGTGAAGGGTTTAGGGGAGTGGCAACTCCTGACAACATTAAAATGTGAGGAGGAGAAAAACAGTGAAGGTGGTAAGGAAGAATCTACTGGAAGATAGATAGACAGATAGACATGGATAGAAGAACATGTACATTTGTATAGAATCTTTCCTTACAATTATACATGTACACATGTACTCATGACACACATGTATACATACATATGTGTACACACTGTACATATAGATAGATATACATTATCTTATGTACTTTTAGAGCCTCAGAGAGACACTCCAGCATGTAAATAAGTCTATCCACACATGCACACCTGTAGGAAGCATGAGTTCATTCTTTCTTCTTGCTCAGTACCAATCAGATCCTCACTGTGTTCTGTTCCGTTGGATCTCCCTCGAGGACAAGGAATCACACAGTAGCTGTGTGCCCTGGAACATGCCATATCCCCTCCTGAGTCTCACCTGTTTTACCTGCCACTGAAGGTAGGTAGGTAGGTAGGAGAGGAAGACAGTGCCTATGACTGACCTCCTCTGTGGCTGTAGAATGAGAATAATGGAGTCACCAAAGTGTACAGAGTGTGTATGTCAAACCTCAAAAGAGTCCTAAGAGGTTGCTACTATTACTATTGCCCACTTTACAAGGGAGACACAGATAGGCTTCAGCGCTTGCTCAGTATTGCCCGGCAGGGAAGGCAGAGAGGTGAGATTTGAGCCCAGAACACAGCTCCCGAGTCCTGGCTCCTAACCGCCTTGCACTGTGACGCGCTGTCTGAAAGTACTGAATGGGTCCTACGTGCCTGAAAGTGAGCAGTGCAACTCTGCTCTCGTGAGCCCCCCGCTCACTGGGGAGGAGGAAAGCCAAGAAAGATTCAGGGGGATGATGCTGCCCCCAGCTTCGGACCTGAGACCCTGGCGGCCAGTTGCCCAAGCTTCCAGGCCGGAAGCTGCAGGACCATCTTCCTATGCTCTTTTTCCAAGCCAAGTGTCCCTGCTGCCAAGAGCGGGTTTGCCTGTCTCCTGGAGACAGCGGTCGTCAAGCCCCGCGAGCACAGCAAGCATGTCAAAAATAGCAGCGCCGGCAGACTGCAGGGCTGCAATTTCCTTTTGAAATGTCGGCTCGGCTCTCGCCAAAGGGCTGGGGTCTGTCTGTGCTCCCTGCTGCCTGCAGCCAAGGCGCCCTAAAGTTCCAGAATGTTTTCTAGGGACAGGCGGAGAGCACAGGCGGGGGCCCACACAGCCTAGGGAACAGTCTTCTCTCTTCATTCAAGCAGCGATGGGTGGGTGTGGTGTTTTTAAAAAACTGTCATACACCCCACCAGGGCCAGGCTCCCCAAGGGTGAATTAATAGCCAAGGTGAGGCCAGGATGAGTGAAAATTCCTGGAGCATCTAGGAAAGAGGAAGTCACCCCCTCCTAGGGAAATCCTTCCCAACAGCTGCCAAAGGGCCTCCATGCACCCCATAGGGGACAAAGGGGAATGAGTACCAAAAAGGGACAAAGAGGCAGGGCAAACTCCTCTCTCTAGGACTCCAGAGCTAAGAGACAGGAAAGACGCTCTCCAACTCCACAGGGACCTCAAGCCAAGAACATGTGAGTGCTTCGTGGCAAGGGGGTAACAGGAGTTACCTAAGGACTCATCTGTCTTTCTTCCCAGAGGCCTGTGTCAGTCAGAACCCTCTCCCCCTGAAGCCCCAAGCTCCAGACCTTATTCTGCCATGAGGTATCTGTGCAACCAGAGGCAGCCCATAAAAGTGGGGTGCAGGAGGAAATCCTACAGTTTCAAGAACAGATTTCTTCCTCCCCGCCTCCATGAGTTTGGCAAGCTAGAAACCAACCACGCTGCCTCCCATGGTAATGACCCAGTCAGGCCTGGCAGGGTTGGACAGCAAACCCAGCCACATCGCCCAAGATTCTCTGCGGCTCCATCGGTATTTACATGGAGAACAGAGCATGCTAAAGCAAGCGCAGCCTGTGGAGGAGGGATGATGAGCAGCTGGGCTGGAGGTATCCTATGGACAATGAGAGCGAGCTAAAGGCATGGCCAGTGGGCAATCCTGAAGCGGGGGGCTCACCAGAGGCCATTACCCCCACTTCTCTTTACCCAAAGTCTCAAAATGCTGGGTCCCCTCCAGCAAGCTAAGGGTTAATGATCATGCAGGGAAGAGATGGGGCAAAGAGATGGGGCCAGGAAAGAAAGCACTGATTTCTGTGCTATTTCCTAAAGATTTCTAAGAGCACAGGTACGGAGATTAGGGAGGTTTCCTGGTCTACTTGTAGGTTTTGGGTTTTGTTTTCCCGGCCAGCAAAGGGTCAGTCCCTTGAGCAAGCTCATGGCCCTCGGCCTATGTCCTAAATAGTGTCCCATTGCCTTTTCGTAGTTCAAAGCTTGCTAATTAGGCTCTGCACTTACCAAAAATGACTTGACCTATCTTTAGACTAGAGGGGAAAAAACATGCAAATCCCACAATGGTTTGATTGTGAAAACTGAAAAAACCAACCAACCAACCAGCAACAGCTAGGCACCGTATCTGAGTGGCAAGAAGCAGGGAGCAGCGACACGGAAGTTCCGAATGTCCCCGTGTGAGATTCCACCCCGGAGGTGCAGTTGGTTCACCTTTAGACAAGCTCCATCTCGAGATTTGTAAAACCAACCACCTTCTCGATCAGAATGTGTAATAACCAGATTATTAGCCTCATACACCTTTTCAGTCACAATTCACTGGCTTGTGTTATTTATATTACTGATCTCTCATGCACGCACGCGCACGCACACACACGGTGCATGGGGCACACACACACACGGTGCATGGGGCACACACACACGGTGCATGGGGCACACACACACAGTGCATGGGGCACACACACACACGGTGCATGGGGCACACACACACACATGGTGCATGGGGCACACACACACACGGTGCATGGGGCACACACACACACGGTGCATGGGGCACACACACACACGGTGCATGGGGCACACACACACATGGTGCATGGGGCACACACACGGTGCATGGGGCACACACACACATACACGGTACATGGGCACACACACGGTGCATGGGACACACACACACGGTGCATGGGGCACACACACATACACGGTGCATGGCACGCACACACACACACACACACACGGTGCATGGGGCCTTGGCCTGCGCTCTGAGTCCTCCAGCAAGGAGAGTGGGCGAGCTCTTCCCCAACTGGCTGGTGAACCTTAATCCGGCCCTGCCCCTGCACTGCTGAGATTTACATCCTTGGCTTTTGTTCTGCTTTCAGTGCACAGAGAGAGCTGGACGCTGTCAGGACTGCCAGTGAATGAAGGGCCCTGAGTTAAGGCTTTTTTTCAGGGTAATTCCAATCTCACACCTTCCTCTGAAATCTTGCTTTTCCTCTTTTGCTGCTTTTACTGTTTCTTTCTGGAACCTCTCTATAAGGCTGCCCCCACATCCCCCCAGTGCTACTTAGCAGATAATGTGATTTATCAGGTTCTCTCTCTCTCTCTCTTTCTCTTTCTCTCTCTCTCTCTCTCTCCCTCCCTCCCTCCCCCCACCTCCTCCCTTTTCTCCCCAGGTACATTCATCTCATCTTGCTCCTAACTCAGTGATCCACCCACATAGGGGTCCTTAGTAGGAAAGGAGGCATCCTGAGATGCCAGAAAGGAGAAAGACACCCTCCAGGTGGAGAACAACCTTCTCAGAAAACACCCCAGATCAAAGCTGTCCCAAGTTCAAAGTACCATCTCCTCAGAAATGCCTTAAGACAGCTGCAGGCCCTGAGCAGGTATTGAGAGGGGACAAAAGAGAAAGGAAAGACAGAAGGAAGAAATTAAAACAACAGAAGGGGGAGAGGAGGCAAGTGAGAAGAAGGGAGAAAAGGCAGAGAGAGTGAGAATGAACAGAAGGTAAGAGGCACAGAGGGACATGCAGGGAAAAGGGATGACTAAATGGGGGAGGGGCAGGAGGGCCACAGAAACAAGAAGCTGGATAGATAAGTTTTCAAGAAAAACACACAAAAATAAAAGCCAGTTGGCCACTGAGCAAAGGGAAAACAAAACCTTCACTCCCCCAGATGCATGCTCCCCCACCCACCCTGAGTTCTAAGGTGAACACCAGGGCTGGGCTAGGAATTAAATTCTCCGACAGCAGCACCTACCTCAGAGGCCACTCCGGCCAGCTGACACTCTGTCCTGGGGGGTGAGCAGGTGGGAGGGGCATCCTTCCACTCAGGTGAGCCTGAGAGATCCAGGAAGACCTTTGGGAGCTCCTGCCGGCTTGAGTCAGGTGAACCCCGCCTGTGCTGGCAGCTGGGAAATCACCACCCCAGGCGTCTCAGAAACACAACTTCCTATTTCCTCAGTGCTTGGGACACGAAGTCCACATGAAGAGGCTCAGAGTCAGAGAGAGATGGCTTTAGGAAGATCCTTCACAAAAACTAGGCCAGGGCACTGCCTCTCAGATTGTCTTCGAAGTCTGAAGGAGAATCTCCTGTGAGATTCCGCCCAGGAGGAGACTATTCCCGGGGTGGGGGAAGGAGCATCCTGTCTCCCAGGGTCCAGGAGCTGGGAGGAGTCTCTCTCTGAGGATGAGCTCCACGGAACTAGGACGGACAGATACCACTTGACTCTCAGCGAGGCCCAGCTTGGAGGCCTCCAGAAGAAAGTGTCCCCTACCAGGTTCCCCTCCTCATTTTGAAAAAGATAACATTGACATTGGTTTAACTGGTTTAACAGAGCATTCAAGTTTCTGAAGAATCAGGGGTAAGATGAGGCAGCTTCAATGACTGGGAGGGCAAGTCAGGAAGAAAGGTCCCAGGAAGAAGAAGTTTGGGGAATCTGCTTCCCCTTCATTTTCAGAAAGCCACACATCCCTGTCCTGGTCCTATGAGCCCCTAAACCAATAGGTGGGAGGTGTTCCCATTTCAGAAGCTGGAAAGATGTCGTCTCCTGTTCTCCTTTACTGCCCAAATCAGAAGATAGAAAGAACAGTCTGGAAGGTTGCTACGGCAACCAGAGTCCCCGGAGAGCCCAGCTCTCCGCAAACCCTTTACTTTCAGACATGCTCTGACTTAAAAAGGAAATGCTTTATTGGGGTTGGTGATGAGGATGACCACATACATACACAGTTACACGCACACCTGTGCCCCCATTTCCCCAGGGCTGGAAGCATCCCCTTGACCTCTGAGTGTCCTTCACCTGTCCCCAAATAGCCAGGAGTCACTGAAGAAATTGGGAAAACCAACCCTTTGGCCTCAGAGTAGGTTTCAGAATCCTGAAGTCATCTATCTCCTACTGCATTTCCAGCTTAGAGAAACCAGGCCCTCAATTAAGGTGGCCTTAGGAAGATCCTACTGTCCAAAGAGCTTCTTCCTTGCTAAAGGATAAAGAAGGACTGGGGCCCAGTTGTTTAAGAGGCCAAGGAGGGACTTAAGGAGCTCATGGCCCAGAATGGCCTATCTTGGGCTTTGGATCAGAGGCAGGAACTCTCGTAGTGGAAGGCCTTACTTCTGGGAGATGGGGGGACAGAGGAATGATCTAAAGACCAAATACAGGACTAAAACTCATACATTTGCATAGGATCATCCCCAGCTTCCTGGATGAGTTTATCAAAATCCCCATGAGGTAGGGAGGGGAAGACATTAATGTTCCCATTGAATGGGTGGGAAACTGAGGCACAAAGAGGAACTGTGGCACCAAAGTTACCCTGTAACGCTGTGGCAAAATCCAGATGGAGATCTGGCACTCATAGGAGCCACAGCATCCCTCAAAAACACCCTCAAAAGGCCATCCCTTATAACCTGCTCTTTGAGAAAATATTTGTTTTAAATCCTCACCAAAGAGACTTAAAGCACAGATATAAAGTCAAAACCTGTTAACAGTCCTTTCGGCACTGCACTGAGAAGAGTTCAGAACAGTATGTCACAGTTTATCAAGGCAACAAACAAATGACAATGTTACTGGGGGGAAATGAGGGGAGCGGGCAGGAAGGTGGAGGCAGCAGTTTCATGATGAAGGAAGGTAGGTTATAAGCTACGGCCACCTGCACATTACCTTGCCAGGTAGAGCTGGCTGCTGCAGCTCCTGGGACAAAGCAGGAGAACGTTTGCTTGATTCAGCAAAAAAAGCCTCTAATACTGAGGCCATCAGAAAAGAACTAATGTTTCTTCCTGACTCAACATCACCCATTTCACTGCCCATGAAATAGGAGGAACCCACACTAGCATCCAACTGTGCTTTTCCCTGTTTGCAGGCTTACGCTGCAGCTGGCTCTAGAAAGTCTTCCACTGCAATCCTAAGTCAAATTCCCAGAAAGACAGGTGGAAGCTAGAGAGGGTCAGGGGAAAAGAGGGTGGGGAGAATTTGCCCTCTGCAACAGCTTCCTCCGCCCCCTCCCAGATGACGGTGCCTGGTGGCACAGGTCTTTAGCTGTGCATTCCCGCCAGGTGCTGCCTCTGCTCAGCAGTGTCTCTGCATTCCCCTTTTCCAGTTCCTCTGCACAGGAAGGCACTTGCACAAAAAGAGTATTTGGTTTTGAGAAGGAACCTTCCTGGAAGCTAGACAGAGTCAAGGGATCAAAGTGGGCAGGACTAAATGTAGACCAGAGACTGATACCTGTTGTGCGGGAACACACCTGGACGAATCCACTGTTCCCTTTAGTCCAAGAATGACCCCTGATGTCCTCCAAGTGGCCAAATGTAATTGTGGTTTCTCTAATTCCATCCAGGGCTAAAGATGAGTAATGTATGTGAGGTTGTGCACAAAAGGGTCGACTGAGGGTCCTCTGCAGGATGACCAGCAGGGGTTATGGGGTACTGGAAGGAACAAAAAGGTGAGCACTGATCCAGTCCTCCAGCTTCTGCTAGTTACCATGTGGCCAAAAGCTGAGACAGGTGCCTGTCCTAAGGCAAAGGACACTAAGGGAAGAAACAAGACCAGGTGTGACTGGCTTCCATGCTGTTGTCATCTCTGTTCTTAGCAATATCACATGTCCCGGACCTGTAAGTCAGAGTCTCAAGGGAAGGTCAGATGGAAATCACATCCATGTGGCAGAAGATGGGCACGAATGGGTGGCACCATTAGAATTTCTAAAATGTCATTTAGATGGATAAACCTTGAATGCTGCAGGGATCGAGCAGCAAGGCTGACAGTTCAGGCATTTGGTCCTGGATGCCATCCACTGGGTATAGGGAGGGAGTCAGGATGTCAACTGGTGCTAGGGTGAGAACAGCAGAGAATGAGAAGGAAGCCTAAGGGATTGTTTGCTCAGCGCCATCCTTCTCGGGCAAGCCCTGCCTGTGTCAATCAGACCTCAGTGAGCATCCTTTTCTCTGCATACACCCGATGTGGAGTGGGAAGATAGCTGGGTCTCCGTTCCCGGGTGGCCTCTGACAATTCAGGCTTGCCAAGTCCATTGTCAGCTGCCTTCAGATCCGGTGCAGGTTGCCCACAAGTAACATGGGTATACTGACCTTGCTCCTCCTGCTCCGTCTCGCGGTGGTAGAAGTAGTTGAAGTTGGAGACGATGACCGGCACCGGCAGGGCGATGGTGAGGACCCCAGCGATGGCGCACAGCGAGCCCACGATCTTGCCCCCGACGGTGATGGGCCGCATGTCCCCGTAGCCCACAGTGGTCATGGTGACCACTGCCCACCAGAAGGCATCCGGGATGCTGGAGAAGTGGGTCTCCTGGTTGTCGGCCTCTGCGAAGTACACGGCGCTGGAGAAGAGGATGACTCCGATGAAGAGGAAGAAGATGAGCAGGCCCAGTTCCCGCATGGAGGCCTGCAAGGTCTTGCCCAGGATCTGCAGCCCCTTGGAGTGGCGGGAGAGCTTGAAGATGCGGAACACGCGGACCAGGCGGATCACTCTGAGGATGGCCAGCGACATGGCCTGCTGCCCGTTCTGGCCGCCGCCTCCACTGACGGATTGCTGCTCCTGCTGCTGCACCAGCTCAGTGCCCAGGGTGATGAAGTAGGGGAAGATGGCCACCAAGTCGATGATGTTCATGATGTTCCGGAAGAAGGCTGGTTTGCTGGGACAGGCAGAGAAGCGCACCAGGAGTTCAAAGGTGAACCAAACGATGCACAGAGTTTCCACCAAAAAGAAAGGGTCAGTAAAGAAGGAGCCCCCGAGAGTACTTAGCGAGGATGAGCCCCCAGCTACCATTCCCCCAGAGGAGAGGCCAGGATGGAAAGTGTAGGAATCGTCTTCCTCTTCCTCTTCCTCGTGACTCCCCCTGGAAATCGGGGAGACTCTGCTCACACCGCCACCATTGCTTCCTCCTCGACTGTCGGCCCGGAACTGGGGTAGGGTCTCCAGGCAAAAGATGACGATGGAGATGAGAATGACCAACACCGAGACGATGGCGATGCCCCTGGCAGGGCCGGAGCTCTCGGGGTACTCGAAGAGGAGCCAGACCTGGCGCTGAAAGGGCTGGGAGGGCAACGGCTTCTCGTCCTCGCCGCCTTCAGGTAGGCAGCCCTCGTCCTCCCGGAAGGCTGCCAGGGCCTCGTCCCCCAGCTGGTAGAAGCGGATCTCCTCCAGGAAGATGTCCAGGGGCACGTTGACGGGCCTCCGCAGCCGGCCCCCCGACTGGTAGTAGTAGAGGATGGCGTCGAAGCTGGGCCGGTTGCGGTCGAAGAAGTACTCGTTCCTCAGGGGGTCGAAGAAGCGGACGCGGCGGCCCGGGTCTCCCAGCAGCGTGTCGGGGAACAGCGACAGGGTGCGCAACTGAGTTTCAAAGCGCAGTCCCGAGATATTGATCACCAGCCGCTCGCTACTACAGCAGCCCCCGCCCCCGCCGGCCTCCGGGAAGTCGCCCGCATCCTGTTGCTCCCCCTCCGGCCCACGGACCTCCCCCGGCGCCGCCAGCGTGAGGGACTTCTCCGATCTCATGTCCCTTCCGCGGTGCGCTCTCGCCACTAGGACGGCGCCCACGACACCCGCTCGGAGCGCGGCGCGGCTCCCCTGATCCCGGCTGCGCCCTCTTAGTAGGGTGCGGCTCGCGCTCCTCTGAGCTGACCTAGAGGTCGGGCCGGTGAGCGGTGAAGCTCCGGTTGCAGCGAGACTAGGTCTGGGGAGGTGCACTGGAGGCAGAGGGTTTGGCTCCGCGCTTCCAGTTAACCGCGCCTGGCGCTAGAGCTTCCTGGGATACCTGGAACCGCAAACTGGCCCGTGTGAAACTGGATGCCTGAAAAGACGCGTGACTTCGCCCCCCGCCGAGAATGGGCTCCCGGACGCGGGGTCCGCCCTCCACACCGGTTGGCTCTTCCCAGCTCCCACTGCGCTTCTCCCACAGCTCAAGACCCCCGGCTGCCGCTGGTACCAAGGCGCCAGATGCGCCTCCTCCCGCTCGGCGAAGACTCCTGGCGGGGCTCGGCCTCCGCCCTACGTCCACCGCGGGTACCGTCTGGCCAAGGTCGCCGTTCCCGCCGCCACCTCCTCCCTAGGAGCCTCACCGCAGGCCTCGGAGAGGGCCCTGGGGCTGCCCCGCAGCCCGGGCACGGGAACCCACCTCCCCACCGCTCAAGCCTTCACTGCAGCGGCCGCAGCTGCAGCGGCGCGGCTCTCGGCTCTGCCCTTCCTTCCCAACACACTCTCCAAGTGACGTGGCAGGCCCCGCCTGCTGCCCCCTCCCACCCCACCCCCACATCACACCCCTCGCCCAGCCAGGGGCTGCGGCGACCAGGGCGCTGTGGAATTAGACACACACTTGCCTCCCCGGTAATCTTTCCCGCGCTCTCCTGGCACGCCTCTCCCTTTCACACATTCACACTCAAGTCCCCCTCCAAACAAGCAACAGTACCCTAATACCACACCCCCTCCACCCCCGCAATCAGCTTTTCCCATTTCGGTTTACAGAGGAGTTGACCTGCGCAGTGCATTTCATCAATAAGAAAACACACCCCGCCCGGGACACGGCACAGAGCATTGTGCTGCGCTCACCCAGACATTTAATAATAAATAAATCAGCCCTAGTTTATCCCTCTGTGTTTACAAAAACCTATTCACCAGGCTTTTCCAATCTTTACTTAAAAAAAAGAGAGAGAGATTTTTGAGATGTCTTAAGAGCGTCCAATTTAAACAGTGCTCCAATGCAAGTCCCCACGGAATTCCATACCTCTCCTTGCAAGCCTGGGAGGGCGAGGCTGCCCTTTCCTAGGAGTCTGAAATGATGGTGGCATGAAGCTCTGGAAGTCTCTCTTCCACTTCCCATTAAGAACTTAGGCAAAAGCCTCAGTAAAGATGGAAGCGTCTCAGAGGAACAGTCCAGTCCCTGGAATTCATTTTCTCCCAGCTTCCCTGGGAATGCATCCTGAGCGTCTGTTATTACACAGACCACAGCAAAGGGAAAGGGGTATGGAAATATGTGTTAATAAAAATAATAGCTGTATTTTGTGATAGAAGCCAGCCACATTCCAGGTGCCTTACCTGTACCATGCCCCTCAGTCCTCACAACCAGACCAGAAAGATGGCCTCTCCTCCCAGGTGGTGTGACAAGGAGATCCACCTGGCAGTACTTGGATGGTGGCCAAAATTTGTAGCTAGGGACTCTCCCTAACGTGCCAGCAGGGAAGAGGTAAGGATGGTTTTCCATCCATTTCTGCCAAAGATCATCCCATGCCAACAGGTTGACATCTGGTGAGGGAGGATGGAGGTGATTGGTTTGACTGCCACTTTCAGGTAGGGTTGACATTTGCTTCTCTGTGCCTCAGTTTCCCCCTTTGTGGTTGACTCTGGCCAGAATGAATTGAATGATGACTACAAGGTATTTTTGTGTAGTTTCTTGTCCGTGTTAGATCATTAGTAAGGGGGCTTGGATGATAATCACAGGAACAATACATAAAGATTCAATCAGACCACAAGGTACATACAGGAGTGTTTTGTATTGCACATTGGTTTGTAAAAACCACAGTCATTCTTAGCAGTAGTCGCTTCCAGAGGGGTAGGAGGAAAGAGGGAACTAAGGCTCCGGGTGGTGAAACAGGGAGGTCAGGTGCTGAGTGGTTTGGAGGAGCTCAGCATCCCCCTGCAGCTTCATTCTCTAGCCTAGTCCCGCTGGAGTCTGGCAGACAGAAGCTTCTGCTTCCTTTCTACATGGCACTCCCTCCTCTCACCTTGCATGTTTCCATGAAAGGCAAGAAACAAGTGTGTAGAGTCACCCAGTCAACAGTTTTCCTATTTACAGGCTACGTAATTAAGCAATTTAGACTTTGAGTAAGTGAGTTACTCCATTCCCAAAAAATTAAGTAAAAGAAACCAACAACAAATACAGTATAAAAAGTACTCTTTTACCCTTGTCTAATTATCTGTAATTATTTTCTAGGTTGTAAATTGATTTACTCATGATTTTTCTTTGTATTTGTTTTCAAAATGTATAATGAATTCTTCATTTGCATGGTCATTTGCATCATTGCCAGTTTTCTTCACTAGGCTGTGAACTAGGTCAGCCATGCTGCAAAGCAGCCTTGCGAGAAATTTGAGACGAATCTGCCAGAAGGGTGCTCCGTCTGGCATGGTGGCAGGAACCACTGCTTGGAAGCCCATGGGTTAAGCCTGCTGGCTCTGCCTGCCAACTTCAGGCAGAGCAGATGCCCCATGGTTACCTTCACATCAGGCATGAGGCTGTGCCCCAAGAGAGGTCTCACTGTGCACAGGGAGGTTCCCCTGGAGGGAAAAGCCATTAGCAAATTCATGAATCAGAGTTCTGTTTTTAGTTCTTTTGTGAAATCCGCTCATTTCTTAGCTTTAGAAAAGCCCCATGCCTAGATCATTCCTCTCAAGCATATATTAAGAGTGAGTAAAATCACTTTCAGAAGTGCCAGCTCCCAGGTAAAGATGACAAGTGACACGACCTCTCTCCTAGGCTGCGGTCCTGCTCCCAGTGACAGGTGACATGACTCGGCGCCCACTGAGCACTGACTTCAGGTCACTACAGATCTGTCCTGCTGTATCTAAAGTCAGACTTGATGGTAGGGTCATTTATTCATTCAGCAAACCCTTATTGAGAAGTTGCCGCTGCCCAGCAAAGTGCCAGGAGCTGGGGGTTCAGTTCTGAGGATTTTAAGCTGTCTGCCCTTAAGAGCTGATTTCTTCATGCAATTAATACATTATGCTTTAGATAGGAAGTTTTCACAGTAAAGAAGATATTTACATATTATAGTAAATGCTTTAAAGAAAGTAAACAGGATACCATGCCAGAAATGAATCTGGGGATTTAATTGTGAAGAGGTGCTTGAGAAAGTTCAGGTAATATTTCAACTGAGGATTCAAAAAGGAGAATGAACCAGTGAGACTAGAAACAGGAGAAGAGCCATCTGGGCAGACGAGCGTAAAAAACCCTGAGCTGGAAATGTCCCGAGTGTCCAAGGCTGATTTTAAAAAAAGACAAGAATGGTCCAGCGGAAGAAAAGCACAAGATGAAGGTGAAGAAGAACATGGAGTGAGAGCTGATAGGGTGGAGCGCTTAGGGTTTATCTTAAAGGCCATGTGACACCAACAATGGTCTCACAAGAGGGGAGAGGATATGAATATGATATTTATTGACGCATCAAGGCTGTGAGAGGGATAAACAACAAAGGTGCAAAAGAAGAAACAGAAAGACTGCAGCAATCTGGGGGAAAGATGACGGGGATTTGCACAAGTAAGCTGAGTGGAGATGGAGCGGAGAGGTGGCGGTGGGGCTTGGGGAGGTGTTAAGGACATAGAATCACTAAAAATTGGTGCCGAACAAAGAAACGCCAGATTGTTTGAACAACTAGGTGGGTTGGTGATACCGTTGATTGAGAAAGGGAAGAAGAGAGTTAAACAGATGAGCATCAATCAAGACCTCATTTTTAGACATATTAAATTGGAGAGGCCAATTAGACATGCAAATACAGATGTCAAGAAGGTGACTATGTGTTCAGGTCTGGAATATTACAGAGCAATATATGAGTTGTGAATTTAAAATATTCAGAAATGTTTCAACCTATGCCACCAGTCTTCTAGAGAGACAGAAGACTGATGGCAATGCAAAGAAATAAACCAAGACCCACAGCTAGTCCTCCACAGTGCTCTGCCATTTCCAGGTCAAACTTAGGAAGGAAAGGAGCCAGCTCAAGAGATGAGGGGGTGGGGGGTGGTCAGTGAATGGGAGGAAAACACAAACGGTTGGTCCAGGGAGCAGACCCCAGGGCTCCAGCCTCTCGGGGAAACCCCATGCTTATCTCCCACGGGAACTACTACCAACAGGAGCACATGGTAAAAGGGGAAGGATGCCAGAAGGGAGCAACCACCAAAAAATAGGTGTAGGTGGCAGCCAAGGTGAGTCCATGTAATTTGATAATTATTGGTATGTTTAATTCTGCCCTGGACGCTAAACTGTACCATCCAGGTATAAAAATGGTGATTCTACTCTATTTGCCAGCCTCTTTTACTACATTTTCTTCTACTTGTACTGCGTGTGCATGCATGTGTGCTTTAGTGCATGTGCTCGCCACGTCCCTGGCAGTGGGGTCATTGCAGTTTTCTCTGGGAAGGGAGGACAATGTTCTAGATTCAGTCGCGTTTCTCAGAATCATCTCTGAGAATGGATCTTCTCACTGCACATTCACCCATGGACCCCTGTGGAGGAAAGACTGGTGAGCAGGCATCTCCTTCAGTTCCTACCGAGTAAACAACGGTGCCCAGGAATACACACACTCTCCCTAAGAACAGTCACCCGCTTTAGCTTTCCTCAGTAGAAGGGGCAGGACGATGAATCAGACACCTGTCCCTCATCTTACTGTGTCACTTCTGGGCAAGGCTCACCACCCTTGATCTTCTGTCTTTCAGGACAGACAGACGCATGTTTCTCTCACCCTAAGACAATCCCATGTGACCCAATCCCCTTCTTTCTAGTTTATTTTACCTCCTTCTCTTTGCCTTTCCTCATTTTCTCTCCTGAGAAATGAAAGAATGAGGCTCTGATTTGGGGGAAAAGGGGAGAATAATGGAAGACTCACATTTTATTTTCCAGACTATTTTTGCTCTTTTCCTTTTGTTCCCTACCTCTGCATGTAAGCATGTTTGCAAGTACACACAGATACACCACACAGCCCCCAAATTTGGTTACCTGAGAATTTCATTAAAAAGAAATCAATGAGGCCTCCCTTGTGGCACAAGAGGTTAAATCGCAACACTATGAAGCTATCAATGAGTTTGATCCCTGGCCAGGGAGGGGACTCACATAGCATAGCAGACCTCTCGTGTGCCACCCACTTTTCCCCTCAGCAGTGGATTTCGGTTGATCTGCCTGTTCTGTTCCCCACTCTGGGGAATCCTCTCTGGGGATGGGAAATCCTCTCACTCCCACACCTCTGGCCTGTACCCCGTTCTTGTATGCATAAATAAATATGCATAATAAATTTACTTATAATAAATAAATCTTTAAAAAAAGAAATCGGGCCTCTCTGGTGGCGCAGTGGGTTAAGCAACGTATTATGAAGCAAACCACAGCCACTGCAGCACGAGTTCGATCCCTGCTGCCGGCCAGAGAGGGGA
>JAGFMF010011958.1:7323311-7355443 GCA_019455555.1 Galemys pyrenaicus | reverse complement strand
CTACCTTATGCTTGGTTTGGTTCATGAACCAAGATCAGCCCTAGACAGCCCTTCTTGCAACAGAGGACTTCTAGGTTTTGTTTACTTCTTACTGGGCATGAAAGGCAGCTGCCTCATTCAACATGAGAATCCCTGCATCCCCCTACTGAGGTGGTCATTGGTGCTTTTCCCCACAAGAAAGTATAGAAATGGATAAGTAGGTCTGGGCACAAACATTTAACCACCAATGTAAATGCCTTCAGAACCCTTCCTTGATCCTTCCCACAGTGGGCTCCATCACTGCAGGTGGTGGCAGCTCTGTCAGAGTGAGGTGGGCTCCAGAGTGAGTTGACATGGACTGAACCCACAGTGAAAGTAATAGGGATGTTCATAAGTGAGAAATAATCCTTGTTGTTCTAATCCTCTGGTGAATCTTGTGATTCATTCCCCTGGCTTAGTGAGTCAAACCGATTCATAAATGGTGGTACCAAGAACTGAGAAACTGTTTGAACCCAAAGCCTAAAATTTGAGGTTCAGTAGCCAATTGACAGGCGGTGAAGAAATTTCATTGAAAGCTGTTACAGGTGATCCATGTTATGAGTGTCAAAATATTTGAAAAACTGCCTCCGTTGATAGCTTAGAAGGCATGCTCCTTAAAACATGCATGTCTAGGAAGGGGTTTGAATACACATTGCAGGTATCATGTGGTAGCTACCCTTGGCTGCATCTGATGTTGTAGTTTAGGTATGAGCTCGCACAAGGATCAGACCACTTGCTAGCAGAGATGAGATGGAGAAGACAGAGTCCAAAAGGCAGGGATTCTCATGTTGAATGATGCCCAGTAAGAAGTAAACAAAACCTAGAAGTCCTCTGTTGCAAGAAGGGCTGTCTAGGGCTGATCTTGGTTCATGAACCAAACCAAGCATAAGGTAGTCATGTCCATTGTTGATAGCCAAGAATAGAATAAGGTGTTTTAGAGCAAAAACCTAATTAAAGGTGGAGCTCCTCTTCCCCCTCCCAAAAAAAGTCATTCGAATTGAACAAAATGGCTTAAAAGCCTCCCATAGAAAAGTGATATATTCAAATTTTCCCATTGGGTTTATCTCAAGAAGAACCGTGAGTATGGTTATTAGGTATTGGCACATGGCTAATATTCTGTTACTGCCTGGAACAGAAGATTTAAGAGTCATACTCAAAGCCAGCATGGACTAAACCACTTCAAGATTTGAAACAACTTGAAAGGCCCCTAAATTTCTATGGACAAGAAGCAGGTTGAGAAAGTTGCTCAATCCCCAACACCCCCAAGACTGATAGGGTGCTCAATGCCCATCTCAGGTATGACTAAGGTAGATCTCAGAGAAAAAAGAAACTTCCAGAATGAGAAAACAGTGGAAACTGGAAACTCCTCTTTAGCCACCAGGCAGGATTTCAGAATCACTACAGACCAATGCTTCTCCCATCTTTCCCCTTCCTGAATAAGAATATATTTACTGAAATCCTTTTCTTAAGTCAACCCTGATCTGTTTTGTTGTGAAAAAGGCAGCTGTAACTTGTCTAATTTGTTCCCTAATCTCTGAGTTAGGAAGAGCCACATTGATCATTGATGTATAATCAATGCATTTCTTTCCCTAACATAAAAATCCCACTAGACATCTACAGCTTCATCTTGATACCAGGCCTAGACAGGACTCTGGTTCTCTCCCTTAAAGAGTGAATAGGCACATTTTGCCTCTGAAAGTTCAACATTTGGTGATCACAAAAGCAGTCAGTGGTCATCAAAGCTGCCACTTACCAAATATTTGCACCTTTCCACCTACCCAGCAGTTGGTAGGAGTGTGTTCTTCCCGGTCCACGTTTGGTGGGGTGAGGTCATGTGACTCATTCTAGTTGGTTGTCTGTGACGCTTGTTATAACTAGTCTATGGGACTTAACTACCAGAACTCTTTTCCTCTGCTGTGATGATCCAGAGCACTTGAGAATGTAGCTGTTCCTTCAACTGATGACCCAGATTGAAAGACATAGAGCAGAGCCATAAGAACACCAGTGATGGATGTGTAGTATGAGCAATAAATAATCTGTTAATATAACCCACTGAGATTAATGGAATGTTTGTTACATCAGCTTAACCTAGCCTCTCCTGACTAATATACCTACTCACTCTCCTGCTTAGAAGATATATTACAACACAGAGATCACAAAGATTCTATTTTCTGTGGCCACAAGAAAAATGAATGTGTAGCCTGAAATTCATTTCAAAACTTAACTTGGGCCAACTTTTTTCTCCCGAGTATTGTTTAGTCTGCTTCACACCAAATCATTCTGTAGAGATTTTTCACATGTTTATATTGAACTGTTTTAAATTTTGGCTCTTCCCGGTCCATTCTCTGACCTAACTTTGTTCCACTAAGGTAGCAACAACTTGTGTCTGCTTCGCATCTGGGTCCAGGGACTGGTCTGTCTTCATGAAAAAAAAAAATTGTTGGATCTTTTGTCTATTAACCTTTTAATAAATATTTACAAAAGATGATACAACTAATTATAAGCATTTAATGACTGCTACTCTATTCTAAGCATTTTCCTAAGAGCTGTGAGATAGTTTTCCCCAGCTACCTCATAAAAATGAGAAAACTGAAGCATAGAAAAATGAAATAATTTTCCAGGTTGCAGAACTAATCAGTACAGAGCTTCACAAACAACTGAGTTCAGGGTTCCTGCTGTAAGCATTCTGTTCCTCATTCTCAAATTGTATTCTTCACAATTCTAGTTTTGCAGCATATTAATACACATTCTCTCTCGCACACGCACGCTCTCACACACACACACTTGCTCACACACACCTCCTCCAGGAATATGACACTGTCTCAGAGAGGTTCACAATAAAAATTACGAGAGTAAAGACTCTAATACATTTAACATCATTTAGCCCAATGTTTCTCAAGTGGATTTAACCACAAAGTCCTATTTTTCACAAAACCTTACATTTTGGGAGAGCTTTGCACTGTAGGACATAATTTGAGAAAAATTAAATCATAGCAAACAAGCTTTAGGTGTGACAGTGAGCTCTACTTCCATCAGCTGCATTACTTTGTTCATACCAGAAAAGGACTTTGGAGTGAGGAAATGACATTCTCATGGTCTCATGGCTATAGTGATCAAAATCTCAATCGCTTAATTCCTTGTGTAATAGGATTTCTCTACCCGATGGGGAACGGCAAGCTCTCCTAGGATGCAGAGAGAAGCACAAGTTCACAGAGAGTCCAAACATTGTGAGCGCAAAGACCCAGTCTGGTGTTTCTTTCCCAGCCTAGCACGATACCTTTCACATTTCAGGTTCTCATGTTAATTGACAAGTAACAATGAGAAACAGAGGCTAAAGTAACCAAGAGACAGCTGAAGTGGCCTATGCAGAGAGCATGGTTTAGTAAGCAGGTAATATTAGGAGTACCACTGTTACAGGGCAGGGAGAGGGGCACCCCAGAACCCCGAAACCTGCCCTCTCTGAATGGGTTTTGCCATCCACCGCATTAGGACAAACATAAAAGACCTTTAATGGAAAGGAATTTTAATACAATTAGGGTATAATACAGAAAGCACAAAGAGCATAGTTACTACGTTAACCCATCTCCTTGAGGGTAAAAGTCCAACCAAATAGGATTGGCCCAAAGCAAAGCCCAAAAGCCTGCCACAAGTCTAAAGGACCTTTCAGTAGAGACCCATAGAAAAGGGTTAGAAAGAGTCAGACAAATCCGGGAGGAAAAGAGCAAAATCAAAATCAAGATGAAAGCTGCCATTGTGAACCTCCCCAAGGGTCTCCCACCCACATCTGTTCCAACCCGTCCAAGACCAAAAAGCAAGCGCAGTTTCTTCACATGTCCCTCTGTTCCACGTGCCTCCTCCAGGTCTCCTTGCTGCTCTCCACCCTACTTCCTTCTTCCTCCCTTCTTTCTGTTCTCCTGTTCTCTCTACAGAATTGTCTTTCCCTGCTCAGCAGCACCCACTTAGGGCAGAACCGGGATTTTGAAACTTCCCCTTTCCTGGGGAACACCCTGTTATACCACCAAGTCCAACAAGATCTCCGTCATCTACAATAACACCACCTTCTCAAGATAGAATAAAAGCAAACCTTATCTAGCTGCATATGATTAAATGTGTGTATGTGTATGTGTGCATGTGTGCATTCCCACAGCAAGGTGGGGATTGGGTGGTAGAAGAAAGCAGAGCCGGCCAGCCACATGTAATTCCAGACATGGCCCCAAATAGCAGGGATGAGGGGAAGAGGTACTAAGAGCTCGTTCAATAATGGAAGAACCAGAAAACAGTCATGACTTTCAGGGTATGTTCTAGAAAGATGAAGAAAATGTGCTCCTGAGACCTCCCTGGTGGCACAAGGGGTTAAGTCGCAGCACTATGAAGCTATCCACAGCCACTGCAGCAGGAGTTCGATCTCCGGCCAGGGAACTGACCCACAGGGCACAGCAGACCTCTCCTGTCTCCCTGCTGCTCTCCTCAGCAGTGTATTTCAGTGGATCCGCCTGTTCTGCTCCCCACTCTGTCTCTGGTTCATCTTCTCACCTCCCACCTCTGACCTATACCCCAGTTCTTGTATGCATAAATAAATAAGTCAATCTAAAATAAAAAAGAGGAGACCCCACCTGGAGGCATCACCCCTCCCCCATGCTGCCCAAGGCCCCTGTGATGCAAACAAGGAGCTGTGAGGAAAGGTTAGGCCAAGATTTGAGCCTTTCTGTGGCCCTGCCCCCAAGTGCCTGAGGCAATGTCACTGTTCCCCTCACCCCCACCCAGTGGGTGTCAGGTGTGGGGAGTTGGACCTCCAAGATGCAGCTTCCCTTCTTGAGGAGAAAAGGGCGTGATTTTAATGTTCTGGTTCTCCTCCTTTTCTCATGTAATGAAAACGTTGGGGATAAATAATGCAAAGCTCCTGATCCACGGATGGTAACTTCTCTCTTTTTTTAACTACAGCCTCTAATTCACTCAAAGGAACAAATTATGTTTTATGGCCTTTTATAAAATATTCATTCCTCCTCCCTGTGCTCCTGCTGGTTTGGGGAGTCTGGAAATGGGCCGTGTAAGGAGGACCACCTTCCTCCCAGACATCATGGACAGGCCACTGGGCTCTGGCCTCAGAGGGGTGATGCTGTTTTTGCTCCTCCTGGGTCTGAACTTCCAGAATCCCTGGAGATTGAGCCTGGAGGTAGGGTGTGAGGGAAGAGAGTGGGGACAGGGGGCGTCCTGCTGCACTTCTTTGATGTCCTCACACTTCATCGGCTTCTTCTGAACAGGTCAGCGGCTCACCAGGCCCGCTTCACACACGCCCTTCTCTCTGAGTCCTTGTCTCTGAAACGTATATGTTGTTGGCACTCAGGCTCCAGTCCAGGACAGTTTCTAGGTGCCAGAGTCCAGAAACAGAAAGAGCAGTTAGTGGAGGAGGAGTGGAAGCGGGTGCAGGCAAGAAGAGGAGGCGATGGCTCTTCTGGAGAGAAGGGAGCGCCAGCGACATGCTCCCATTACCTTCCCATCTCATGTTCCCATCCGTGTGACCAGCGGCAGATGCGTGAGCAAGATGACATTAATAATGACCTACAGTTTGCGAATGACAGTCACATCCAGAGCCTCTGACATTGAAGTTGAGGTCAGGGAGCCTGGCTTCCAGGTCTGGGATGCCCACTCTTTCGCCCAAGCACTTCCCTAGGCCTCTGCTACTCCTGCACAGTGAGAGGCTTGCAGGAGAGGACTCTGGGTCTAAACTACAACCCTGTCTGTGATCCTGGCTATATGGTTCTAATTCCAGCTTTCAGAAAACCTCTGGGCATCTGCCCTCTGACTGGTAGGAAGAGCTACATCTTCCCCACAAGCAGCAGCAGCAGCAGCAGCAGCAGCAGCAGCAGCAGCAGCAGCAGCGCCCCATGGAAAGGCTTCCTGTTCTGGTCTTAACCGTCAACCCCGACTGGAACCAGGCCCTTCCCACTGGGTTTTATGACTCACCCCTCCGGCCAGCCCAGGACCTGGTTGCTAGCTACAGTGACCCCGGAGGCAGAGAGAGAGAAGCTCCAAACACACTCATCACCCCAGGTGCCATTTCCTCTTATTCCAGAGTATTCCTGTACCATTCTATATTGGGAAGTGCTCCTGTAAGGAGAAGATGAATGGCAGAAGCCGAAGGCTCTTAGACTAACAGCCAAATATGGAGAGGTGAAAATTACAGTAGAGGACATTTCCAACTGATTTGTCATCTGAAAACCTCAAAGTACTCTGTGTCTCCCATTTAGTCCCAGAACCTATTAATCTGAAAAACCCACATTAATTAACACAGGCATTTTATATTATGCCAGGCAATCATATAGATAAAAATCTGTGAACTCTGACCTCCTTAAGCTTTATTAACTGCAAAACAAATAGAATTCTCCAGCCATTTCAGGGGTGAATTGAGCAGCATGTATATACATATGTGGAGAAAACAAACAAAATTCCTTGAGGGAGCGATCTCTCTTATGCTGATTCACTTTTCTCATCATTCCCTGCTATCTTTTGCTCATACATACTGGAGGTTTTAGAGGAGTTCATTCACTTATTCAAGAAATCATGGTTGAGCATCTTCTGTGTACCAGGTACTGTGGTAGGTGCTGATATAGAGAGCTAAACAGAATAGCCATGAACTTGACCCAAGGACAGTCTAATTGGGGGCAAAGCATGTAAGTAAATACATGCATGCAGCATCCTTAAAGATAGACAGATGCGCGTACACACACATACTTAGAATCCCCAACCAACACTTAGCTGCTTGTTCTTAGGCATGCCACCCAGCCCTGTGGAGACCCCAGCATCAGATATAGGACTTTTCCACTGGGCTTTTTACCCAGATTTCTAGGTTACAAAATTGTGAGATATAATGAGAAGAAATTGTTCTCTTAAGTCTCTGAGGCTTGTTAGGTAGCAATGGAGAACCAGCACTCTCAGAGAAGCTACATAACGTGCAGAAAGGCAATCAGCTCATAAGTTCCTTAATAGAGAGTCGAACCCTGCTAAGATGATCCAGGGACTGCCTCCCGGGAGGAAGAAGGTGATAAGGTCCAGGGTGGGTCCATGCTCAACCTGTTCATCTGCCTTTCTGGATGCAGAAGCAATAATCTGGATGCAGAAGGTTTTCATATACACACTCACGTGCACATGTACACACACACAGTATATATTTGCACAGACACACCTGGGCATTACATTACACCATCTCATCACCAGAGGTGAGTTCTTGCAGGCAAAAGTTCTGTGCACGGCCTCTCATTTAGGGAGAAAGCAGAAGCTCAGCTAATCAAGGAGTCAGCAGAGCTCCGGATGCCAGATCTGGCTGATGGAGACCATGCTCTAGCCATGCTCCGCAGCATAGAGAAACCAGACATAAGGTTCCAATTTGAATTCCATTTCCATGAAAAAAAAAAAAAAAAACATTCAGCTTAATCCTCTGGTCCTTCCCAAAGCCAGGAAGGGGCCCTGTTCTAGGGAAGTGCCCCACATCCTCCTAAAACAGGCCTTTGCTCCCTTGTCAAAAGGAGGGCGATCAAGGATGAAGAAGCAGTGTGCAGGTGGAGAGCTGGCTAGTTGTCAGCTAGAAATGCTGCTGCTTTCCTGATGTTGTCAGCCAGGAAAATTGGCACAGGAAGGAGCAAAGTGACACCTGGGCACAGGAAAGGGGAGTTACAATGGTGACACCTTCTAGTGTCCAGGTACCATTCCTACCACTACTTAGGGGACTCTCAAAAGTGTCATGAGCCTGGGTTCTTGTAAAGACTTGGACAGATTGAAAGTAAGCAAGTAAATAGATCTGTGCCTCAAACTGTAAGGGGGAACATGGAGGGGAGTCATTTACAAGGTTGAAGACAGCGCCTCATTCATTACCGCGGTCCTAGTACCTAGCTTGGGTGACTGGTAAAGAATCAACATTCAGAGTTTGTTGAAATGAATGAAAGAATAATCTCCATCAACCGATTTGATGGCAAATTCCTAAATTATTCCAGGAAGTGGCTGGTTTGCTCCCTAACCACAAAAATGTCTACGATCTTCTGTGGGAGGATGGACTGAAGTTCTCTGGGAGACCTCACCCTCCTGGGAGATTATTGGACAAGCCGCAAGCCATTGCCACTTAGCTGTGTGACCCTGGGTTCATTTCTTAATCTCTCTGAGCTTCAGTGTTCTCATCTTTACAATGAAGCTAAAATTTCTCTTCTTCCCAAATTAATGTGAAGCTACATGGACTACTTTAAATAAAATAGATACCTAGTAATTGTAACTTCTTTCTCTTCATCTTGGACTGCCATAAACACCTATAACCTTAGGTCTCTCCGTTCTTTTCCTTCCTTCCTTCTCGTCCTTGCAGTCTGGCATCTTACCTGGCCACCCAGCCATACATATTCACGTGGGATGTGAAGATATACCAAGGTTTTAAATCCTATCTTCCCCATTCAGGCAAGTTACTTATCAAGTCATTTAACTATTTAAATTATCAATTTCTCATCTATAAACATAGAGTCACATTAGTATCTTTTATGGCATAGCTAAAAAGGATGCTCCATGTGAATTGACTGGGTCTGCCCTGCAGGGTGACTGGCCCGAGGGAGGCTGATATTGAGCCTGCACACCACACACTACATACACGCAGGTGTGAGGCTGCTTGCTTCCAGGGAAAGGGGTCTCTTTTTCTAAGTTACACAAAGGCACCCTCTGGGCTAAAGGTAGTCTGGGCTAATGTAACTATTAAATGAGATATAGCAAGTATATCACTGATTCTTATTTGTAATAGCAGGAAACTTTAAAAATGTACCCCAAATCTGCTTATATTTTCTCACCACTCTACTACTGTTCTAGAAGCTTCTAGATTGGTCTCTTGCCAGTGGAGCTCATATTGGTTTGCAAGAGCCGACAGCTAAATTGTCAGGAATCTTGCCAGCCTGCTGTCAAACCAGAGCTACCTCGAAACTGGCCATATAGGAACATTTACACCACAGAAATTAGCAAACATTTGCAAACCAGGATCCTTTTTTTGCTTCCAGAGAGCTGGTTCCCCACATCCCACTCACTCCAACTCTCCTTAGACTATGCCGCACACACATAATCAGAGTAATCAAAAAATGTAAATCCACGCATATCTACTTTGGTTAGCTTCAAAAACCAATAGCTTCCATCACACTAAGGAGAAAATCCAAACTCCCAACCTCAGTCCACATGGTCTTGCATCATCCAGCTGGTGCCCGGCTCTGACACTTGGTCCTAATGTTCCTCCTCTCCTCACACAGCTTCAGCCAAGCTGGATTCCTCACAACCCACCCTCCAAAACACTCCAGGGGGCTGTCTTGTGCTTGTTGTTCCTTCAGCCTGGACCGTTTTGCCCCAATAAATCTGTGAAACTTACTCTCCCTTCTTTCTTGTCTCCACTGACATGTCCTATCTGTGCAGAGACCCTTCCCACCAGTCTCACTAAAGAGTGTTGCCCACCGATCCTGCCTACTGCTTTATTCTTCTTCCTAGCTCTTCCACCGCCTAACATTACTTATATTTGTTTTCAAACAGCTTTAGTTGGGGCATAATTCACAAGCCATACAATCCACCCATGCACACACATAAAGTGTACAGTTGAGTGGTTTTTAGAAGATGCATAAACTAGTGCAACCATCACCATGGTCCAAATTAGAACACGTTCCTTGTCCCCCAAAGAATGGATCACCTCCAAAGAGCGATCACCAAACCTCCTTAAGGCCTCTGAGGTTTCCCACTAGCCCTAAGCAACCACAAACCTACTTTCTTTCTCTTTAAATTGGCCTATTCTGGACGTTTCATGTACCTGGAGTGACAGACACCACGTGGCTTCTTTTGTGACTGGCTTCTTTTTTTTTTTAATTATTTATTCATTCATTCATCCATGCATTCATTTATTTATTTATTTTGTATATTTTACATCATTGCTCATTTTTATGCTGGCTTCTTTCACATAGCATCACATTTACAAGTTCATCTATGCCAACTAAGCCCTAGGACCCTGTTCGTTTCTGTGGCCAATGGCATTCTGGTGCAAGGATGGATCCCTTCTTGTTTACCCATTCATTTGTTGATGAAAAGTTGGATTGTTTCTGTCAGTGGGGCATTCTAAATAATGCTACTATGGGATTCATGTAGCAAGGTTTTTCGTGGGCAAGTTCTCATTTCTTATGGTATTTACTTACACCATGGAATGACTGGGTCATCTGGTAACTCTCAGTTTAACTTCTTAAAGAACTGCTGGACTATTTTCCAAAGTATGTATTATTTGACATCTCCACCAGCAGTGGTGGAAAGTGCCAGTTTCTCAGTGTCTTCACAAACAAGTGTTCTTTTCTCTCTTTTTCAAATGGTAACCATCCTAGTGTGAGTGACATGGTACTATACTGTCATCTTGATTTACATTCCACTGAGGGTGAATGACATTGAGCCTCTCTTCATAGGCTTATTGCCCATTTGTGTTATCATCTTTGGGCAAACTGAGAAACAATTAGACTTTCCTGTTCATATCTTTTGCCTATTATTAAAGAATTATTTTTATCTTCTAGCTATAGTGCCCCAAATATATGATTTGTAATATTGTTCCCATTTTGTGAGCTTTTAAGTTACTACACTATTATTTTAGAAGTTTTAGGTTTGCAGGAAGATAAGTGGGCTGTTTATCACTTCTCTGAGAGTGTAATTCGAAGCGCAAGTGTTTTTAATTTGATGAAGTTAAATTAATCTATTTTTTATTGTTGTTTGTGTTTTTGGTGTTATAACTAAGAATCCACTGCCAAGATCAAGGTCCCAAAGCTGATGCCTGTGTTTTCTTCTGAGAGTTTTATTGTTTTGGCTCTTAGTCTTAGGTCTTTGATCCATTTTGAGTTTATTTTTTCACATGATGTGATGTCAGGGTTTGACTGTGGATATTCCCTTGTGCTGGATATGTGGGGTTTTTTAAAAAAAAAATAAACTTCTCTATTCTCCTGCTTAGATCATTAGCTCCATGAGGACAGGGATGCTTTTCTGCTTTGCTCACAGAAGTACCTATGCCCAGCATCTAAAACGCATAGCAGGTATTTAAAACACATCAAATAAATGAACAATAATTATCTCAATTACCATTATTTGTTATCATGATCACTATTTTACACTTGAAACTCCTCTGGGCTTCCATCCCTGTTGCTTGAAGCTCCTTGCACAAAACTAGTCCCACGTGATTCCTACCTTCACCCTTGTTCCTGGAGTTTGGTTCTTCCTGGTCATAACGCAGATATTCCGACCACCGCAGGGTAATAAGCTCTGTCCCTTATTTACTAGCTTCCTAGCAATTTCCCTCTCACGCTCTGCCCCCTCCCACTTCTCTCCTCTTTATGGGGTTTCCCACACTCTAGTGATTCCAAGTCACTCACCCCAGGAGGTCACTTCCCTGCACAGCACACATGTACCCTCCATAGTGGTCCCCATTTTCGGCCTTGCATAAGGCACTCTTGAGTTGCCTGATGGAGCCCCATAAATCTTTGGGAAGCAGATGAAACATTTAGTATTTTTCTTATTTTTAAATAAGGCCCTCAGTCTTGAAAGGTTTACTAGAGCTGCTGCAGCTCCCACAGTTGGTCACTGTATTAACATGGTATGTCAGCTACTACTTAGTCACTATGACTAAGACCCAAGGCTTCTGACATCAAATGCGGACAACACCCAGGAAACATCAGCTATTTGTTTGCGTGTAGACAACTCAGTCATACCGCCTGGGAGGCCTTCCCAAGTTTCCAGTCATCTCCAAAGTCAAATTAAGCATCTTTTATAATCAGTTGGGTTTTGACAAATGATTGCTATGTGCCGGACTCTATGGTTTCATGTGCACTGTCATCCTCTGCACAGAGAGATGAAAGAGCATACTCAAATTCACTTTTGTTAGTTGGAATTCAAATCCAAATTCTTTTTTTTAAAAAGATTTATTTATTTGTGCATACAAGAACTGGGGCACGGGCAACATGTATGTGGGGGAGGGGTTGGTGAGACAGAGTGGGGAGCAGACAGGCAGGAGGCAGGAGAGGTCTGCTGAGCCACGTGGGTCAGCTCCCTGGCTGGGGATCAAGCTGGTGTGGAGGCTTCATAGTGCTGTGACTTAACCCTTTATGCCACCAGGGAGGCCCTTCAGTAAAACTCTTAACCTCCTTCTGTCTTGAATGTTGATTTTGCTGGGTAAAGGATTCTAGGCTGGAAATATTTTTCTTTAACCATCTCCTGCCATTCTCTTGTAGTGTTTCACTGAAAAGGCCACTGATAGTCTGGTTTTCCATTATATGTCACTCCTTTTTCTCTTTATGTTTTTATATTCTGTCCTTGTCATTGCCTTTAGACAGTTTTATGTTAATGTTTCTTGATGTGTGTCTGTCTGATATTATATTTTTTAGATTTTATTTATTTAGGCTTACAAGAACTGGGGTACAGGCCAGAGGCATGGGGGCATGAGAGGATTCACCAGCGACAAAGTGGAAACAGAGCAAACAGATTGACTGAAATCCACTGCTGAGGGGGTCAGCGGGAGAGACAAGAGAGGTCTGCTGCGCCATGTGGGTCACCTCCTTGGCCAGGGATCGAACTTGTGCTGCAGTGGCGGCAGATGCTTCAGAGTGCGGTGCTTAACCCCTGCGCCACCAGGGAGGCCCTCAAATCCAGATTCTTAACAGCAATCCCCTTCCCTGAGAGCCACCATAAGGAGAAACAGAAGTCATGGCAGGGACAGCAGCCACACGCTTCATCTCTATCCCAGCAGTGAGAAAGACTATGCATTGGCCCTTATTCCTCTCCTCTGCAGCACTGAGGGGCTGTAGAACTGGAGTCTCTGCACTTAGCCACAGACTCCTTCACCTAATCCTCCAGATTTTCTTTAGCCAGTGAACCAAGCCTTAACACCCTCTTTTCTTACCACCCACCCCAAGACCCAGCCCACTTTCCTTTTCACAGTCTCCCTCTGAACCAGAAGCCTGCAGCCCTCCCTCCCCTAAGCAGAGTGAGCAAGAATAGCTTGTGGCTGCATAAAAGCTGGAAGTTCTGAGCCGCAATCATTATTTTATTTTAACTCCTCATACCTTTTCTTTCAAATGACCCCTATTCATCACTCTCTTTGCAGCCTGCTCCAGAGCCCTGACACATAAGGCTTGGCTGCGCCCTTCTAATGACCCATTCTTGGGTATTTTCAGAGAGGGACTTGCTTTTCAAGTCACCATTAGAGCCCCCTCCTGCCAACCTCCAGCCTTCAGATCACAGAGTTCATTACCAAGCCTATAGCGGCTTTCAACAACTAGACAAATAATGGAGATGCATTTGTCCCCCAGGATGCTCTAAAAGCAGAAACATCGGTTAATAGTTTCTTCTAGATTTTTTTTCCCCTAAGGTTGGGCTCAAACTGGTGACAGGGAGAAGAAATAATCTTCTTATTAGGTTTAAAAAAAAAAAAACACTTCTTCTAATAAAATGATCAGGCTCGGAAAATGCAAGAAGAGAAGTAGAATTTCTTCTATTCCTAATTGACCCCATCCACAGATGGAGGAGAATGGGACAGAATTCCAAATGGATTGGAAAGACGAAAGGGCTCTAACATTCAGGGTAAAGTCTTACTTCATTGCAAAGCATTTACAGTAGTTTTCCCTCTGGTCTCTATTCAATTTATTTGCATACTCAGTTGCACAAGAGTTTGAACTAGCCTGGACCACTTTCTCAAGCCAAATTTCATTTAATTCTCCTTTAAACAACCAATGTTGCTTTATGTTTTCCTTGCAATTGTTTGTCTGATCTAATCTATCTCTGTCCTTTATCACTCCTGATTCAGCTCCAAGACAACCTCAATGAGGGGAATTAGTGATTGTGAGTTGAGGATGGTTGGGGAGGGGTGTAATTAGTTGGAAAAAAAGCAGCAAAGGAAGAGGAGGGTCACTAGGGACTCAGCTCATAGGGCCAGGAAGCCATGCACCACTGTCAGATAGAGAGAGCTCTTTCCTGGGGTGGTGGAGCTAATGGACTATTTTTCTGTTGAAGTATTTTTTAACTGATACTAATGGACTATTTCTTACAGAATGTTGTTTCCTGGTATTTGCTAAAAGAAAACATCAATGACAACTGCTCTCACAACCCACAATTTCATTTCCTTCCTGAAGCATTTGTTGTTCTCTAATGCACTCTTTGCAAGGCACAAAACCCACATGCCACACTAACCATGTCTGGGCACCGTCTCAGCACTGGCACTTAGTTATCTCGCTTAATTCTAGGAACAATTTTATCCTTCTGGTTGGATAGTTGGGAAGACTGGTCAGTCGTTCCATAAACCATTTCATTTCTGGCCTTGGCACATAGTTGGACTACATTTCCCAGTTTCCCTTGCAATTACTGGATACAACCATGTGAATGGTTCTGCCCAATAGAGGGTGAGGAAAGGGCCACTTCTGGGCCCTGCCCATGAGACCCCACAAATCTTAACACTCTGTCTTTTCCCCATCTTTTGGCCAAATGAGTAGTACTCCAAGGGTGAAGAGGGAACCACAGGATGGAGGGAACCTCAGTTTCTGAAGCACAACTTAGAGAAGAGCTATGCAGGAGAGCCACCTAGCTGGGTCCTCACGTTTGACTGTTTTATGAGTGAAAGAGAAACTTTTTGAGTTAACCTATTAAAATTTTGGTGTCCTGTCTAGAACATCCCCCATTCTATAGATTATGGAATTGAGACTCAAAAATGTGTTGTTTTCCCAAGATCAAATGGCTATTACGTGACAGATTCACAGCCAGATTTTCTAACCAAAACCAGTATTTTTGCCACTATATCACAGCTGCTTCATAATTGTTTCTACTACTTGGAGAGAAGCAACAAATCTGCTGAGGCAAGCAATCATCTTATACAAATGTGTTTTCAGTTCATTTTTGGTATCCTAATTAGGCCCTTAATGAAGATGACTCTGGGGAAAATGATACTGAAAGCAGAGAAAAAAATCGGGGCCAGATCCTTGGTGTAATTTGGAAAGAGAAGCTGCAAGGTCACCTTTGAGGACCTCAAAGTAACTTGGTCAACAGGAGGCAACTGGAGCTCTTCTCTAGGGCTCCTAAAGAAGTTGACAGCGAGGACAGAAAAGGGTCACCTCATGTTCACATCATTAAAGGCAGACTGCATTTGTGGCCTCTGGAAGGAAGGAAGTCCTAAACACACAAAGGAGAATCTTAGAAAGTCATTTTTCTCAGTCAGCAGGTCACCCCCACTTCTCAGTTTGAAATACTTCAGTAGCTTTACAGTGGCTACAGATTAAAGTTCAGCTCCTTAATTGCATACAAGATCCACCATGATCTTCTCATTCTTACCTATCCTTACCTTTAATTTGGCCTTAGTGCTCCTGAGGCTGTGTGCTCCTCAAAGACGGCCCAAGGAGAGTATAGGGAAACTATCTTATGCTCTAGCGCTTTAGACTATCTTAAGCCCCAGAGCACACCACGTCACTCAGGTCTTTGCAAACACTGTTCCCTCTGCATGGCCCCAGCCCTCTTAAAGCTCCTATCAGGTGCCATCTCTTTCTCCAGTCTGGGATTGAAGTCCCTCTTCTACACTCCCACAGCTCCTTTGTGCACCAACATTATAGTGTTAGACTGCACTGCATTGTTATCCTTGCCTCCTACCACACCGTGTATTATACAGTCTTGAGTTCCCATCACCGAGAACACTTAGAATATAAAAGAGCTCAAACAAGTGCTAGGTGAGTACCTAGGTAGATGAGTGAATAAGCAATCCTGAAAAGAAATCACTTGGCACCACAACAGGCTGAACAATGGTGGCTCCATCCTAGTCCCTGTATCTTATGATTCTGTTATGCTACATAACAAAATGGAACTAAGGTGGCTGATTAGCTGATCTTAAGACAGAGGGGATCCTGAAGTATTCAGGTGGGCCTAATTTATCCACAAGGGCCCTTATTAGATGGGGTAGGGAGGCAGAAGAGTCAGTGGCACAGTGAGAAAAATTTGACCAGTCACTATTGACTACAAAAATGGCCAGGGCTACAAATAAAGGAATCTGGGCAACCAAGAAGCTGAAGAAAAACCAACAAAAAGCTATGGAACTACCAGGAAGGAACACGTCCTGCTGACACTCTGATTTAAGCCCAGTGAGTCTTGTTCCAGATTCTGACCTCCAGAGCTATTAGACAACCAATTTATGTTGCTTCAAGTCACTGTTTTTGGTAAGTTATTGTACTACCAACTAGCGATAACAAATTAAGGCCCTTTTAAACTGCTTGCAAAAAAGTCCCAAAAGGAAAATGGCATTATTTTGTCCACACTAATTGAACATCTATGTGCAAAGCACTACACCAAAGTCTAAATAGGGACCCAGAACTGGGTTGGAACAAATCCTGATTTTGGGGTCTCTGCTTTTGTTAGGGGGAAAGGATATCCTGAATGAACTATATAAATAGGTTTATGAACTCCAACCCCCACTTCAGACCAACAACATCCGAGAACTACAAACCCCATAAGATCATCATCAAATGATGATCACTGGGACCTGAGGGTGGAGTTAAGCAGCCAGACTTAGTATAAAACTAGACATGTGGCTTTGGGGCTCTTTTAGTTTGGAGCCAGCTCTGAGGGACTAGTAGAACACATTTACAGATTTATCTCCCTCTCTTCTCCCTGAGTTATTCATTTCTGTATTTCCCCCTTTTTTTTTTTTTTTTTTTTGTAAATAAAGCCCTTTATTAACCTTTGTTGTGTGTGCCTGCAGTTGAGGCTTATTACAAGTACCTTTCAAGCGTGCGGGTGAGGATCCAGTCAGGCAAACCCAATTTATATTGTTAGGGGGAAAGGTGGTCCTAAATGGATTATGGGTGTGTGGACTCCAACTCCCACTCTAGACCACCAGTGTTCCAGAACCACATATCCAATAAGATGATTATCGAAGAGTGGATCACTGGGACCTGAGGGTGGAGTTAAGCAGCCAGGCTGGCTATAAAACCAGAGGTGAGCCTTGGGCTCCCTCTCTCTTACTGAGGAGCCAGACCCCTTCCTTCGGGAGACATCTCTCTTCCTTCGGAGCCATCTCATTCGACTCGGAGCCAGCTCTCAACGCGCCATTGCTTAGATCTGGTAGGGTATTTGTGGATTTGTATCCCTCTTTTTTTCCCGGTGTTATTACTATTTTATTCCCCTTCTTTCATAAAATAAAACCTGTTAATAACTTTTGCCACGTGTACCTGGAGTTGGGACTTTTTAAAAGTCTTCTGAGTGCGCGGGTGGAGGACCCAGTGAGGGGAACCCATTTTATATTAGGGTTGCCCTCTAACACTTTCAGGGACATGGAGGCTGGGAGGAGTGGAGCTGGGGATAACCCGCCACTAAACAAACAAAAAAAAACTAGATAGCACTGAAAGAGGACGAGAACTGAAAGTAGGAAAGAAATAGAATCTGAAGCTTCCTTCCTTGCCAGATGCAAGCAGAGACATGAGCTGCAGCCGAAGGGGCCTTGAGGCAGCTGACAACGTGGGCTCTGGATAGATGCCCTCCAGGAGCCCCGAACTCCCTACACATGGAAAAGAACTGTCCTGGTGACGAGTCCATGTCAGACAAGGGGACAAGAACCACATGCTAACTGAACATAAAGTCTCAATTAGACAAAGAGTTTATTAGATGATCAGAATTGTTACAGGGTAGGGAGCAGGGCACCTCAGAACCCCCAAACCTACTCTAAATGGGGTCTGTCATCTGCTGCATCAAGACAAACATATGAGACCTTTAATGGAAACTAACTTTAATAAAATTAGGGAACAATGTAGAAAAGACAAAGAATATAGTTACTAAATCAGGCATCCAAAGTTACCCATCTCCTTGAGGGTAAAAGTCCAGCCAAATAGGACTGGCCCAAAGCAAGGCCCAAAATTCTGCCCCAAGTCTAAAGGACCTTTCAGTGAAGACCCATAGTAAGAGTCAGACAAATCTGGGAGGAAAATGGCAAACTCAAAATCAAGATAAAAGCTGCCATTATTAAGGTCCCCACGGGGTTCTCACCTGCATCTCTTTCAACCAGTCCAGGACAAAAAAGCAAGCGCAGTTTCTTCACGTCTCTCTGCTCCACAGGTCTCCTTGCTGCTCTCCATCCTGCTTCCTTCTTTCTTCCTCCCTTCCTTTTTCCTCTTTCAGTCTCCTCTTCAACATGTCTTATCCCTGCTCAGTTCCATCTTACTTAGGGTGTGGCAGGGATCCTGGAACTTGCCCTTTTCCTGGGAACCACCCTCTTACAAAATGAGGATTTGTCTGGCAGATTTACTCTGCATCACTGTTCCAGTGATCACAAGTTTGGATTTAGTTTATATAGGTAGGTGCAGTGAGTCATTGACATGGAAAGCATAAACATTCTTGATAGGACAGGCTTCTAGTTCTAAGTAGCCCTGACCTAAAGATGTGCTAGAGGGGGGCCATGCAGGTTTTATTTTTTTCCTTGCTAATGAATGCTCTGCAGAGATGCAAAGTTAGACACCCAATGTGAAAGCTTTTCTTTTTTTTTTTTTAAGATTTATTTATTTATGCACACAAGAGCTGGGGTACAGGCCAGAGACACATGGGAGGTGAGAGGATTCACCAGACAGAGTGGGGAGCAGAACAGTCAGACAGACTGAAACACACTGCTGAGGGGAGCAGCGGGCGAGGCAGGCGAGGTCCGCTGTGCCATGTGGGTCCCCTTCCTGGCCGGCAGCAGGGATCGAACTCATGCTGCAGTGACTGCAGTTTGCTTCATAGTGTGTTGCTTAACCCACTGTGCCACCAGGGAGGCCCGTGAAAGCTTTTCTTATCTGAAAAGACTGACTTTACCTCCAGGCAGCAGATTCCTGCTTACAGGATGAACCTGGGAAGATATCTTTGTTCTCCTGCCTGCTAGATCAGGGGCTGGGTGCCCCAGAAAACTTTACAATATGCTTACACACAAAATGCTGAAGCCAGACATCTCTCTTGCCTGCCTGGTTCCCTCATGTCACTGATCAAGGCTCAGAATAGAAAAAGTCACCCTTGGAACTTTCCTACACTGCTGGTAGCAGTGCAAACTGGTCTAACCACTATGGAAAACTGTGTGGAGGTTCCTCAAACTGCTAAAAATGGAGCTTTCATATCACCCAGCAATTCCACTCCTAGGTATTTACCCAGAGGACACAAAACACTAATTCAAAAGGATACCACCAGCACCCCTATGTTTATTGCAGCACTACTTATAATAGGTAAGCTGTGGAAACAACCCAAATGCCCAAAAATAAATGACTCAATCAAGATGTGGTATAGATACACAATGGAATATTACTCAGCAACCAAAAAAAATAAACTCATATCATTTGCAGAAACATGAATTGAGCTGGAAGGGATCACACTCAGTGAAATAAGCCAGAAAGATAAATACTGGATGGTTTCACTTATAGGAAGAATGTAGAGGATCCAAATAAGGGATGGGGTGGGGGATTAGTTGTAATAAAGTAAAAACCAAAATCAACAGGCAGCTATAAACCAGAGACATTCTGCAGGGGGAGAGGAGGGAGCAGGATCAAAACAGGAGTGGGTAGAGCACAAGGGACTATGGTGATGGTACACGTGTGAATTGGTGGTATTTTAATGGGTAGTTCCCAAAAAAAAGGGAGTTCCAGGATCCCTGCCCCACCCTAAGTAGGGTGGAGCTGAGCAAAGATAAGAAGATGCTGGAGAAGAGACTGGAGGAGCAAGAGAGACAGAAGAAAGAAGGAAGCAGGATGCAAAGCAGTAAAGAAACCTAGAAAACGAACATGGAACAGAGAAATATGCAAAGAAGCTGCACTTGCTTTTTAATCCTTGACCGGTTGAAACAAATGTGGGTAAAAGACCCCTGGGGAGCTTAACAATAGCAGTTTTAAAGTGTTATTTTTAATTTTGCTCTTTTCCTCCCAGATTTGTTTAACCCTTTCTGACCCTTTTCTATGGGTCTCTATCAAAAGGTACTTTAGACTTGCAATAGGCTTTCAAATTTGCTTTGGGCCAATCCTATGGAGCTAAACTTTTACCCTCAAGAAATGAGTAACTTTAAATGCTTGTTTTAGTAACTATATTCTTTATCTTTTTTTTATTGTTTATAAATTATACTAAATTTCATTTCCTTAAAAACTTTATGCAGCAAATAGCAAAACCCATTTAGAAAGGGCAAATTTAAAAGGTCTGGGGTGCCCCTCTCTGTGCCCTGTAACAGTTTCACGGGAACTAGACAGCAGAAGAGAAAAAAAGACACTGTACAAAAATAATGATGTAAAAAATACATAAAACAGTAAAGATGAAAAGAAAAAGCCAGGGCCTCCCTGGTGGCGCAGTGGGCTGAGCACCGTACTGTGAAGCATCTACTGCACTGCAGCGTGAGTTCGATCCCTGGCCAGCAGACCCCTCCTGCTTCACCCGCTGCTCCCCTCAGCAGTGGATTTCAGTCCATCTGCCTGTTCTGCTCCCCACTCTGTCTCTGGTGAATCCTCTCATCTCCACACCTCTGGCCTGTACCCCAGCTCTTGCATGCATAAATAAATAAATCTTTAAAAAAGAAAAGAAAAAGTCACCTTCATTTTGCACTCCTCACTGACTCTCTCCAGGCAGTTTAATCCTCCCACGGCCCTGTGTTCTCAGCCCTTGACTGGGATGGCCATGCCTCGAGTCACAGCTGGTGTGCACGCAGCTGCCTAATTCCATTGTACTGCCCATTCCCTAAGGGCAAGAGTTACCACACCCACTCTTCTCATTCACCTCAGCAGGGACTAGTACAGTGTCATTGATTGTACTGTGGGAGACACTGAACTGAGCATTACAGAACAACCCTAACCTTCCTGGCTCCCTCCTTCTGCACCCTGGGAAATCAGAACTCTACTTTCTAGCATGACCTTATCAACCTTCTTCTTTCTCAGAGCACCCACACCTGTGCTGGGCTGATAAGCCCAGAGAGCTCGCTGCCCTATACAAAACCCGTGTTTGAAAGAGCCTCATCGATATCATTGTTCTATGGTCACCTTCTAGTCTGTTCTGGAAACTTCTTTCAGCAGATGATTTGTCTATATCCATAAATATAAATCAATAGTCAAAGCTGGATTTTTATATGTTAAATTAGAAAATCAAGCTATAATTAGATAAAGTATGGTCCTAATTTTATAAATGTGTACAACTATTCAGACCCACAGAAAAAAAGAAAAAAGACAAGATGGAAATAAAGGGAAGTTTATAACTATGATGTCAAAGTGATAAGATTATATGTGTTGTTTGTTTTTGCCTTTGCGTGTCTTGGAAATTTTTACAGTGAAAAGTCCCATTGTACTATTCCTGCATTATTCATTTGTTTCTCTGTGTATTCTTCAAGGAGAAGGCAGTATGGAAGCATTTCTGTTTCCTGCTGTGCTCCTTGCAGGTCTAGCACCGTCCCTATCGGGTGCAATATTATGATTTATAAGAAATACATATTTCATCATCCTGATGAACAAATATATATGAGCACCACATATTTGTCTTCAGCCGCAGTTTCTGACTCACAGGAAAGCCTTGGGATTCCCTAAGTGTCGAGTGATAAAAGTGTCTTGTTATGTGAGTGAAGTAACTTTTGGGGATGCACCTAAGAGTGGGGGCTTCTTGCCTTGGGAACCAACCCAGTGATTAGAGGCTTGGAATTCCAATCCCCTGACGCTCCAGGGACGAGAGAGGCTAGTGGTAGAGTTTAGTTGTCAATGACCAATGGCAATGACAACTCATCTGTCATGCCTGCATAAAAGCCCAAAAAGGAGGGTCTTCAGAGAGCATCTGGGTGGGGAACATGAGCAGGTGCCGGGACAAAGGCGCGTCTGGAGAGACCCTGGAGTGCTGTGCTCTCTCCCCAGGGCTTACCCTCTGCATCTCTTCCTCTGGCTATTCCTGGACACTATGTTTTATAATGAATCAGTGATCTAGCAAGTTCTGTGTGCTGCTCTAGCCAATCAGTGGAAGAAGAGTAGGCGCTCCTGGGAACCTCTGATGGCAGCCAGTTGTTAGGATGGGTGACAACCTGGTCTTGCAGCAGGCACCTGGGGCCAAAGGATGGGTCATGGGTACCTTTAATCTGTAGCCACTTGGTCAGAAATGCTGGGCCTCCCTGGTGGCGCAGCAAGTTGAGCACTGCACTGTGAAGCATCCACAGCACAGCAGCACGAGTTTGATCCCCGGTCAGGGAGGGGACCCACATGGAGCAACAGAACTCTCCTGTCTTGCCTGATGCTCCCTTCAGCAGTGTACTTCAGTAGACCTGCCTGTTCCGCTCCCCACTCTGTCTCACCTCCTCTCACCTCCCACGCCTCTAGCCTATACCCCAGCTCTTGCGTGCATAAATAAAATCTTTAAAAGAAAAAAATTTTTAAAAATGTAAGTAACAGTCCGGGCTCATTTCTGACCTCTGAAGTGGTATGGTCTTAGCAGCCAAGCCTTTGGCGTCTGAGACCATCTTCAGGCAAATAGTGTCAGAATTTAGTTGAATTCTAGGACACCATACCTGTGTCTGAGAATTGCCTGTTGCCATAAGGAAGTCCATATGCACTCATTAGGAAATTAGTCATAGAACTGTAACAGGACCAAAAAACGGAGCTTGCTTTCATTCTAGAATCAAAATTTATCCCCTTCCCGTTCGCCCCATTCCACTTCTATTCACTTATAGTCACATCCTTGGGAAAGGGTCAGGCCTCTCAAGCACGAGTGTCCACTTCTTCTCACTCACCTCCTCAAATCCCACCTTGCTGGGAAGACTTCTAAACCTAGGCACGAAATGAGAATCTTCTCCATGCCCCCTGCCCACCCTTGCAAGCCCCATCCCTGATTCCCAGTGGTCTTGCTTCCCTTTCTGCACCATTCAACTTGATTCAGACAAGTGTGAGGTAAGTAGAAGTGAAAGTTAGGAATGAAGGTGGGTGGGGCAGACAAAAAGAAAAAAAAAGACACACAATTCAAAGGCAGCTTAATGAAGTCTGCATAATGTGGCGTATCTTGGTCATGCACACAGCAGCCTCAAAGTCCCCCAAGAGAACAAGAAAAAGGTCTTTCTTCCTCATTTCTCTAACCTCTATAGTAGGAAGCCAGACAAGGTATCTATAAGAGAGGAAACATGGCAGGGAGAGGGGCACCCCAGAACCCCCAAACTTGCCCTCTCTAAATGAGTTCTGCCATCTGCCGCATTAAGACAAACATATCAAACCTTTAATGGAAAGGAACTTTAATATAACTAGGGTACAATAAAGAAAGAACAAAGAATATAGTTACTGAGTTAAGCATCCAAAGTTACCCATCTCCTTGAGGGTTAAAGTTCAGCTAAGTAAGACTGGCCCAAAGCAAGGCCCAAAAGCCTGCCACACGTCCAAAGGACCTTTCAGTAGAGACCCATAGAAAAGGGTTAGAAAGAGTCAGACAAATCTGGGAGGAAAAGAGCAAAATCAAAGTCAAGATGACAGCTGCCATTGTGAACCTCCCCAAGGGTCTCTCACCCACATCTGTTCCAACCAGTCCAAGACCAGAAAGCAAGCGCAGTTTCTTCACATGTCCCTCTGCTCCACGTGCCTCCTCCAGGTCTCCTTGCTGCTCTTTCCTTCCTCCCTTCAGCATCTTCTTATCCATCCTCAGCTCCACCCTACTTAGGGTGGGGCAGGGATCCTGGAACTTAACTTTTCCTGGGACCCACCCTGTTACACTCCGAGGACACAGTCCCTCAGACAAGCACTAACCGGCCAGGAGAGAAGCGCCCAGCACAAGGCAAGTAGCTCCCCTTGACCCAGAGCTGCCCCTCCCCCATGCTTGTTTACCCTCCTCCCCGACACTTGGATTTGATTGAGCTCTCTCTGATTCTGGCTTTTAACACACAAATCCCATCTATGACTTTATGTCCCCAACAGAGGCCCAAATAGCACGAGTATAGCGACTGGGTTGAAGGTATTACTTAGTAAAATAACATCAGCAGAGAACGCCCGATTCAAGATACAGTTTTCTTTTTTAAAACCTGGGATGTTTGTCCTCTTCTTGTGGCAGCTCAGAGGAAAGAACTGCCAAGTGGAGTTTTTCCACAGTTGACCTGAAAGGCCTTGTGGCCGGGGGGTAGAAGTTGATCCCGTAATGCCCGGGTGCCAACGGCTGGCCAGCAACAGGCGTTCACAGCCAGATTTCGAATTCCAGCAACCAGGAGCCCATAATAAAAAGGCTCCTACAAATATTTCTCTCTGGGGCTTTTGGCCAAAAAGAGCAGAAGCCTTTGATCTTAAGAGGAGCCAAAGGATCGAAGAATGACCTGGAGACAGACCAGCGCTAGAGTGGAGCTCACAGGGCTCCATTCAGAGCTGGTCTGAAAGGAAGCCTCTCCACCGCTGGGCTTGCCAGACCGCGCCAGCCCGGGGCCAGGGCAAGCCAGATTTCAGAACAGTTGCTTATTTATTCTATCCCATCACGCTCAGGGAGTGGCTGACCGACTGGGCGATGTTTTGGCCCAAAGAGGCCCAACTTGACCAGAACCGCCCTCCCCCAGGCACCTCCGTTGCTCTCTGCAGAATGTCCCTTGCTTCTCTTTGGATGGAACTGATGATCCTCGGCTGCTTTTATTTTTCCAAACCCCTTTGTGCATAAACAGGATGTTTGGGAAAGCTCAAGATGGCCAGGGGTGTGCTGTATTGGCCATTGATTCTCACTTGGAGAGAAGCCTAGTCAACATCAGGGCAATTGCTTTGTGCCTGTGCATTGGAGATTGTCCACAACAGCCAGATCTCTCGTCTCTCTCTCTCTCTCTCTCTCTCTCTCTCTCTCTCTCTCTCTCTCTCTCTCTCTCTCTCTCTCTCTCAACTTGGCTACAGAGTTCACGCTAACAGTCTAAGCTACAAGAAATGCCTTCACTTTTGAAGGATGGGTCTCATCCGGATGTTAAGAAATCTCCCCAGCTCCCAAAGGCCTCAAGGGAGAAAGGAAAGCCCCACAGGTGCGAAGGACACGTCTGAGGGTGGGTAAGAAAATGGCAAGCACAGTGAGAGAGCCAGCGCCCTCCGCAGGGCGGGAAAGTGGTAGCTGCCGAGTGGAGGTGTCTTCTTTGGGCCCCTTCACATCCGTCCCCGCCTGGTCAATCCCCAGGCCTAGCAAGAAGCATAGTCACACTGACCCACTTGCCTGCCATGGCCAGTGTCCCCTGACGGTCACCCCACAGCAGCTGCTCGAGGCACGTACAGTCCCTGCCCACCCACACCATGTCCATCCCCTGTGGGCTGTCTGCCCCGCTGGTCCTGTCTCAGGCATGCAGGAGCCCCCACTGGAACTGCTGCTGCCCTCACAGCTGCACCTCTCACACTCACCCATGCAGGCTCCATCACCTAAACTGGCTTTGCTGTCACCACCCCTGAGGTTCCAAACCAATGTTTCCCTGCTCCTCCAGCCTGCACCCCTATTCCTTATGCCATGCTGGGCGATTCAGAGTGGCGAGTTACAGCCCAGGAAACAAATAAGGTCTGGTAGGAGCCAGAGCCGAGAGGCAACCTGCCCAGACCCAGTGTCCCACTACGCCTGGAGAAGAGACCCGCACACAAGAGGCAGCATCCGTGGCTTGGAAAGCAGAGCATCTGTGCCAGAGCTGCTGGGCCACCGAACCCGTGGCACCTCCTTGCATCCTGTGCCCATCTGTGAAGAAGGTTCCAGCAGACAGGGAAAGGGATGCCATAATAAGGCTGGGGGTGAGGGGGTTAGTAGAAAGGGGTTCTGCTCATTATGATGCTAGAGCTTTGAGATATTCTTGGATTCCTTTTGTTGCCATCGTTAGTGCAACCTGTGCCTAGACTTTCTCTTTCCCCATGGACCTAAAGGAGGTGGGGAAGCATATATTATTCCACCGCACTTTAAGTGAACTCTGTCTTTTTTTTTTTAAGATTTATTTATGCATACATGAACTGGGGTACAAGCCAGAGGGAGTAAGAGGGTTCACCAGAGACAGAGTGGGGAGCAGAACAGGCAGATCGACTGAAACACACTGCTGAGGGGAGCAGCGGGCGAGGCAGGAGAGGTCTGCTGCACCATGTGGGTCACTCCCTGGCCAGGGATTGAACTCCTGCTGCAGTGGCTGCGGATGCTTCACAGTGCGGAGCTTAACCCCTTGTGCCACCAGGGAGACCCAAGTGAATTGTCTTTATCAGAGTTTTTCTCTCTGGGAGAGATGCTCTTAAAAAGGGAAGTCTCTAGGAAGGAATTAATGGAAACTGTCACAACCTGAGAACAGGTGTGGCCTTGTGGGAGTCCACGGATGCTGGACCACTGCTGCCCACCGCGTGGCTCTCGTGGCAAACGCGGCACATGGACACACAGGAAGAAGAGGCTTTATGAGAAACTAGCTTTATCAAGGGAATTTTAAAACCTTTGACATTTTGGCAACAACATGGACGGACCTAAAGGACATTATGTTAAATGAAATAAGCCAGACGCAGAAAGGCAAATGCCGTGTGATCTCACTTACATGTGCAATCTAAAAATAGTCAGACTCATAGAAGCAGAGAGAAGAAGGGTGCTTGCCAGGGGTTGGGGAGGTGATCATCAACGGTATGGAAGCAAATAAAGGAGAACATTATCTGAAACAGAACCGGACCAAAAGGAGCGTTCACACAAATCCTCACCTCCATACGTCTCACCTCACCTTTCCAGCACCTCAGCCAGTAAGCAACACGCCACTCTGAATTCTCACTTTCCTCCGATGGGCTTCATGTAAACATCCCTCCCCACGTTTCTCCTAGAGACTATTAAACCAATATTCTCTTCATCTCTTCAGGTTTGCATAATGCTTACCAAATCTTGCATCACCAGACTGCTATCCTCACATTGCTGGTAAAATAACTGGTCATTTTCTTTCTAAGGTTGCCATGGTAGAAGTGGGCTCCAAAGAAGAACCTCCCATGACATCCCCAAGGCTGGGGAGCAAAGAGGCACTGGTTCTCACAGAACCCACCACGTTCACTGCCCGTTCACTAAGCCTGGAATCTGAGGACTAAGCTTCTCCTGGCTCCAAGTGCCCCCCCCGGCCTGTGCTTTTCACTCTCCCCAACTTCGTTCAGGGTCTATTTAAAGGTCTTGTATTTTCTTATTAAAGACTTCATCCTTTCTGCTGAGTATTCGTTTATTTTCTTGTTGTTCTGGTTTTTATTTTGGAAGCATGTTAGGATTTCAGTAAAATTACTATTGAATCAGGTTATTTAGGAATTTTTGTTGGGTTTTTTTTTTTTTTTTTTGATCACTAAGAAACCACTTAGAGATGGGATCGCAGTCATTTGAAGGCTCTTAGTTGCTTTATATTTATAAACTAAAGCCCCATCTCATGAACATTTTTGACTAAACTAACCAACCTTCTTAAAGAGAATTTAAAACTCCAGTGGCCATTATGGGGAACAGCTCATTTCCCCAACCTTTTGTTTCTCTAGATGGCAGAATAGACAACCAAAAGGAGATCTTTTAAACAGCTATCCAAGACCTCTTCACCTTACTAGAGAGCCTTCGAAGAGAATTTTTTTTAAACTCTTGGACACATGGAATGCTTTCTTTGATAGGTATGCAAAAACTTCTATAAGACAAAATAATTCCAGAATCATCTCTAAAAGAATCCTTAAGACATAGAAATAGTTAAAAAAAAAAAAAGCAAGTTTGACCACCTAACCTGCCAGCAACTTGCATGAACTAATGAGTTTTATCACACCTGCTCTCAGGGTCAAACTAAAAACTTTAAGGTCTCTGTTTGCCTCTGCTTCCTGTCCATGGGGACTGAAGACCATGAGATGAACTTCCCGTGCTCTGACCCGTGGAGGCTGGAAATAGAGTGGAGCAAAGGGCACACTTCTGAGAACCTCAGCCAAGGACTAGGCAAGCGCTGGTAAGTGGGTTCAGGGTCAAGGGAGCAGAGCCACCCACACCGTCCTTGTAACGTATGAGCTGCCCGCACACAGGCCAGGGCAGCGGGAGGGACCTTGAACCTCTGGGAAAGTGGGGGGCCCTGGGCGCTTGCGGTCATCCTAATTATGAGTGTGAGAGATTACAGGTTTCCCCTAAAGAATAAGGAACACCAAAGTTAGGTCAAGCCACTTGTAGTTAAAACTCAGCAGGAAGAGCTAGTTAATGTAGCTATAGGAAGACATTCATAATTTGACTTTGTTTTACATCTTTTTTATTTTGAAACAATTTTACTCACAGCAAAGCTGCAAAGATAGTACAGAGGATTCTTGTCTAGTCTTTACGCTTCATTCAGATTGACTTCAGCTGTAAGGCTCATTTTCTCCACAATTTTCAGGTATAAGCAAAGGAAACAGGTAGTCCATCATTAGTTTGAAAGAGACAGACAAATAGAGAGAAAGAGAGAGAGAATAGATGATAGAGTATACACACAGACACAAATACAAAATCTCAGAAATAATGGCGCTTCCCTAGTCCGTTCAGTATTTTTTGGGTTTTTTTTTTTTTTTAAGATTTTATTTATTTCTGCACACAAGAGCTGGGGTATAGGCCAGAGGTGTGGGAGGTGAGAGGATTCACCAGAGACAGAGTGGGACACAGAGTAGGCAGAACTCATGAAACATACTGCTGAGGGGAGCAGCAGGCGAGGCAGGAGAGGTCTGCTGCGCCATGTGGGTCCCCTCCCTGGTCGAGGATCAAACTTACACGCTGTACCGTGGATGCTTCACAGAGCGGGGCTCAACCCACTGCGCCACCAGGGAGGCCCTCATTGGGTTGTTTTGTTTGTTAAATTGGGTGAGTTCTCTGCATGCCTTGGATATGAACTCCTTGTGATGTGTAACTATCTCTTCCCTTTAGTTCGGGTGTCTTTTCAATATGAGAGTATTCTCTTTCACTGTGTAGATGCTTTCTAACTCGAGGTATAGCACTGTGGCTTGGTCTGTTTCCTCTATCTAGAATGTTCATCTCCTTTCTCTCACCTCATGGTGTGACACATTCTTACCCAACCTGTGAAGTCCATTTTAAACATCACCCTCCATGTCATGTTTTCCCATCACTTCAAGCTATCACGTGGGTGCTGATTGTTCCTAAGGCACAAGGTACTTTCCTTGTACCTCTGAGATGGCATCACCTGGCTGTGTTTTATCTGGCATACCTGTCTTCCCTCTGAGACTTTAGGACCTCAGAGAAAGTATCTCTTTCGTCGTTATTTACATTACCTAGCCCAGAGTTGGACCTCAGTCAGGTCTCAATAAATGTTGGATAAAACAGTAATAAATATTATCAAGTGATGAGTCTCCAAAATGTCTTCTTAAAGGAAATGTGTCTTCTTTTCACTCTTGTTTGTTCAACTAATGTTCATTGAGCTCCAATACACCTAGGGTAGCCAGAGCTACAACAGAAAATAAGACAAAGTCCCTGTCTTCAAGGGATTTACTTGTAGACATTGTTTTTGTTTTAAAAAAATCTAAGTTGGAAAACGTGTCTTGATATTTGACAGTCATAACAGAATTTATTATTGTCAATTCATGAGAAAGAAAATCCAATTCACAGACCCTCTGATTGGACAACCGTGGTAATTTAAACAACATTCTGCTGTAGATTTCACTATCACATAAAACAACATGCTTATTATAGTGAAAACAACAGAAGTTATTCTAATTAACTAATTTTCTTTCCAACTACCAGTTTTTGTTGATGGAGAAGGGAAAGGGAAAGAAAAGAAAATGGAGTTGAATGAGGAAGAATGTATTTGATTTAGAACCGTGCTATCTTTGACCTTCAGAAGATAACTCATTCACATGTCTTCAATTTTATAATTTTCCAGTTATAAAATGGCAATATCTACCACCCAGCTAACAGTAACTTTTTATTCAGAGGATGACCATTTTATTGAGCATCAATATCAATATACATAAAATTAAATAATAAAATGGAAGAAAACTATGCTCAAATTCTAAATGGCTGAATTTCTAATTTCATAGTTCAAGAAAGAAAAGGTGCTACAGAATTTAAGCTCAGATACTTTAATGGAAGGATCTGAGTCACTATGTACAGGATTCTGTGATGAAAGAGCACTGGTTGGTAGCCAGGTGACCCAAATGACGCCAAAACCAAAGGCAGCTCAGGATTCACTGAACGTTGATAGTCTTGGCTGGCTTCACATCTTCAATTTCAGCCGACAGCCAGCGGTAAGTACGATGACGCCGGAGCACCTCAATGGCCTTGAGTTCCAGGGGTGTTGGCTGAATACCAAGGTCTTCCAAGCCAGGCAGGTGAGGCAAGGTCTTATCTGTGATGTGAACCTTTGAGAAGCCAAGGAAGCACAATAAGCACTGATAACTGGCCAGGAGCACTGAGACACACTGAGTCTCTGGCAGGCCAGAGACCCGTTAGCAGACTTGATTGTTTTCAAAAGCTATGTGGAAGTGTGGAATTCACTCAAAGTGCACTATAGGAAAGCGGCTAAAGGGAAAAGAAGCCAGGACACCAAACATCAGCTCAAAGGTCCCAGAACCATCCTTAAGCACAGAACATTGGTTGTAGGTGAGCCTATCTAGGGTTTAAACAGAAATGAATTAGAGAAGCACAACCATCACCCTCAGCAGGGGTGGCTGTATAAGAGGGCTCAAGAATAAAAGAGGGGCGAAAGCAGACAGGCCCCTCTCCAGCTCTCCCTGGGTCGACTCTCTGGGCACAGGCTCTCTCCTCTGTTTAACTGCTGGGGAATTAGCATTCGTCCCTTGCCCATTAAGAGGTGATTCATTAACTTTGTTTATACTTAACCTGGCTGATCAATGCTCACTATACACCTAAATAACCCACACCCACCTTGTGTGTAGGGGAAGAGAACGAACTCTGAGCACCCCAGCTCACCCACAAGCACATGAAGCAGCATCAATGTTTCATCCTCCCCACATGTGAAGTCTGCAGTTATTTTACCAGGTGCTAGGAAGCAGTCTCCACATGAAACCCAAACCCGCTGAGGCTACCATATCAACACTTTCCCAAGTGTAAACAGAAGGGCCAGATCAGTGCAAGATACAGTAGCGAGCTATGACAGCCACTTCCCCTGCCCTACCACTTGGGAAGGCACTACCACAGACAAGGCACCTTTTGAGAATGGTCTCAGCTTCCCAACCCAGCCTATCAGATGGGGGGGGTACTGTTCCCCAATCACAGCTGCTCCCTAAGGACTATTTTTCCATCTTCCCTACATTTTAGCTTTGAGGTCACAGTCCTAGGGAAATTCAGCTGCTTCCAATTGACAAAAAAGATCAATAGTTCTTCAACAGTAGAGACAGAACAGTATTTTTATTTTATACCCTCCCTAGAGATACTTCTAGAGCAGTCGACAAATGATCAATGAGGAAAAGCAGTATAGGAACCACTAAGATGGAAAGGCCAGGGCTGTCGGGTTCAACACGCTGTCGAGGGACAGGAGAGATGGTAGGAGACGGGTCGGTTATTAAGGAATCATCAATTATTTCCTCTAATTTGCTAGAAGTTGAAAAAACTCAATACTTTCATAAACGTTTTCATACTAAAATGCTGACTAGAAAGGGAAGAGCAGCCGTCTTGTATTTTGAGAGTCACCTGAGTCATACCTGCTGAAGACCCAGATAAGACTGCTCGACACGCAGTCACCCCTAAATAGGGTGCTTTCCCTTGAAGCTTAAATGAACTACAAAGAAGTAAACTTTGAAGGTCACTTCTGCATTCACACGAACCACATTTCACGTGTTCACGGATTACTAGTGGCTAGATTTTGGACGCTGTAGGCTAACTACTGGGTTTGGCAGAAAGGAAGTCCTCGGTGACCTTGCAAAGAGCATTGCTAGGGAAGAACTAGGAATAAAGGCCAGAATGGAGTGGGTCAAAGAATGAGGTAAGATACTGTCAACATAAGTTGTTGACACTTCTGACACATGTTCCAAAGCCAAGGGACACATGTAGGTAGCTAGGAGGGGTGGGGGGAAGAGGGCTTTGCCTTAAAAAAAGCAGGGAGGTTTTAAGGTAGGTCTGTATGCTGAAGAAATGAGCCAGCAGATGGCGAGGATGTGGAGAAAAAGGAACCCTGGTACACTGCTGGTGGGAATGCAAGCTAATCCAACCATTATGGAAGGCCGTATGGAGGTTCCTCAGTC
>JAGFMF010011958.1:7285116-7322932 GCA_019455555.1 Galemys pyrenaicus | reverse complement strand
AGGGTGCACAAGGGACTGAGGTGATGGTGCATGGGTGAAATGGTGGTGGGTACCCCCTGGGGACTACAAATGATGTCAAATATAACTAATAAAAAAAATAAAATAAAATAAATAAAAAAATAATAAAAAAAAAAAAAAAGAAATGAGCCAGCAGAAAAGGCAAGAGGGATGGCATTAGAGAGAAGAGAATGGAGGACGCACACCCTGGGGCAGGAGGAGTGCAGATGGGCTTCAGGGCGTCCGTGGAGGGGCTGACTTGAGATTATAGACAGGCAGGAAATAGCCTGTGCAAGCAGACAAATGTCACTTCTGGAGCATCCACCCCACCTGCCCTGCCCAGGCAAATGCTCCACATAGACTCACCCGCTCCACCTTATCCCTCGTTGTCCAGGGCTCAAATGGACTCATTTCAAAGAGTCGTCCTATTAACCTAGAAGGAATAAACATGCGTAAGTGCCAAGCTGCTCTCTGCCCAATATCCAAGGCAGTCTATAAAGCCACATGGAGAGAGGCTGCGGTGGGGGCAGGAGCTCACTGAATCATTTTTGGTTTTTGTTATCTTAAGAAGATACCCAACATCTCCCTGCACCCCGGCACCATAACCTGTGAAGTTGCCCTTCCATCCAAGCTAATCCAGCCAGGTTGCTGTCACTTTGGCGATTTCAATGTAACAGACATACTCCCTAGAGCCCAAATTATAAATGAAGTTTTGCATTAGCTCTTTTGCAAAGATACAGAAAGCGCTTTACTTACTGATAAGCAAAATGGGGCATGGGGTATGGGAGGAAGGGCCTATGAGCCACAGCAAAGACATACTGCACCAGGTCAAAAAGGAGGTACCGATTCGGCCTACAAAAAGAAAATTCAGAGTTCTTCAAATTACTTGCACCTCACAAGCTTTCCTTTTTTAACAAAATTATAAATTTTCTTATGAAAAAAGAAACATATGTACTGTAATCAATATAGAAGCACAGGTACACAAATCATTCAGTCCCACCAAAGATAAAATTTAATGTCCTTAATATATATCCTTCATATCCCTTATACATACACATTCTTTATTAATATAAAATCACACTGTTCATCATCCTATTCTGCAGTATCATTTTCATGTAACATTAATTCACAATCATCATCCTGTCACTGAATGTTCTAGTGTGCTTTAATGGCGATACATGATGCACTGCACGTAAACTATTTTACCCAATTTTCTAGTTCTGGGATATTTAAGCTTCTAAAAATAATTTTCTTTTATAAAATGATGCTTTAAGGGATGTTTTTAAAGTAATAATTATTTGTGCTTATCCATAATTATGTTTTTATAATACATTCTAGACTCAGAGTGGATCAAAATGTACTCTGAAATATTAGGGCATTTATTAAACACTTCCAAACTGCTTTCCAAAGAGGGACATCAGTTTACATAAAATGCTAGGAGTTTCTTCATCAAAAATGAGTTTAGTTATAAAAAATTAGCAAACAAAATGTTCCCAGCCAGGTAAAAAAGTACATCAAAGGGCCTCCCTGGTGGCACAGTGGGTTGAGCGCTGCACTGTGAAGCATCCATGGCACAGCAGTGTGAGTTCAATCCCCGGCCAGGGAGGGAACCCACATGGTGCAGCAGACCTCTCCTGCCTCACCCGCTGCTCCCCTCAGCAGTGTGTTTCAGTCCATCTGCCTGTTCTGCTCCCCACTCTGTCGCTGGTGAATCTTCTCACCTCCCACAACTCTAGCCCATGCCCCAGCTCTTGTGTGCATAAATAAATCTTTAAAAAAAAAAAGTATATCAACATTTTATTTAGCATTATTTTAATACTAGAAATTCATTTTATCACATTTACAGTTCTTTTTTTTCCTCCTGAAGTCCCTATATATAATGATTTGTAAAAATTGTTTTTTATTTTAATGACAAAGTTGAAAATGTTTTAGTTCATACTTTGCTTTTTAAGGTTTAAGAATTTTGTAGCATATATAAGTTTAAATATTTCATTTCATCAAAAATATTGACTTCTTTTACTTTTGGCTTTATATTTAGAAAATCCCTCTAGAGTCACCAGTGACACAAACTTCTATATTTTTTTCTACTGCTTTTCTTAAACCATTTGTACCGTATTTTTGTATTGATGAAGGGTTAAGATATAACACCATTTCTAGCTCTATTTTCTGCATGTCACCTGTAGCCGATGCTGTATTCTTACATATATTTGACACTACTCCTAGACTTTCTGTTCTATTCCATTGATCTTGATAGTTTTGTTTCAGGATAACCTAGGCTTAAAAATTATTATTACTTACCACATTTGAATATCTCCTCACTCATTTCCCTAATCCTTTTGCCTCAGGAAATCTGAGATAGCTGAATGAAGATAATTCAGTCAGAACTTGGTATTCTGACATTCACCAAAAACATAATACAACATGAAAATGTCACTGACAAATAGCAGACAAAGCCCTCAAATGGCTTCCTTCGAGTTCTAGAAATTCTAGATACGTAAGGATCACTGCAGGGCATATAGTATATGCTATGCTAAAGAACAATTGGTAACATTTGGGAAGACAAGCAAAACTGGTATCAGAGGTAAACTGATTATACGTAATACTCTTGTTCTTTGTTCCAAATCACCATGTTCTATTAATTGTGATTCAGAAGACTGGTTTGGGTGCGCTTGGTATAGAGACTGCTGCGTTAAAGTCAATGTGCTTCCCAACTCAGGGTTATGGTTCAGCACTGCAGACATTACTCTGCAAATATCCTTAGCAAAATCTTCTCTTACAGGGCTCTCTCCACCCATCACACTTACCCAGCAAAACCCCTCCCTTGATTAACTCATGAATGCATCTGCCTTCTTTGTACCTGCACCCTGCAGCAAGACAGAGTTGTAGAGAATACAACTAACCAGCTTCACCTAGTATATTTTATTATTAGCTTAAAATAAGACTCTGCTTTGCAATCCTATTACGTTCTCTCAGGACATACCTGCAATCCCCTCCTGTGGCCTCCAATTCCTATCTTGCCTTTTAGCTTGATGCTCTTACTGGACCTCTCGTCACTTTCTTAATGATGTCTTTGGAAGTACAATTTTTTTCAATTTTGGTAACGTCTATTTTTTTCTTTTATGGATTAAGGCTTTGATATTCTTATCTAAAAAAGAAACTTGATCTGATCTAAGCTCTAGACTTTTCATTTTCTTCCATAAGCTTTATAGTTTTAATTCTTACCTTTGTGGCTCTGATCATTTTCTTTTAAAGAGTGGTGTCTTGATCCCCAACTTTCATAGAATATCAAGAATCATTAATTTACTTCACAGAATGATAGGGTTCTGGGTCAATTAATAGGTGGGCTTGGTTACTTCTCAATTTGGCAGATTGAATCTTAGTTTTTTAGTTTTAGTTAATTCAATAAAAGGGGCAAAACCTACCTATGACAAGATTTAATAATTTCAGGTAAGTCACATAGTTTAACTTTAACTGGGCCCCATTTTCTTTGCAAGCAAAGAGCAAAAGCGCAAACATGTGAGCACTAGTAACTGTACCTTCACCAGCCACTCCCAGTCAAGGGGGCACTGCAATTCTCTATCAAAGTTCATCTGACTTTGCAACTATATTCACCTGTTTGAGACTATATTTTAAATCCTCTCCTATGTTAAAACCATCACTGCAAAACCAGCCTTGTAGATCACTGGACTAAATATAATAAGAGTCCAGAGCAGTGATTAAGATTGTGGTGACAGAAGAGTCATTTATTAAAGCAAATTCCCAGGATCCCGCAAAGATAAGCAAACAGAAGATTCTGATAATGGCAGCCTTTAGACAGCTCATTGAGACATACTGGGAAAATACAGTGGAAGAATGACTATAAAAACACAGTGAATAAAGCTGACATGATTAGAAATTAATGATGCTTAATTATGATTTTTTTCACTTAAAGTCAAACTATAACAACCTACCCAACAAAGGCAAAAGTTTTTCCTCTGGCATCTGGCTCCTTAATTGCATTAATAATTCCTTTGGATACGTCTACAACCTACAAGAAATAATAATACATGTTAAAGTAATTGCTGAGAGAAAGACAAACAGGGAGAGAAAGGAAGGCTGGGTGGAGGGAGAGAAGGAGAGAAGAATGGAGGCTACATTAATCACAAAAACAAAAATATGATAAAAGTAAAATAACAACACTGTCTGTTTCCAGAAAACTTTTTAGAGAATTTATGTCTCAAGAACTGAAATAATCTCCACTTTGGAAGGGTCACCTAACAGGATGTATTTATCTTCAGATATCTGCCAAGGCCTTGCTGACTCGCCTTTGCCCACTGTATTTGCAAACTCACCCCTTACCACTCCTCCTAGCTCTGTCACTAAGTTACTGCAAACTACTAGGCTTACCCACATGGAACTACAGATAGGCTACTATTTTACTTTCAAAAAAAATAATTTTTTAAGACTTTGGACCCAATGGTTTTTAACTGGGGGTAATTCTAGTCCCCAAAAGAGGATCTAGGAAATGCCCAGAGACATTTTTAATTGCTACAATTGGGGGCAAAAAGAGGGTACTGCCATCTAGTGGCCATAGGCCAGGCAAAACATTTTACAACTGTCCCTACAATAGAGAACCATCTGGATCAACCTAATACAGAATCCATCATGTCCCTCACCTATGGACCCTATCCATACTCTGTCTATGTGGAACACTCTTCCCCAACTGCCTTCTTCTGACAGTGTCAGTCCTCTTTAAATTCTCCCCTTAGATGTCATTTCCTCTGAAAGGCTTTCCCTGATCCTCAAGTCTGGACCTGTAGACCCCTCTGATGAAATTACCTAAATCTCCTGAATTGTAGCACTTATCACATTGCATGAAATTTCTTTGATGAGCTGTTAGCAACTTGAGGACAGAAATGTATCTGTCTAGTTAATGTCACTATATCTACAGTAACATGGAACGTGCATTTATTAGCACATTAAGGGTTTAATAAATTTTCTGTGAATGCATGAACAAATGAAGACACAGATAATGCATGTACCTCTTAGATTTACTGTGTGGCAACTAGATGAAGCAAGTTGAAAAAGAAGAAAATGATGGTTACAGGATTAGAATAAAACTAGAAAACAGATCCCCTAAATCTGAGTTCAGCTGAAGTCTCTTCATCCCGGGTACTTACATATACTGGTTGTTTCTCTGTCTTCAAGCCCAAAGAGGTAAGAGGCACACCACCAAACCAGCGAATATCTGGTGAAAGAGAGTTATTTTTAGAAGCCCTAAGCTGTTGTGAGACCCACCAATCTCCAGGTCCTCGAGATTAGCACAATCATTTAACATACTGAAAATAATAATATAAAAGTGGCTGAAATTGAGGAAGCTAATAATTTTATAAGGAGAATCACGTGCTGTTCAAATAACGTGGAAAGTAAAAAGGCCAAGCACATAAGGTCAAGCACAAGAGGACAAGGAGACGCTGTGGAATGGCTAGACTGCTTGTGCTCTCCTCTATTATGCTCGCTGTGTGGCCACTCCCAAGACCGCAGCTGTTCAAAGGACAAGCGCAGGGAGCAAGACATCAGCCACAGAACATAGAGAACTAAAGGGAAAAATGCTGGTAGAACTGGGAAATGTAGAACATGGTGAGTGCAGTAGCACAAATATGTGGGAAATGGAAACATTACTATATATATGTGATGCTGAGATTAGTATCATAAATAAAATGAAAAAAAGAAGAAATGGCTCACATTTTACCATAAACCAAAACTAATTTCAAGTGGACTAAATGTAAAGGCAAAGAAAAGTTCTTTAAGGAAAACTGTTAGGGGAAAGACTGATGGGATCTTTATGACTGGGTCAGGCTGACAAAACCTGAAATTCACCCAACAATCTGTGTCACTACAAATGGAACCAGCAGACATTAAGGACAATCATGATGAGATACATTATGGAGCCCCTAGGAAGACTTCTCAGCCAAAACCAACAACTTAAATATAATCAAGTCTTCATCTAACTTTCAGGCTACAAAATAACTAAGGAAAGAGAACAAATTAAGCAACTACAAGGCAACAATCAAGCAAATCAGAATCTCAAAGAGTCTAAAGGATGAACAACAAATACATGGCAAGGGGAGAGAAAAAGAGCTTTTTAAAAATCTTTTAAAAGTATAAATTATTTATCAGAGCAACAAAAAATAATAAAATACTTAGAAATAAACTTGATTTTCAAGGTGGCTAAACTCTTAGATTAAGAACTATAAAACACTGTTGAGAGAAATTTAAAGATACAAATAAATAGAAAATGTTCCTGGCCTGAAGACTTAATATTGTCCAGATGTAAACATTAACCAAAGCAGTGGACAGATTTAGTGTAATTTCTACCAAAATACCAACATGTTTTTGTAGAATCTAAAAATCATCAGCCTGAAATCCATTTGGAATCTTAAAGGACCCCCAAATAGTTGGAAGTTTCACACTTCCTGATTTCAAAACTTACTACAATGCTATAGTTGTCAAAACAATGTACAATAATCAAAACAGGGGCTTATATAAAGAAATATAGATCACTGGAACAGAACTGAGAAATAATCTTTGTATATATACTCAATGATTTCTGACAAGGAGATAAAAGACCATCCAATGGGGAAATGACAGTCTTTCAACAATTGGTGCTGGAAAAACTATATGTAAAAGAGTGAAGATGGACCACACCTTGCACCAGCTAAGAAATTAACTCAAAATGGACAAAGACCAAAACATAAGAGTTAAAACTACAAGATCCTTAGAACAAAACATAAGGGGATAGCTTCATAACATTGAATTTAGCAATGATTTCTTGCACATGGCACCAAAAGCATAGGCCATAAAAATGAAAAAACTGAATTACACCAAAGTTAAAAACTTCTATACACCAGAACACAATTAACTGAGAGAAAAAGCAACCCAGATTTTGGGGAAAATATTTGCAAATCATGTAGCTGATAAGATGTTAATATGTAGAATATATAAAGTACTCCCACAGGTCAACAATGACAAAAAACAAACAAACAAAAATCAACAAAGGATATAAATAGACACTTTCCCAAGTAAGATATACAAATGGCCAACAAGCACACGAAAAGGTGCTTAATATCCTTAATCATTAGAGAAATGAAAATGAAAGCCTGAAGATACTACCTGACACCCTTTAGGGTAGATACTATAAAAAATTTTAAAATAAATGTTGGTGAGAAGATTGGAACTCTTGAGCACTGTTACCACAGAACACTGACAGAGACACTATGGAAAAAAGTATGGGAATATCTCAAAAAATTTGAAATAGAACCACCATACAATCCAGCAATTCCACTTCTGGATAAATGCCCAAAAGAACTGCAAAGAGTTAGTGTTCATGGTGGCATTAATCACAATAGCGAAAATGTGGAAGCAACCCAAGTGTTCATTGTCAGATAAATGGATAAACAAGCTGTGAAATACACAAAATTAAATGCAACTCACTCTCCTAAAGGGAAGAAATTCTGACATATGCTACAACCTGGAGGAACCTTGAGGATGCTAACTGAAATAACCCAGAGACAAAAAGACAAAGATCATATGATCCACGTATAGGAGGAACCTAGAACACTCAAATTTATACAGACTGACAGTACTGAGGTGGTTAGCAGGAGCTGGCAGGCGCGGGGATCAGGGAGTTGTTTCATGATACAGTTTCAGTTGTGCAAGTCTGGAGACTGGTCCTACAGTGTAAATATACCTAGCACCTAGGATGAGCTGTGCCATTAGGAATGGTTAAGATGGTGGCTTAGTAGACGCAGGCTGCCATAAAAAAGACTGAACAGCTTGTTTATGACTTTTCTCACCCCTCTGAAGGCTGGAAAGTGCAAGATCGAGATGCTGCCTGGCTGGTCTCCTAGTGAGTGCTCTCTTCCTGGCATTTCCTGAGTGGGCTTTCCTCAGCGCACGCGTGCAGGGTCAGGTGGAGCATGTGGTATTTTTGGGGAAGTGAAATTATGCTCTATGATATTCTAATGGCAAACATATGCCATTTTATATTGGTAGAAATCCATAGAATGTACAACATAAAGACTGAATCCTGGCCTTAAACTATGGCCTTTATTTAATAATAATCTATCAATATTGGCTCATCAGTTTATAGTGAAGGTATACCACACCAACACACGTTGTTAACAACATGTGGGAAATTATTTTAGGGAAAGAATGAGAGAGAAAGGGGTATATGGAAACTGTACTTTCCTATCAATTTTTCTTTTCTGTGAACTTAAAATTGCTCTAGGAAAAAAAGTCTATCCATTAAAATTAAAAAATTTAGACAGCTCCCTCCCCAAACTGCCCACCTGTGTCTATACAGGTATCTCTTTCTTAAACCTATCACTTCCAAACACAGCTCTTTCTCCTTACTTTGTGCAAGTGTCCTTTAGTTTCCTTTCCTTTTTTATGTAATAAAATTGTCCCTTTTGGAAAAATTAAATTTATTAAAACATTAAATTAAATTAAAAATCTAAAGTAAATAAGCCAACATAAAATGTCGCTAATATAAGATGCATATCTTTAATATATTAATAATCTTAAGTAAATTTAGTAAGAAAAACTGCTTCAAAGTAGGGGGAGGAGGAAGGAAGAGCAAAGAGGAAGAGACACAGGTAATTTCTGATAAAAGTAACTTGGTGACCTTCCTAGGACTTCTTAGGAGCAAGATCAGAATCCACTCCTGACATACACACATACATGTGAATAAACAGAGAAGCGCTGACACCTAAGTAGAATATGAAACTATGCTGGGTTATCACAGACTTTAAAAATGTCTCCTCCCCCTCATACCCACATGAAAGTAGAAAATCATCATTCTTTCCCTCCTAAAATCTCATTTTGTGAAGGAGGCTAGTTTCCCCTCTAATACAAGTTTAATTAGTAAACAAACAAAATCTCTAAGAGTAAATTAAAGCCTTCCAACCTATAAAGGTAGTTGGCCAACTTAATGCTTACTAATCTGAAATCCCTTTCTATCGATACTGCTCTCAACAAGGAAGATCTATTATATGTATCTGACGGAGCACTTTGCTTTTCAGAATGAACATCTAAGTGACCTGGCCATCAGTCTGAAAGTGAGGAAGCAGTAAAGAAACAGTGGCTTCAAGCGCAAAGCAAAAACGAAGCCGACATCTAAGCACGCATCATGCTGCAACGGACGCCACTTCACTTAATCCAACAACCGGCACTACTAATTCCACTTTCAGATGAGGGAGCTGGGCCTCCCTGGTGGTGCAGAAGGTTAGGCACCACATTGTGAAGCATCAGCTGCACAGCAGCGCAAGTTCGATCCCCAGCCAGGGAGGGGACCCACATGGCACAGCAGACCTCTCCTGCCTCGCCCGCTGCTCCTCTCAGCAGTGTATCTCAGTGGATCTGCCTGTTCTGCTCCCCGCTCTTTTTCTGGTGGTTCCTCTCACCTCCCACGACTCTGGCCTGTACCTCAGCTCTTGTATGCATAAATAAATAAATCTTAAAAAAAAAAAATAAAGATGAGGGAGCTGCCACTTGTAGACTGGCCAGTCAGACAGCTAGTTAGCGCTGGAGCCAAAACTTAACCCCACTCTCTCTCTCCCAAGTCCACACCCTCCCCTTGATTTAAGGTACTTCTCTGGACACTGTGCTATGCAGAACACAAGAGGTCTGTGCTGACTGATCAAAGACAACCTACGGGAGGATCAGTCTGTCAAGTCAGAGAATGCTGTGAATGTGTGTTTAATTCCAACTTGTTTAATTAGTAATTTCTCTTCTACTAGTAAAACATACTTGCAAAATAATTGAGGAATCTGTCCTCTCTTCCAAAGATGTCTGAAGGTTTTATAATGGTAGCTTCTGGAAATGCAGCTCTCACTTCTTTCTCTCCAACAGCCTAAAATAAAAAACCAACCCAACAGAACTGAGATGAGTGAAAAAAGCCTGCATTCTCTCCACTCTCAGGATACTGCCTATACTTCAAAGGTCATACCTTCCTCCAGATTAAAGTAATCATATTCATAAAACTCAGTTACACCAAGAAAAAAAAATCACACAACCACATTAAAAAAATGTCCTTTCGCTTCTTGCTGTTGGGGTTCTTCCCATATTTATTCGAGGCAAGTTCAGAAAGAAGAAAAAAGAAAAGCCAGAGTAGGATTTCCTAGCCTCCATTTTTCCTTCTAATCAGATTCTCTAGTTTTATCCACAATGTAGCAGGCTCTTACAAGGAGAGCAAGCTGGAGGCCACAGCTAAAGAAGCGGCAGCAATACAGAGTCAGCGGAAGTGCTAGGCAGACATTCATCTTCCTGATCTCAGCTGCTGAACAGCCTTATTCGTTGCAATCTACTCGCACTCAGATGAAGCCTCTAGTTCCATAAGGACATCTTTCTCTCTACCCCAACTTCCCTTCCACTGGCACCAACACTGTGCCAGTAAGGACTTGGACCTCTCTGGGTGCTGGCTTCTCAGCTCCAGTGATGTCTTCTTCCCTCCCCATCTGCCACTACCTGTGCTTAAGCCACTACCTGCTCAGGAAACTACTTGACTCACTCTCTCCCGTATCTTCAGCCTCACTTTCTTTACTACCACCTTCCCGCCAGTACTAAAAAATGTCAAGATCTTCTACCTTAAGAGAAAAAAAAATTCTAACACCACATGCCCCCTCATCTCCTGCCCCCTCTATTCTCTTACCAAACCACTTTAAAAAATGCCTCCTACCCTACTGTCCTCAGGGCCTCAATTCTGCTTATTCTTCATCATCTATACTCCAGGCACTGGCCCTGAACACCTGCTCTCAAACTATTATCAACCAATTCACCAACAACCAGTGTGTGTCTCACACACACACACACACACACCCCTGAATCTTTTCAATCTGAATATCTTTTAAATCTGGATATGTCAATAAGAAACCCTTCTTAACTCAAGTTTCAAGGGGGCCAAAACTCCAACTCTGTGAACTGTTCCCCAAATCAACTTGCTATTACCTTATTTCTCAGATATCTAGAAGAGCTTTTAATATCAGCATTCAGATGTGAAACATGAATGAATTTTTCAATTCCAGCTTCCTTGGACACTTGAGCAATTGCTTGGGGAATCTTAACATAAACATCTTCAAAATCAAAGTTTCTAGAAGAAAAAAAATAGGGATTAGTTAACACGTAACTCAGTAGTTCAACGTTTTCTGTGACAAACTGGTAAGTACCTATTGTTAAAATTTATAATAAACATTTAAACAGCAAGGTTTTAACCCAAATCCAACATTTGTGTTTTAAAAAAAAAAAATCATTTTATTTTACAGACCTTTTCACTGTCATTATTGTAATTATTTAAGGCTTACTAAATGCACAGACAATATTCTGCATCCTCCAGGAATCCCAGGGTTGCAGCCCTTTAAAAGAATGAGACTGCACAGGTTGGGTGGGCAGGAAGAAAGTGCTGGAGGCGGGAGAAGAATCACTTCTTAGCCCTCTCTGGGTCTTTGCCTCCCTCAGGGAAGGAAAAACAATTGTGACCAATTGAATACACATGAACTAAATGTCCACACTGCACAAGGCACTGTGTTCATGACTACAGGGGAAATAAAGTTCACTCAGAGCCTCCAAGTCATCAAAGAACTTAAAAACATGTGATGATGCAGACAAATCGAAGTCAAACTTTTATAAATGCTGGGGAAAATAGAAGAGAAATGTGAACAAAGTGTTGTGGAACTACAGGATCAAAACATCTGTTGATCAATGACCCAGACAACAGCTAAGAAGAGCCATTCCAGCTGTCATCTGAGATTATCAGTGTGAACAGCAATAGACATTGTCACAAAGAAAAATTGATGTGCAGCTTGTTGGAACAGTGGGTCACGCAAAACCCTGCTTCCTAAGCTCATCCCCGCTGACCAGACCTAAGTGCTGGTCCACACTGGTCCTTCCCACAAGCTGGTGACACAGTCCCTTCTGGCTTTGTGTGGGCAACACATCACACTGTTTACTTACACCATACTCACTGCCCAAAAAATCCTCAAAGGAATGTTCCCTGGGTATGAAAATGGTTGTTCAACTAACGCTTATAAAAGGACTCCAGAAACGTCACAAGTATAATGCCTGGCACATAGAAGCTACCCAAAGCATGCCTACCCAACCCTCCGACAGCTCAGGCAAAGAAAGGAGCCAGAGACATACCTGGTTTCCCATTCTCGCCCAACTAGATTGATGACCACGTTGCTGTGCTCCACAGCCCTGCGGATGGAATCTTTATTTCTCCCGTCCCATTCCTAAAACAGAAGTAACCAATCAGATGAAAACACAGGGCGCACCTGGCACTGGGCACTTCTGTATACCCCCTTCACCCATCAAAGTCTCAGATGGGCAATCTGTTGTAGTCATAACATGGTGCCATTTCCCACAAGCTCCATTTATCACAAGAGACCTGATTCTGAGGTCTCAAACTCCCTGCTGATTTTCTTACTCTTCTAGATACAAATTGAAGTACACTTCACTCAGGGAGTCAAATGACAGAACTAGAGCTGCATTGATATTATTTCCTGAAATATACCCAAAGAACTAAGGATTATTTGGGAGATAAATGTACTCTCCCTATTTAGCAGCAACCAGTTAAAGACTGCTGATTGGAGGAATATTTCTTAAAGGCTAACATTAAGTTGACTTCATAGCGTTCCCGAGTACTTTCTTGTTTCTTTTTAACCGTTCCCTCTTTGTAATCCCAGATCTAGTCATTTCTGCTGTAAAGACATGAAAACAATATTGCAAAAGAAGTGACCTGCCAAATGGCATGGCAATGGCAGATTTCTGAGTAGAATTCAATTTCTGAGCAGTTGCTTAGAACTTAAGTCAGATTGGTAACTCTTGTCCAAAATAGTAACTGGGATTAAATAACCCTGCACAAAGGTACAGGGTTTTCTAAGTTAAAATGAATTAGAACTAGATGATGGAGAGGGGGTACAGGAGAAAGTAGAGAATAACAGCTTTGGAGCAGGGCAAAATGCAAATTCCTGTCTGGCATTTACTAACTGTGTACAAATGATCTCTCCAAGCTCCATGCAAAATCTGAAAATACAACCTACCTCAGGGAGTTGCTATGAGTAAGATCTGAAACACAGTAAATGACAAAATCGACCAAAAATAGGCATATTTTCTGCATAGAAAAAGCTAAAAAATGTTTGCAGAAAACATGTCAAGGGTGGGAGAGGAAGAGCCGCAGAGTAGAAGAGCCTGAGGTACAATGGCATGGATGGCCCAAGACTGAGGCCTGGTGAGGAAGAATGAAAAGGAAACCAGATTCCCAGGAATAAGGGCCACGGGGCACACTCAGATGGGAGGAGACAGCAGTTTCAAACAGAGGAAATCAGAGGCATCAAAGCCCCACACCTCAGGTGGTCCTTCTTCTCAAAAGTAAACAACAGTAATAAAACGAAGACCCCTCTTACACCCTTACACCCCCATTACACCTTCCCTCGCCCCCTTCATAAACACCATGACATCCTAAGGCACATGATTAGAGTCTGTATCTTGTTAAGTCTGTGAGCTCCCGTGTCTTGCTCATCAAGACACGCTCAGAGCAGAGCTCCCAGTCAGGGACACAGCAGACCCTCAGTAAAGACCTGCCCCAAAACGGAGTATCTGGCACATGTCTCAGCTCCTAAGAATGCACATCTGTAAGCCAGTGAGTTTTCACCTATCACTTGTGTAATACATTTATTTCAAGGACTGATAAGGTGACTCATCAGCTTCAGCCACAAAGAACCAAGAAAAAAGCTAAACTCCTATAAGTGTAGTGCCAATAACATATCTGAGGATAAGATCTCGGAAATGAAAAACTCCTTCGAGATAGGAATTTCCAATATGACTATTATACAGTGTACTTTGCTTGTGAACACTCAGGACAGGAAGAATGAAAATGCCACTAAAAATAAGTCACAATTTCCATATGAATGTAACAGCAGAGTTTTTAGAGGTGCTCACTAAACATTTCTTAACGAGGGAAGGCGTGTAGCGGGAAACTCAGGTACACCCAGCATGATGAGAGCAGGGAAAGAGAGTGGTAGGCACTGCCCGCCCGGGCGCTGAGGCCAGGGTGTTGCTCACGAGGATCGCTGCAAGCGCGGCTCTGTGGAAGGGGTCTGTGCTGTGCTTCGTAGGGCGCTGAGCACTCCTGATACTAAGCTCATAAACAAGGATGGCCTCCAGTAACTGCCACAACCAGAAGAGAGTCCACAGGATTTTAATCACTCCCTTAAAGATTCTTCTCCACCTCATCCCCCCCAGCTGCACCCCACTGGCAATTACTGACCTAAAAGAAGAACTTTCAAATTAGTCAGCAAGAGATATCAGGAAGGACTGTTCTAAGTGAATGCATAGAAAACATGCTATTTGTGTATTTTCTCTGTCTGCAGAATCACTGTCCAATAGAAATATGAATCGTGTGATTTTGCATTTTCTACTAGTTACATTTATATCTAAAAAAAAGTGGTATTCATTTTAAAAGCTTTATTCAGCCAATATAACACAATGTCATTTCAATATGTAATAATAAATGTAAAAAAAATTTATGATACATTACATATTATTTTCTTCCTAACTAGTGCTTGAAATCTGCGGGGTAGTTTATACTCATAGCACATGCCAATTCAGACAGCCACAGTTCCAGAGCCCACGCGTTGACCATACTGGACAGCAGAGGTGTAGAACAAAGGCTGCCAAACTACAATCCAGCCAGCAGTCTACCTGCAGCTTTACTGAGACACAGTCATTCTTCATTTCTACCCATAAGGAAGAGTTGAGTAATTAGGCTAAAAATTCTGTGAACTGTAAAGCCTAAAATATGTATCATTTGACCTTATAAAGAAAGTTTGCCCACTACTAGTACAGAATTTACAAGAATGCTCTATAGATGGCCTCAGTCCATTCTGGAACCAAACTGCTGCTTTCTCCTAAAAATATCCTGGACCACTTATATTTGTCAACTCCAATAAGAAGGCATATGGGATCTTACCAGAAAGATGATCTGGCCCAGGTCACCCATGGGGCGAAGGTGCATAACATCATATGGCTCACACCGATAGGGTATGATCACCTGTGAGCCCATACGACCTTAAAAAAGAAGAGATTGAAATAGGGGTCAATCCCACATAATATGAATATCTTAAATGGCACTGATTTACACAATATTTAAATGCTAATATGATCTATACTTTAACGATAAACGTATTTGTCAACACTAGATTTCCATTCCCCTATTCCCTAACATCATTTATAGAAATCCTACGTGTACAGATTATATAAATCGAAGAGAAGAATAACTCACAATACTGTTAAATGAAAGGAAACACAGTTCAGCACTTCTCATTATTCAGCAACCCTACGAAATGGCATCAGAGTATCTTGAATTCAAGGAACTTTACTTACCAAGGTGGTTGACTACATATCGGCCCAGGAAGCCTGTTGCTCCAAACACAGTGGCCACAACCCCACTGACTGAGGAACGCCCACCTTTCCCGTGAGGTATGACTGCATGGTGAAGCTGGCGCTGCGGTGGGCCATGGAATACCAATGCATTGAGAGCAGCAATAGAAGAACCTTAAACAAAAGCAGATGATACAAAATGGCAATGTCAATATAGAAGTGACCATGAATACAAATAGCTTCTTTTCCTGGAAACTTTTAACACTATTTTGCTATCAACTCTCATTTATTTTAAGTGCCAACAGCAATAATACACACAAAATGCTACAACAAATTAGAAAGTAACCGTCCTACCCTATAAGATGTAATTGACCTAGGAAGAGAAATCTCATTTAAAAAGACAAACAAGCATTAAGCAACTCCAAATTAAGAGGTTATAAGCGTCCATGGTGAAAGGAACCAAGAGAATGTAAGTCAGAGAGCATAAGATAAGCATAAGATAATGAAGAAGCATTCCTGGAGATTGTGCTCTGAGAATGTAAATAAAGAGAATTAATAGAAAGAATAGATTTCCATATGAAACAATACATGTAACAATGCAGTGTGGGAATGAACAAGCCCAATGCAGGGGACAGCAGAAGACTTACCTGGAGCAAACTATGACACAGATGACAAATGGAAAACAAAGATGACGAGTTAGATGCAAAGTGTTGGACATCATCAAAAGTGATGATAAAAAGAGTGGCATGCTTGAAAACAAAATTTTTTAATTTTAGAAAGGTTAATAAGCCATCTGTTAAACTGCCCAAATTCCTTTCCCACCAACTCAGGTTTCTTATTAGCAGGAACCTTCAAAGGTCTGCATCAGTGCTTACATCTTCTCTATAGGATGTGGGCAGAGACCACCCAGCATTACTAGCCTGAGTATCTGCAAGGCTGGAAAAATTCAGGACTTCCTATAGCAGACCACTCTGGTTTGAACTATTCATCAGGAGGTTCTACCACATGAAAGCTCAATGACTGCTTTGCAGCAGCTTTTATCTCTATGTAATAATGAAGACTAAATCTAATGTCTTTACATTTAAGTGTACCAATTATATCCCCACTAAGTATTCTTTTCTCCAGGCTAAACATCTGAAATTCCATCAACTGTTCTTCATGTGGCAGAAATATAAAACATCTTTGGATATTCTCCAATTTTCAAATCCCTTGAAACTTATCAAAGCCTAGTTTTAGAACAAGTTACCTAACAAATGGAAACCACTAAAAGGTTTAAAGTGTGAAAAACTTCAGTTCCAATCAATAAGCTGTGGACTTTAGCACTGTTTTATAAATTGGAGAAAAACTGAAAGAAACAAGTAGGAATTACATTACAAAATCTATGAAGAAAAGGATAGTTAATGTGGAAGGATGAGGAAAGGTAAGGAGGGCAGAAGGAAGGAATGAAGGAAAGAGAAGATCTGTGTTTGTTTTCTGGGCATGACTTTCCAGGGGCACTCTGCCCAGAAGTCACTGTCTTTCTCTATCCAAAAGCATAGAATTGGTAAAAAGTCTAGTTTACCAAATAGTGACTGAAATCAGAGATTAAAATAAGGATCACAGACACATAATAACAAAATAATAATGTAACAGCTAAATTTACAAAGTTCAGCATTGTTCTAAGTGCTTAGTAGGTATTAACTTTTCTAGTGCTACTTTTATTGCCACTTTACAAATGAGGAAACATAGGCTCATGACTAGCCTAAAAGGCAGCAAAGAAAATGAAAACAGTCCAATGAAGTAAAAGGGGGGAAATAAAATGGCATCAAGAAGCAAAATAAAATGTTCCAAGGAGAGGTCATTTAACTCTGTCACACTGCTGAAAAGTAAAACAGATGAGAACAGAGGATTACAGGATCTAGAAAACGCTGGTTTTAATTGGTCTTAGGAAGAGTGGGTCTCACTGCAGCAGTAGGAATAAACCTGACATGAACAGGCAAAAGAGAGAATGTGAGGTGAGAAGTGGTTAGAGGAGTAGATATAATTCTTCTGAAGAGATGTGGTGTAAAGGGACAAAGAAAATGGGGCTAAGGGAACAGGATAACAGAAGGGTCTTTTTTTTAAAATAAGGTACAGTATTTATACGCTGATGGAGATGACCCAATAGAGAAGAAAAGTTAATGATTCAGGAGCGGGAATGAGTAGGTAAGAGAGGATGGGAAGGAATTCTGAGTGAAGGAACTGGCCTTATTGGTTCAGAGCAGGCAGAGCTCATCCACCACAACAGAAGGGAAGACAGAATTATCACAGGGCACCCATTAGATTTACAGCTGGACAAAGAGACTGTCTTCATTTGATTCCTTTGATTTCTCTAGAAAGCTGAGGATGAAACAGAAGCCTATGTTAGGAGTTTTAGGAGATGGGTAATGTTAAATAATGACTATAGAGAAAGGGAAAGCAAATTTCATAGAAAAATGTAATCCTGAAAATCTACTTGGGTTTCATATTCACAAGTTTAATATAAGGCAGTTAGACTTGAGTTTTCTTTACTTCACTGCTCAGAAAAAGGTAGGAAATGCAAGGGAAAATCTGGTTTAGTCAAGGTTTTTTTTGTTATTTTAATACAAATGAAGATGGGGGTGGTGTTGAGAACTTTTGAAAAGGAATGCTAAGACTGTTAAGGAAGGGAAGGAAGACATGGTATAAAGGACAATTAAAAAATGGGAAGAATTACTTTGAGTCAAGAATTCAATACCTCAGAACACTATTATGGAAATTAAAGTAAAAGTAAAATAGTTAGCATACTACCTAATGCACATTAAGCCCTCATGAGTTAACAGTTGCTTTCTTCTATTACTTCTATGAAATTCTTCAGAAAGTACACATCTGTGTATCTTCTTCAGAAGGGGTACACTAATGTCCCATGGTTATTTGTTTTTTTCGCAACAATTATGGACCAAGCACAAACCTAGAAACTGTGACGAGCATAGTAAAAACGTTACAGGGTAGGGAGAGGAGCACCCCAGAACCCCTAAGCTTGCCCTCTCTGAATGGGTTTTGCCATTTGCCCCATTAAGACAAACATATAAAACCTTTAATGGAAAGTAACTTTAATACAACTAGGGTATAATAAAGAAAGAATAAAGAATATAGTTACTAAGTTAAGCATTTAAAGTTACCTATTTCCTTGAGGGTAACAGTTTAGTTAAATAGGATTGGCCCAAAGCAAGGCCCAAAAACTTGGCACACATTTAAAGGACTTTTTAGTAGAGACTTATAGAAAAGGGTCAGAAAGAGTCAGACAAATTTGGGAGGAAAAGAGCAAAATTAAAATTAAGATGAAAGCTGCCATTGATAATTTTTCCACGGGTCTCTCACCCACATTTGTTCCAACCAGTCCAAGACTAAAAAGCAAGCACAGTTTCTTTACATGTCCCTCCGCTCCACGTGCCTTATTTAGGTCTCCTTGCTGTTTTTTATCTTTTTTTTTTTTTCTTTTGCAGAAATTTTTTTAGCTCCACCCACTTAGGGCGGAACCAGGATTTTTGGAACTTTTTTTTTTCCTGGGACCACCCTGTTACAAAAAGACAAAATCTTGGACTCAGGGAGCTTACAGTTTAGAAGGTTGATATGAGAATTAACAGTACAGACATGTGCAACATGAAAACATTTCCATGACAGACTGCATATATGACAGAGGTCCCGATATATAGCTTAGGTGTATGGTAGGCTTTGCTGTCTAGGTTTGTGTAAGTACTCTGAAACATCCACAGAGTGCACAGAGCTGGAACTGCTTAACAATACATTCCTCAGAATGTATCTCCATCATTAACTGATGTATGACTACTATATCTGGATAAATATCTGTCACATACTTTGCACATAGTAGGTCCTCCATAAATGTTATTATCCTCTTTGGTTCTAACTTCTCCATTTCCTCCCATTTATTATAAACACAATTAGGAGTGTAATATTCTTTATTTATTCTCCTCAAAAACCTAGCAAAGTGTATAAACCAGTAGCCTCCAAACATGTTTGCTTGCACAAGTTCATTTTGTAAAGTGATTATTTATAAACTACATATTCTATGTAGCAGCAGTATATTATACATATTCTAAGTTATATTTTAAAGTATACGTTTTGAGTATGTTTTAAAGACTTAGAATAGTATTTGCCACATAATCTGAACTACATAAGTATTAGTTACTGTTATTATAGAAAAAAGTATTTTTTTTAATTCCTAATAGTGTATTCTTGTATTTCATTGGTTCTTCTTTCAAAGCTCACTTTGGAGAGCACTGGTCTAAACTCTGGCTTTCAAAGGCCTCCATTATTTGATCCCACCTAACATATTTCAAGTCTATTCCTAGATTCCAGATGTACAGGTAGTCATTACAGTGCCTTCTTAGTACTTCCTAACTCCATTCTCATCCCCTGTCCTTGCCAGTGCCAGGAAACTAAAAGACCAGATGAGGACTGCAATTATCCAACAGTTTTCCCATCATCCTTCACTACTTCAAATAATACTAATCTTTCCCTTTCCTGATACCCTGTGATACTTCACAGTTTCCCCACATTTCACAATATATCACTTTATACAATTCTGTTTCCTAATTACACACCGCTAGGACACTCATTCAAAAACTTACTTTATCAGAGACAATAAAACAGAACGGTTAAGGGAACAATCTATGGTGTCAGGTTTTGTTGTTTTTTTTTTTAAAGGGTAAGTTATGAAATTTATGAAAAATCTGCAGGTAATAGCAGGTACTCAATAACTAGCAGTTATCATTCACAGTCTATATATTATGTGACACCAATTAAATTTAACAAGGCCTATCAAGTCTCTTTAAAAAGAAATCATAGCTATAAGAACATGCACTATAATGATGTACGTCAACCATCTTACCAGTGGTATGCAGGAGCTCTAAGATGGAAAATTAAACAATGATCCTTCAGTTACTTTTGGTTCTCACCTGAAGCTGAAGATCAGAACTACTTGTGGAACTTTGTAACTGAAAGTGCAAGAGGCCAGTCTCAAAATTATGATTCCATAGCCCTACAATGAGTCCATTTCTATATTTTATAAATATCCTAAGAATGACTCTTACACAAAGCTAACTTTAACAGCAAATGATATTCTTCAACACCAAAAACACATTACGGAAAAATACAACTTTTGAAAGCGAAAAATGATGAGATGAAACTGTATCCCCGACTTTGTGAGTGGAAGAGCAAATGTATGTTTTCGACCGTGACGGCAGATTCAATCAGAACAATAGAGAAAGATGAGCGATGCTTGCACAAATTCGAAGGTATTCTTTCCTCTTCTTCCCTTCCCTTTCCACTAAGTCCTGATTCTCCTCTCTCTGAGTATCCGTCATTTCCCACACCACAGCACCTGGACTTAAGCCACTCCGTATCTGTGGAGATGCCTTTGATTTCAAAGGTGATTTTTATATATACTTAATTTAATATTCTCAGAATTTCTATGATGTTGTGGTATTATCATTTGCATTGTGACCCAGACAATCTGATTAAGGGTTAAAATAAGATCATAAAATCAATCCACGAAGAATCTTCTCTCCACTTTCCTATTCCTTCCCCACACCAGCCATCCACACAAATATTCCTCAGAACTCCAAACCCTTACAAGTGCATCAGAACTCTGATTCTTTCGACCCATTACAAATCTCCTACTTTCTCCCCTTCCCTTTCCACTGCTCATATCAGACCCCTTCCCAAGTGCACTATCAACAAGAGAAATGGGAGTGGGGAAAGAAAGGAGAACTACTTCAGGGGCAGCTCCGGACGCGGAAAAACAAGGAAGCCCGGGGAGCTGGCGTGACAGATGCAGCACAGCGCCGCTGCCAAAACTTTAGATCCCAGCCTCAAAATCCCAATCGGGGGCCGCCGCTCGGGTGACACTTACGTGACATTGGCAGAGCTCGGACAACCCGGGGATGAACGGCGGCCGCCATCTTCTCCCACAATCCTCCACCTCCGGCACCCCAGCCGACTACGGCTACTAGGTTAGGTCAAAATTGATCTTCTACGCCGTCCGCGCAGGCGCTAACCGCGGAGGGGAGGGGAGGGGAAAAAAGAGGCGAGTGGAAATGGAATTAAATGTGACCGAGAAGAGTGCTGGGGAAAGAGAACGAGACGTATGGGGCAGGTGGTGAAGCATAAAGTGAAGAAGGGCAATAAAAAGGAAAAAGTTTGAGGTTCGGAAATTCATAGTCCCGAGGAACCTGAAATCCAGAGTCCACCGTAACTGACTCAAGGGCACTTGTAAAGGCAGAGCCTGAGCAGAAGGAGCCCAGCTTTCCTGACTCGCAGCTCAGTTCCCTGAAAATGCCTGGGCAGTCCTAGCGAGCGAGGAAGAAGAGGGGGTGTAGCCCCTGCACTCGCGAAGGGCCCCAGGGGAGAAAGGTGTACCGCGAAGGAGTGGGGCGGAGGTGCAGAGGAAAACGTGAGAACAGTGTAGGGTTAGAGCAATCAGGTCTTTCCACCCTCCCACCACTGTGATGATGGACACTGCGGTGCTGCGAGCATTCCAGGGTGGGCATGCGCAAGTGGGCGCACCTGAGTTTGACACGGGCATAAATGGGCGGCGTCATGAGGCCCGAAAGGACCGACAGTACTGACCAATGCGAGTAGCAGAGAGAGAGAAGAAGCAGCCGAGAGGGTGAGAAGCTCTGGGGGCTGGGAGGCTGGCAGGACAGACTGCTGGTTGCTATCATCACCTCAGGGGTCTTGAGAAGTTGGCCCAGGGGCCTTAACAGCTAACAAGTGTTAAGTCTTACTGTTACAGGGCAGGGAGAGGAGCACTTTATGCCCTGTAACATTACCTTTCCGGAATCTCCGGGAGGCCTGCCAGCCTCCCAGTCCCCCGGCACCCATGCCTGCCATGTACCTGATGCCACCTCTGATGTAAAGAGTAATAAAAGCATAAAAAGCCACCGAGGGCTCCAAGACTCCTTTACCCTCCCCTCAGCTAAGATACATCCCGAACCTGCCCAGTGCCCGCCTTCCTGCCGCTATAAACAGAAATATCAATGGAAATGAGAACGTGCGGGGAGAAATAGACGCGCCGGGAACCCGCGAAATAAATTGGATCCGGGGCTCTTGCCCCGGAGGGTTCAGCTCAAACCTCTGCTCTTAGGAGACCTCCTGAAACCCCATCCCAGACTGCCATCACTCCACCCGCTCACACTGATTTATCAAAGCACCACCACCACCCAACAATGCGAATCCAGGGATACTTAACCTGGGTGTGTTTATGAGTGAGCTTCGAGCAGCAAATGACACTTAGTAAACAAATTTTGGTGGGCGCGTATGCCATCTGCACATTTTTCTAGAAAGCTATGCCAAGTGGTTCTCTGTAGAGCAGTGTTGTTCTTTTATTATTTCTAACTGTACCTCTTTGAGAATCACTTTGTTCTGGAAAGAGATGTCTAGAGCCTGAGGAGATTCCGGAAAGGTAATGTTACAGGGCATAAAGTGCTCCTCTCCCTGCCCTGTAACAGTAAGACTTAACACTTGTTAGCTCTTAAGGCCCCTGGGCCAACTTCTCAAGACCCCTGAGGTGATGATAGCAACCAGCAGCTTGTCCTGAACCAGCCACCAGGGGCTTATCTGAACACAAACAGATTTGGGGGATCTTTGTAAACTTAAATTATTTCAGTCCTTTGTTTTGTTTGTTTTTCAGGAATAAAGAGGTGTGAGTTGCTGGGATGGACAAAAGACTGGTCATGAGTAGAGGTTGCCTATTATTATTATTAGGCTTGGAAGCTTGGTTGTCCCCTCTCCACCCCACTCCACTCCACTGTTTACTGAAGTCTTACCTACTGAATTGAATTGGGAGAAAAAAGACACTTACTGAAGCTTGCAAATATCACACTCATATTTCTTGACCTCATCCTATGTTCCTTCAGCACTTAAAATTCACTGATACTTGAATCTGGGATAGATATGAACATAAACCTACTTCTCTGGTTCTGCTAAATTGACCCACCGCCCCTCATTTCATTAGCAACCTGTGTAACATTGTCAATTATGTTATTTTACACCTCCCGGAGGTATATTACCTCATGTTGTGAATAGTTGTTTCAAGGCATGATCTTACTGACAGAGCACTGACTAAAAACAGGAAGTTAGATCCCAGGGCCTCCCTGGTAGCACAAGGGGTTAAGGTGCAGCACTGTGAAGCATCTGCAGCCACTGTAGCACAAGTTCAATCTCTGGCCAGGGAGGTGACCCACATGGTGCAGCAGACCTCTCCTGTCTCGCTGACTGCTCCCGCCAGCAGTGTATTTCAATAGATCTGCCTATTCTGATTTCCCACTCTGTCTCTGGTGAATCCTCTCACACACACCCTCCGCCCATCCCCACACCTCTGGACTGCACCCCCAGTTTCTTGTATGCATAAATAAATATTTTTTAAAATGTTAAATACCAATTCCTACTTCTACCGGTTACTAGTTTTGACCTAGGCAAGCTTCTATACCTATTCAGCAGGGAAATTAATATCTGCCATGTTACCTCAAAGGTATTATGAGGATCAGATGACGTAACAGCTTTGAAGGTGCCGCATCAAAGTGCTACATGCCTGTACATACAGTTCTTTTCAAAAAACCTCTAACATGTCAAAATCATAGAATGTTAGAACTAGAAGGGATCTCAAAAGGACAACAAGAACAATTCAAAAGATGAAGAAACAGACCTGATCATCAATAAACAACCTGTTAAAGTCTTTAATAAACCAGTCACTGTCAAGTTCAATAACTGTCTTGATCATGTGACCTTTATCAGAGGTTCTTTTTGTTCTGTGGAAACTATCAATCCTGAGTTAGCTTATCTATGATATTTCCAAGGAGACTGTACTAATGTGAAAGTCAAGTTCAAGGCTAGAATTTGCTAACCAAATAGCTCTTCATCTTGTTTACCCAGTACAGTTCTTCAGGTAGAGTCACTGCAATGTGTGGGGGGTGGGGTGGGGTGGGGTGGGGTGGGGTGTGTGATTATTGCTGCTGTCTCTGACCATCTAAAATGAATTATAATCCAGAGATAGTCAGCTTAAGCAAAATAACCCCAAATATTTTTTACACAATATAAGATGTGTATGAGTCCAAAATGGATCCCACAAAAGAAAGTGATGCCATAGGCTTTGCATAAAAGAAATTAGTAAGCACTCACTTCTTTTATTTCTAATTCTCTTGTTCCCATCTGTATTTGTTAATGAACAACTCTGTTGTTTTAAATGGAGTACACTGGCAAAATCTATTATCACTTTAAACACTTAAAGGAAAAAAATAATAGGGAGGCGACAAACCCAGTCCTTCCAAACTAAGCATCGAAGCCTTGAGTAGATCATCTATCCTCCCTTTGTCCTTACCAGTCAATTTCTGGGAGCCTCCCCACTGTTGCCATAGAAACAGTGATATCACCAGCTTTAATTCTGATGTCACTCTCCAGTCCCAACAAGGGGGAGGTACATGGAAGACTGGAGGAGGAAACAAGATCTTGAGCTGAGCAAGAACATCCCAGTATCTTCGTTGACTTTTAAAGTCTATTCTGGAGTCTTTTGTGGTTCACTATTCCAGTGCTGCAGAGGTAGGAAATCCCACTGAACTGATGAAACAGCCTATTTTCTGATCCTCTCTGGCTGAAAGGGGTTATTCAGTGGCAAGTGATGGGCAACTCTTAATGTTCAACCCAGCTTTCCACTTCTGCCTAATTTAAATTTTCTTCTTATTTAAATTTCAATTTAAAATTAAATTAGTTTATATAAGTTTCTCCATCAGCACTATTACAGCTAAACCCACCACCTTTACTGCTCAACTCTCCATCTGTTGTAGATTTGACCTGTCTCCTTGGCCATCTTTTTGGGAATGTCAGGGGGTCTTACTCCCTGCTTCCCAATTTGACAGTGAAACTGGAAACTTAACTACTTGCTGACTTTCCCTCTTCATTGTGTGACTATTCTAAAAGTTCTTGTCAATGCTCTAATAACAAGATCAGACTGGTGTAAACCGAGACTCAATTCTTACCCACTTCCATCCTCTCACTACAGTATCTGAAGCCTTGGCTAGAGAACAGACTTGGAGAAAGGCAGGATGTTTATACCTATGTGGAGAAATTATCTAATGAGTCACTAGAGAATAAAGCTATTACTAAGGGAAAGTAAATTGGAGGAGAGTCACAGGAAGTGGTGGAGCTCTCTCCACAGTGAATGGTGCCACTGAAAGAGACAAATCTGCGTGTATACGTGTATATGCACACACACTTTCCTGGATCCTTGTGTAAACTAAATCAGTTGGAACTGACTTCATCTACAACCAAACTTATTGAGTGTCTGCAGTGTGCCAGGCACTTAGAGAAAGGGAGTAAGAGAGGAAAAGAGAATGGATGTGATTATATTATGCTTTTTTAAAACTAGTTATAAAGCCTTGTCGAATAAACCTCAAAACTTGATGTGTACCGACCAAGTAAAAGCTTCATTTATACTGCTCAATAATGTAAGCTTTTTCTGAGGTAGGAGCCTTAAGTAAGCAGGAGCCTCTTACTTACAATGGATACTGGATCTGTGGTCTGGGATTCAGCAACCACAGCCAAACCCCTATGTCTTTATCCCCTCCCTAGCTGCCATTCAAGGCTTGCACTCAATTATTATTGAGGTAATAATCACATTGGCATTTTAAAGAAATATTTTGTCCTGTTGGTAAAAGGACCCCTCTATTGATCTCAAAAGAAAACCTCTTCCAGGGTGTAAGCCAACAGAGCTGTAATATTTACAGTGTTATTGGTTTTAATATTCCCTTTCTGGGCCTCTGTTTCTTAATCTGTAAACTGACAGTGTTAGAAGAAATGGTTTTTGAAGGTCTGTTTAGCTTTACATTGCGAATAGTTAGCTCAAATCAACTTTGATAATTCAAAATGAGGATGCTAACACCAGAATTTTATCCACCAAATTTGAATTTAAGAAATGTATTAATCCACTCACTGATTCCATTAAACTTGTTAGATTTTCCTTACCTCTTTTCCATTTCATTGTGGGACGTCTGTATAGATTTGGAAGTCTGAATATCATTATCATCAAAAAGATATTAATTAACTCCTTATATGTCCTGTTATCCAGGACAATTTAGAGAGTTGAAAGGCTAATCTTCAAGGGTGCAGGAAAAATATGCAGAAGACAGAGAAAATAGAATAAAAAATGTTAGGGTGTGTTTTAATGGAATTGCTTACTGGATGACTAATGAGTGTACTTTCTTATTATGATACTTAATAGGTATAAGCTTGTGAAAAAAGTGCAAGAACACTTTTGAAAGGTTGATTTATTCTTTATTTTTGGGATAGGCATTATGTTAATAAAGCATTGGGTAAGTATTTATACCTTGGATAAATTTCTGAGGTGAACTTAACCCCAAAAGGAGTCAAACTTCATGAAAACCTAAATATATGGCTGCCATAGTAAATTTCAGCAACCTATTTCTTTTTGATTCTCAGATTCTTCCATTTAAGAAAGGAAAATTGAACTATCTGGAATTATAAATAGGCAGTTTTCATAAACTCATACTTTTAGCACCAACTTTAAGATATTTACTATGAGGGATATCAAGGTCAGGAGATGCATCTGCCTTTTATAAAGGATAGAAGGATCTCCTTCTAATAAAGGAGAGCAATTTAAATACTAGATGAGATATGAAGGCTAAAGCAAAACATGATGAAAACTTAGAGACAGCAGATTCAATTAAGTATTTAGAAAATAGTTCATGGGTGGGGGTGTAAGCTTTGACTTGGGCTATACAGAAAGGGTGGGACTTGAACACTGTTAGGGGGTTGGGTAGATATTCCAAGATTAGAGTATGGGATGTGAGGGCGATCTGGCTGCGACATCTGTCACCCCATTGATCGCCAGGGTTGATTCGGCTGATCTGGCTGGCTGGGCGGGTGTCCCCTTCCTCCCTCACCGCTCCAGGTGCGTCCCTCCCGAAGCTGCGCGCTCGGTCGAAGAGGACGGCCTTCCCCAATAGAGACGGACCGGTCTTCGGTCGAGGGTAAACGAGGAGCTGCGCTCCCCTGCTAGAACCTCCAAACAAGCTCTCAAGGTCCAAGATTAGAGTATGATACCCTAATGTTTTCTGTTTAAACTCTCATTGGAGGAAGTATTAGGAAGTAGTTGATATTAATTGTGAATTCCCTTAAAACATGAGAATGTATATTTTTCTCAAGTCTTCAGAGTGTTTTTAGATCCATGAATTTGGGACCTTTTTTTTCCCTTCCATTCTAACCTTTTCTGATTTCTTTTACCAGCAAGTTTGAGATTAGGCTAAAAACATTGAGTTTCTTGATTTTAAATAAGCTATGTATCGTTCATTTAAAAATAGAAAACAAATAGTGATTTCAAAAATTTTGATCTGAAGTTGAAATCTTTTTTGTCATCTAGGTACCATTTTCTTAGTTCGCCAAGAAAAAGATGTTTAAAAATATGTTACTACTTTTAAAAGATTTAAACTTAAATGTCTTTTTATGCTCACCATTTGTGTTCTATATGTGAAAAATCTTGAATAACTTAGTCATTATTTGTGTCTTTCCATTGCAGATTCCTTACATTACATGGCAGGAGGGGTGGGTAAACTTAGGGATAGTAAAGACAGCAACAAATTAATCAGGAGCTTTTCTCATATCAGCACCTTTCAACAAAAGTAAGTGATTGCATAACTTCCTTTTATACTTAATTTGTATACTTGATTTTTAATTGTGATATATAGTTTAAAATATAAATTTGTAGCGCTTACTGGTTTTGTCAGGTTTTATTAGGTGTAATTTGTTAAGATGAAATATTAACTGGAGATTAAGAGACATTTATAAAGTCACTCATTCCCTTCTTCATGGTAATGATTCAATTATAAGAATATTTATATATAATAGCTCCTCAAAGATAATACAAGGGCTAGTGTCAGATATGAACAACCCTATTAAAGTTAAAAAAACAACAACATTAAGATACCCAAGAAGGTTAGGAAATCTCAGAGAACGTTTTTAAAGAAAAGAATGGATAATTATCTTTCTGGAGATGGCCAGTCTTTTTCAGAGGATCTCTCCAGAACAGCCCAGGGCCAGGGATTCTCAATTCTATAATTTCATTAGTATCACACAGGGAGGCTTGAAGAAATTAAGTGTCAAATGCAACTTTCCTATCCACCTGTGACTAAGCAGATGCCTCTCTTTTTCTTTCCCCTTTCCCTAGCAAACCTGTCCTTTTAAAATGTAAAAAAAGAAAGAAAGAAAGAAAAGAGAAATAAATTCAGTGCCCAAGTTTCCTTACCTCAAAACCACTGAAATAAGATTTTCAGGATGGGGAGGGTTATTTCTCAAGTTCAGTATTCTTAAATAGTTCTTTGGGTGATTTTATAGTCTAATCAATATGGAGAACTCCAGGTATCTATAATATTACAGTATTAGGAAAAGTAAAAAAAACTGTTTCAGTTTCTGAGCTCAGTCATCTGAGTGAGATATAAAACAGTTATAGACCTTTATGGGAGCAAAGAACAAGTAGCTACTGAATGATCTTTTATTTTCTTTTTAAAAACAGAAATAATAAATCCTAAATCCACTTGTAAAGAAATTTATTTCATATGTGTAAGCTGTGTCTTATTTGTGTTGGTTTTATTGTGAAGAAGGATGTCTGCCCCCACCACAGCTCAGTGTGCTTTAAAAAAAGTATTTCCAATTAATCAGACATTCACCCCTTAATATTGTGCCACTTATATCAAGTAATTCTTATGAAATACAATTTTGCTATTAAAAAGTCAGGCTAAACTTTTGAACTTCACTAAGAATTTTAAATCAGTATTTTGCTGTCATCAAAGTATGAATGTATGTGTGTTTCACAAGAGTTTTAGGGATACTGGGGAGGAAAACTGTCCATTATATTCCACCTTGCTTATTGTGAAGTAGTCGTTCAGGCAAAGTTAATAATGGAAGAAGGGAAACTTGAGTGTGGAAGCCTGATAATGCAAGTCTGGCATGGAAAAAGAAGGCAAAGTGAAGTTTTTCATACTTGTTGATAACCCATGGGCAAATACTATGATTGGCCATGTTTCCAAGTGAAAAGGGCACAATGCTGTGGGAAATTGACAAGATTAAGACCAAAGGCCAAAGGAGAATGTGGAATGGGGGTCATGATGCTCAGTCTTGAGCTGAGGCAATGAAAACAGCAAGTATAAGCAATTCTTTCAAGAAAAAATGGCTACAAATGAGAGAAGAGAGAAGCAACAGCTAGAAGGATGCCTGGAGTGAAAGACAATTAAAACTACTATCAGCTTTCTGACTTACAAGACCAAGGAGAGATGGCAGCGCCATCACAGGGTTGAGGGACTAAAGAAAAGTGTTGGGAGGCTTATGAAACAGCATTGGCACGCTACATCCATGGACAAAGGCCCACTGGATGGCGCCCATGCCATCTCTCAGCTGGGATTCAGACGTTTGACTGAACCATGGAGACTGAGAATTCCCTCAGTACCCTGACCAGGAAAAAACAATAATTATAATAAATTAAAAAACAAAATTAATAGGCAACTATTAACCAGAGACACTCTGCAGGGGAGTGGGGAGGAGGGATCAAACCAGGGTAGGGAATGTACTCTTTCACAAGGGACTGTGGTGACGGAGCACAGGTGAATTGGTGGTGGAATTCTGCAGGGACTACACCTGAGAGGAGAAAGCATACATTGTAAAAGAAGGAAGAATGATGGAAAATATATATAAAATGAAATTAAATTGTAAAAAGAAAAACAATTTCCCCAGTATCCTTGACTAATTGGAAGTGTTAAGTTTAAGAAGAGCTACTAGACTTACTGCTAATATAATTAAACTAGTGTTCTAAAAATTAATTTAAAGCCATGTATTAAAAAAGTTGATCAGGTGAGAACAGGCAAGGGACAAGTAAATTAATCTTCTTTTAAACATGTTGATATTTGAGTGTCTACTGAAATCCAAAATGTGGAAACTGTTGAGCAAAGACACAAAGAGCAGAAACTGGTTATTTTTGGCTGCTTAGGTTCATTCCTGATCTAATTAGTATAAAGCACCTCTGGCTTGTGCCAGCTCCTGGCCTTGACCCTGGAGAGGTATGTAAGAAACCCTCCTGCAGTTAAGAACTGAGGGTGATAATATTTAGACTTATGTGGGCCTAAGTCTCTGTTGAAAGTATTGTTCCTTTTACCTTATTACTTATATATGATTTGTCCTTTTGATGACCCTTTTTTTTTATTTTTTTCTACTCCCAGATGTCAGAGAGGGTTGACTGGTTACAAAGCCAAAATGGAGTGTGCAAAGTTGATGTCTATTCACCAGGAGACAGCCAACCCCAGGACTGGAAAATGGTGAGCGTCGATCTCCTTATAAATACTAGTATAACGGGCCTCCCTAGTGGCCTAGGTTAAGTGCTATCACCATCATGAACTAAGTTCTAGCCAGCCAGGGAGCTGACCCACATGGTGCAGTAGACCTCTCGTGTCTCACCTGCTGCTCCCCTCAGCAGTGTATTTCACTCAATCTGCCTGTTCTGCTCCCCATTCTGCCTCTGGTGAATCCTCTCAGCCCCTGCACTTCTGGCCTACACCCAGTTCTTTTACACACACACACACACACACAAATACAAATTTAGGAATATGTGGAGTGCCTTTACAAGTGGGCTTATTCTCTCTGCCACACCATTCACCTCTTATTTTTGAAGGTGGAATTCTTGGTGGAAGGACTTGGGTCAATCCTATTGTTCCTTTAGAACAACAACAACAACAAATTTCCATCTTTCCATCTATAGTTTTTTTGGGGAAAAATAGTATAATATGGAATTTTGTAAGAAATATGCTATAGTGAATGAAAAGTCTACATATTATAGCTGTAAAATTTTGTTTAATTTTAAAATAAAAGGAATTTATTTTCCAACAGAATGTTTCCAAAGTCTATAAAGGATATTTTTTGAAATGTGGGATACTTCAAAATTCTCAAGCTGTAAATTCTCATTTAAGTAATATTGTCATTCTGTCCTCATTCAGCAAACATTTATTAAATCAGGGTCCAGTCAGAAGAAGAAAAGCACACAAGTAATATTTAAAAATATTTAATGTTAAACTTTTAAATGAACATTAATAATTTTAAATTAAAATTACTCCTATTAAAAATCATTTAGGGCCTCCCTGGTGGAGCAATGGGTTAAGCTAAGAAATGCACTGTGAGGTAAACCGCAGCCACTGCAGCACGAGTTCAATCCCTGCCGCCGACCAGAGAAGGAACCCACAGGGCATAGCGGACCTCTCCTGCCTCACCCGCTGCTCCCCTCAACAGTGTGTTTCAGTCAGTCTGCCTGTTCTGCTCCCTGCTCTGTCTCTGGTGGATCCTCTCACCTCCCCGGACTCTGGCCTGTACCCCAACTCTTGTATTCATAAATAAATAAATCTTTTAAAAAATCATTTAGCAAGAGTTTACTAAATTGCTATTGAAAGATTTACAGGAAAAAAAAAAGAGTCTAAGAGTTCCAGAAGTAATAAATACAGAAAAAAGTTACTATCCCAGGCTGAGAAAGAGTGAAAGTGGATAGAAAGAAACAGAACTCCCCAAATCTCCATCTCCCTCAGCCATGCTGCTTCAGATCTCCTTGGAGAGAGAGTGTCTGTGACAGGATCACACAGCCTGCTGACACCAAAGACACCTGTTTTAGATTTAGAACCGGATTTAATTCCTAGCCCCTGTTAAGCAGTAGCTGTGAGTAGCTAGCTAGCTGGTTTATCTAATTCTCTAAGCTTCCTGTGAAAGAGTAAGATCTACCTTACAGGGTGTCCATGAGGATTAAATGAATAATGTTTTTAAAACATTTAGCACTATGCCTGGCCAAAGCATTGAGCAAATAGTAGCTAGTAACTATGTGACATATGGTAATTAAAATACCAAGCTATTCATTAACGATGGGCAATACTGATCATTATCCACTTCCCTCCAGTAATAGCACTGATGCCTTGTATTTGACAGTAACTAGGATACCTCATTTTAACCTATGTTCAAGTGATTATAGATTACAATATGTAATATGTACATGTAGTTACAAGTTAGTGTCCACCAAAGAAATCTGTATTCACTCAAAACTAATGAATAGTCCATAGATGTTAACTCCTCAGCTATAAGTCAGATTGTTAACTTAGGGGACATCAAGGTAAAAGTCATTTAGCCTATTGAGATTGGGCTGTATCACCTGGCAAAATGATTAATTGTGCACACTTGTTTTGAATTTTTTAATTTTTAGTAAACTATGTGTATGATAAAAGACCCGAATAAAACCAGTAAACCATAGAAAGCAGTAATTATTATCACTACAAGAAAAGTCTAATTCAATGCAAATGCTAACCGTGCTATACAGCAAATGACTGTCAGATACAGGATCTGACATTGCAGATGTTAGATGTGATACGGTGTAGTAGCCTAAGGCATAGCCACGAGTCAGACTCCCTCTTTGGAATTCCTGCTCCAGCACAATTAGCTGTACAACCTCAGATAACGGACTAATTTCATCTCTCACTGTTCTTTAATCTCCTCCTTTGAAAAATGTGGGTAATAAGACAGCTAGCAGTTAAGTGTACACTGAGAATATTAAATGTGCTAATCAAGTCTGAAACAGTACCTGATACACAGTCGGCACTCAAATATCGCTTGTATTATGGTGGTGGAACAGTTAAGGCTTGAGAGAGGTAATCTTTGAGATTGTCCTGAATATCCCATATCTTTACTTTATTATAGTCGGATGAATCCTTGTCTGTTTTTAAGGATGCCTCAACTGATCCTATCAGAGTGCTCAGCTGGCTCCGCAGAGACCTGGAAAAAAGTACAGCAGGATTCCAAGATGTTCGGTTCAAGCCTGGAGAGTCGTCAGTTGATGGGGAAGGGACCAGCTCAGGAGAACCTCGCAAGATGTTCTCTATGGACTATTACAACAACACCAACAAGGGCAATCCAGGGAGACTGCATTTTGAAATGAGTCACAAAGACAACCCACCCCAGGCCCAAGCTGTGAATGGGAGTTCAGTAGATGAAGTTTCCTTCTATGCCAACCGCCTCACAAATCTAGTGATAGCCATGGCACGCAAGGAGATCAATGAAAAGATAGATGGCTCCGAAAACAAATGCATTCATCAGTCACTGTACATGGGAGATGACCCCCCGCCCACCAAGACCCTGAGTATGGTGGCATCAGACCTAGTCAATGAGACCGTCTCTACTTGTTCCAAGGCTGCTGCCGGCTCGGATAAAGCTCCTGGCTCTGGTGATAGAGCCTCGGGATCATTACGGAGTCCCCCAAATCTGAGATACAAGACCACTTTGAAGATGAAGGAAAGCACCAAAGAAGGCAAGGGTCCAGATGATAAACCTGCTTCTAAGAAGTCTTTTTTCTACAAGGAAGTGTTTGAATCACGGAATGCTGGTGACGCCAGAGAAGGTGGAAGGTCAGCCTTACCTGCAGATAGGAAGATATTCAGAGGGTATGAAAGGCCTAATGACTTTACAGCTTCTGTTAGTCAAGGAATCATGACCTACGCCAACAGCGTGGTATCTGATATGATGGTCTCCATCATGAAAACACTGAAGATCCAAGTGAAGGACACAACCATTGCCACCATCTTGCTTAAGAAGGTGTTGATCAAGCACGCCAAGGAGGTGGTCTCGGATCTCATCGACTCCTTCATGAAGAACCTCCACAATGTCACAGGGACACTCATGACCGATACAGACTTTGTCTCTGCTGTGAAAAGAAGTCTCTTCTCTCATGGAAGCCAGAAGGCCACAGATATCATGGATGCCATGTTGGGTAAGCTATACACTGTGATGTTTGCCAAGAAACCTGATGATATGAAAAACAAGGACAAGTACGGGAGTTATTCCCTTGTCTCCATGAAAGGAATGGGTGACCCTAAAAGCCGAAATGTAAACTTTGCATCAATGAAATCTGAAGGCAAATGGAGGGAAAAAGTGTGTATGCCTGTATGCAAGCCAGAGAAAGAGAAGAGTTGCATTGAAACTGTAGGTGAACACATTATCAAAGAGGGTCTAACCATGTGGCATAAGAATCAGCAAAGAGAAGGAAAATCTCCAGATGCCCAGGATGCCACATTTGGAACTCCCAACAAGCAGTATAAGCCTGCACCAGACTTTCCACTGGGAGTTCCCCTGGATGCTTGCAATTTCAGCCCTCCTATGCAGCACCCAGAGAAACCTGAGAATTTTATGTGTGATTCAGACTCCTGGGCCAAGGACCTGATTGTATCCGCCTTACTTCTCATTCAATACCACCTGGCCCAGGGAGGAAGTATGGATGCACAGAGTTTCCTTGAAGCTGCCAGCAGTAGCAACTTTCCCCCCAAATCCCCAATGGTTTGTGAAGATTTCAACCGTAAATCTCCTCATGTAGGCGGTGACAAAGCAGCAGCAGAAAAGAAGGATTTAATGAGTGGCTTTTTCAACCTTATCCGGAATTTACTCAGTGAGACCATTTTCAAGAATGACCGTAACTGTGATAAGATCCCAGAACAGCCAGTTAAGGAAGATAGGCAACAGTGTGAAAGACCTATCACCCCCATAAATCCATATGAAGGTGATGAGACTGGCGGTACCTTTGCTGGGTTAACCAAGGCAGTTGCCAACCAGCTGGATGGTCATATGAATGGACAAATGATAGAACATCTTATGGACTCAGTGATGAAATTGTGTCTCATTATTGCCAAGTCCTGTGACTCTCCCTTGGCAGAACTGGGAGATGATAAGTGTGGGGATGCCAGCAGGCCAACTTCAGCCCTACCAGATAATTTATATGAATGTTTACCAGTCAAGGGCACAGGGACAGCAGAGGCTCTCTTGCAGAATGCCTATCAAGCTATCCATAACGAACTGAGAGGTATATCGGGACAGCCCCCTGAAGGGTGTGCAGTCCCCAAAGTGATTGTCAGCAATCACAACCTAACTGACACAGTCCAGAACAAGCAACTTCAAGCTGTACTTCAGTGGGTAGCTGCCTCGGAGCTCAATGTCCCTATCTTGTACTTTGCTGGTGATGATGAAGGAATCCAGGAGAAGGTAAGGAAGCAGAGTCAGAGGAATTTGGAAAGATTTATCAAGGACTAAGTAGGACTTGAAGTTCTGTTTTCTTTCTGAAAGGGAACAACACAGTTCCAAGAGAGTAGAATGGAGTTGGTAAGAATTTGAAGACCCTGCCTCTTGGCAGGACAGTGGTTAAAGGGATAATAGATTTTGTCCAGTACGAAGTATATCAAAAGGGAGTGCGGGGAAGAGAAGTATAAGTCTCATTTTTCTCTTTTATTTTATGCATGTTTTGGTGGGAATGCACAAATGAGGTACCTCTAAGAGACTTGGTGAAAGAATCAGTTAAGTTTGGGCTTTAGAATGAGTTTTGGATAGTACAGCATTGCCCAAAGAATGAGAAGGAGCTGCTTGCTGGGAAGCATCCAGGATGTGTGGAGAGGGATACAGAGCAATGAGCAGAGGGACTATTCAAAAAGCTTTAGACTGATAAAAAGTGGAAAAAGAAGCGTATCTCTCGAGTATGATGTATGAAACAGCTTTTGTTCTGCTAGCCATCCTGCAGTCAAGCCCATCATACATAACACACCATACATTCTGGTTCTAGATGGTTTTGAGTTATAATACCTGTGATATACTTGTCTAAAATAGAGACCATCAGCTTGCAGTCCTCCTCCTCCAAACACACATACACATACACATTGATGTACATCTTTGCCCACTATAAAGACAATCACGGTCATCATAAGTTATTAATGGAAAAGAGTAGAACGAATGGGCAACAGTATACCCGGACTTCAACTAATGAGTAGAGTTTCAATGAACAAAAATATATTATTAAGAAAGTTGGATGAAGTATATATAACAAAGAACTACTTAAACATGATCTAAGGATTTTTATTTTTGGAAAGATTTAATTAGCATATATAACTGTTCTCATGCTGATACAAGTGGTTGAGCCCAGTAACACTGGAATGTCCATGAACCCAGTTCTTTTAAACAGATTTGTATCCATTTTTTAATAAGCAATGTATTGTATAGTTCAAAATCAGAAAGCGGCACAGTGAAAAATAAGAATTTTTTTCTCATCCTTATCTCCCACCATGTGGTCCTCCCTGGAAAAAACCATTCTAATCAATTTTTTGGTTGTCCTACCAGAAATACATGTACATACAATTAGATACTTCTATACATATATCTTTTTTTAAAACTCATATATTATATGGTAATATTAAAAAAAAAGAAATAGGAGAGTCTAGTCTTATCAGATATTAAAGTATAGAATTATACTTTATAAATATGTATTTCTGTATGTATATATATATTCTAATTCTAGCCATATCCCTATAGAAGCTGTGTGTGTATACATGTACATATATTAATAGATCCAATATTTGTTACATTGAGCAGTTGTATACACAAATCAAAAGTATCTCTATGTACTAAATATCTAGGAAAAAATTTTAGAGTCATATTTGATATAGATTTCTGAGTTGGCTTTCAAAGAACTTACACCAATTTACATACCTATTAAAAATACTGGAGTGCCTATTTGCCATACTTTAACAGTAAATGCCAAACTTGTGATCTTTGCTAAATGTTGGCCTACTTTGCATTTGTCTTATTAAGAATGAGAGTGACTATCTTTTCATGTGTTTATGAGCGAGTTGAATGTGCTTTTTTATGAATGATTTTTCTAACTTCTGCCCTTTTTCTGTTGGGCTGTTGGTCTTTTTCTTTTTAATCTTATTAATTAACATATATAAATGAAATCAGTCTTTGTGAGCTTAAATATAATTTTTTTGGCATTGGTCTTTTGGTTGGTGCTTTGTTTTGTTTTTCCTTACAGAATGTTTTAAATGTTTGTGTAGTTGAGTCTAAGACATTTTTTCTTTTATTTTCCTTGGATTTTTTGATACATTTTGGCAAATTCTGTTAGGACTTTCCTATGTTTTCTCCTATCATTTTTATAAGTATATTTATTTACATCTTAAATATTGAGTTATTTAAATATTTAGGAGACATTTAAATCTGATCCATTTTGAATGAATTTTATATAAGGTATGAGGTAGGGATGCAATCTGTCTTTCCAGATAGCTATGTCTCTGGTTCTTTTTCTGAACTTTCTCTTCTGTTCCAGTGTGAATTCTTCTCTTCTTACTATTTTAATACCATACTATTTTAATTACTATAATTCTATACTTTAATATCTGATAAGACTAGACTCTCCTATTTCTTTTTTTTTTTAAAGATTTATTTATTTATGCATACAAGCACTGGGGTACAGGCCAGAGGTGTGGGAGGTGAGAGGATTCACCACAGAGAGCGGGGAGCA